>OY812998.1:21051576-21569076 GCA_963681545.1 Germaria angustata | reverse complement strand
TTTTTCCCCAATTTTTTCGATGTAGATGTTGCTTTGCAAAACATAACCTTCTGGTTATGTTTTTCTTGCTCACCAGTGGCACTTTTCTGGCACTACGGGCTTTCAATCCTGTTTCTTGGAGCCTATTTCTTATAGTCCGCCTCATGACTGATGCACATAAATTATTTTTTAACTCGTCGGATGATAGAAAAGGATCGATCTTACTTTTACGAACTAACATTTGGTCAAAACGAACTGACGTTTTTCGATTTCTGCCTCTTGCCACCGGTTGTATTTTTTTGTGGATTGCTTGAAAAGTATTTGTTTTAGAGCATTGAACTAATTTTGCTATTTTACCCATAGATTTGCCCTCTTTGCTTAATTTTAGAATAATTTATCTTTCAGTTGGTGTGCAGTGCTTACCAATACCCATTTTTTATGCTTTTTGCAGCAAAGATGATTGGAAAATTGTTAAATAATAATGGAGTATTAACGATTATACTTTCAGACTTTGATATTACTTTTTTGTTAGAGAATTCAAATAGGATTCCACTCTTATTATTTTACATTAATTGTCGTTCTTATTATTTTTTCCAACTAAAAGTGTAACCTCTTACAAAATTTTAGCAATAAAAATTTTATTTTTAAAAATAATAAGAAAAAATTCTTAAGAAATCATTTAACGTTATATTTTAAGTTATTTAACAATATTTGCTCAATTAATAATAACCTTATAAAAAAATATAAGTCAGATAATTGCTATACAAGCAATCGTTCTTATTATTTTTTCCAACACTGTATATTTGTAATTGTTTGCATAAGTATACGAGCTTTGAATGCTTTCAATCATGATTTGGCTAAAAGGGTACTGATGATTTGGTTAGCGCCAATGAAATGCAGGCATATACCTAGCTAAGCCAACAACAAACAATAACATATTAAAATAGTTATTTTGGAGAATATCTCGAATAACAAATTTGATAAATATATATATAATTTTTATAGATTTTATAATGAAGCTTTAAGATTAAGTATGTATATAATTTTAAGAAAAAAGTGAAAGTTTAATTTAAGCTTATTTAAATTACTTGGTGGTGGTAATTTATTTTATTTGTCTTACATTCGAAAAGAAACTTTTTAATTTGTTTTTCCTAACAATTTTACCTGACAGTCTACTCATCCTTACAGGTACAGCAACAAGCCCAGCTCCAACAGATACAACAACAAATCCAACAACCCCAGCAACAGCAACGAGTTGTTTTAACCATCGACAGCATGGCAATGCCAGTGACCATTCCTGCGTCTTTACAAATTACCGCTATTCCACAAGTCCAACAGCAACATCAACAACAGCAGCAACAACAACCAAACCAATTTGTTTTGCAACATCATCCAACCCGTAATGCTTTAATAAAGCCAAATTCTTCTCCACAAATTTTAACGGCCGCGGGGAACACCGCGACCACAGTATCAAATACAACGGGAGCAACACAAATTACAATCGCCACAACAACTGCGAATAACAACAGTAATAACAATGCAGCGCAAGCACAGCAGCAAAATACTACTTCAAGTCAACAGCAGCAAAATTTGCAGCAACAGCAAACATCATCCATCCCACCTCCATCACAAACCTCCGTCAATGTTAATATTAACCTAAATGATCCTGGAAATTTAGGCATAAAGCCTCGTTTAAAGCGTTTGTCCTGTATCTGTCCTAATTGTGTAGAAGGTGAATACAAACCCGATAGTAAAAAGCACCACATCTGCCATATACCAGGCTGTAATAAAGTCTGTATTAAAACTTCACATTTAAGAGCTCATCTTCGATGGCACAAAGGCGAACGTCCATTTGTGTGTTCATGGCTATCTTGTGGCAAACGTTTCACTAGATCAGATGATTTGCATAGGCATCGTCGAACTCACACAGGCGAAAAACGTTTTCAATGTCCTGAGTGTAATAAAAAGTTTATGCGTAGCGATCATTTATCAAAACACATAAGAACCCATTATAAAACTAGATCGCCCATGGAACTTATGGAGTTACAAAACATTGCCATCAAACAAGAGAAAGTTGATGGCAGTGGGGATTTGAATTCGATGCAAGGCATACAGGGAAATATTGTGAATATAAATTTACCATCACGACAAGATGGCAGCCAACAACAGGGCAACACAGTTGCTGGTTCAAATATTGTTTCGAATAACATTAACAATACCTCTATATCAACGGATAGTGGTTCGACCGGTCCAGGTGGTTTAAATAGTTCTGCAGGTGGGGGCATTATGCAGGAAGTAGATCATAACAATAGTTATGGTCACGATGAAGACTGTGAAGATGAAGATGACGACGAAATGGAAGATGAAGATGATAGTGGTGACGATGAGGAGAAGATGACAATTTCTATTAATGAATTTACGGAAAATTCTAACTAGCAGGACATCGATATGCTAATAGAACAATACATGTTTGATGACTTTTGAAATGTGATTGCAATTAGCCATGAGATAAAAAATACTTATGCTAAGATTTTAATTTATGATTGGGGAAAAAAATGGTAAGAGGTTAGAATGAAAAACTTAAACAATCGAATTCGAAATCAAAACTTTTGATTGTATAATTTATGAAAACAAAACTTTAACTTCCACAATTATTGTTAATATTGAAACCCATTGAAAGTATAGCTATACCAGAATCCATTCGAAAGAAATATCTAAAGATCTATCAAAAGAACTTTTAAGCAGTAAAACTTTTTCCTTAAAACAATACTTTTACCTTTCAAAATGTACTATAAATTTATTATTTAGCTGTTTTCATTTTTTAAGGAACTCTACAATAGTGAATTTTGTATATAGTTTAGGAATGATTTTTATAAGTTTAGAGAAAATATTTGCTTCTAATGAACAAAAATAATAAGTATTTAAAACAATTATAGTTGTTTGTATTTTAATAAAGAGTACTATCACATTTTAAAAATGAAAACGCGACATTTCATTTGGTTTTAGCAACCAATGAAATGTCGGCATATGAAGAGCTAAAGCCACAACAAACATTTTTTCAATGCATTAATATAACTAAAATTTTTTACATGTATGTTAAGAAATTATATGTAATCCTTAATAGATGAAATAATTGAAGCGAAAAATGGGCCCATTATAAAACGAATGATTATTTTTTTCTTTTATATTTTAGAGTATCGTATTAAATCTTGGAGAAATGTGATACCCAGGACTATTTTCTTATCAAATAAAAGATATAACATTTATAACAATTTTCGTTTAACAACCTTTATATGTGTGTGTAAATAATTTATGCGTCTCTTTGTGTATATCTATATATATAAAATTGGAAGTGTGTATGTATGTATGTATGTATGTATGTATGTAACGTAATGGCTCCAAAACGGTTGGGCCGATTTTGACGAAATTTTCAGAGAACCTTCACTGACACTGTGAAGTCCGATTTTTTATTTTCGGTCTGTGGGAGGAGGGGCGTGGCAAAGTCCAATTTTCATATTGCACCACCAATGACATATACATATATTTATTTTTTGTGCTTTTTTTATTTTATTTTACTTTTTTTGGAAAGCCGTTGTCATGTTCTTCTAAACGAGATATCAAACTCTTAAATCGGTTATGTAGTTCCCACGATATTTTGAGCTGACGGTGTCAGCTATATGTACATAAAAATTACGTGTATGTTCGTGATCGCTAAACTCAAACACTACTGGACCTATTTTGACCAAATTTCATATGCATGCTGTATGGGCCGTGAGGAGTGTGTTTGTGTGTAGTTTGAAGTTCTTCCGACAGATGGCGCAATACTTAGTTTTGTGTGTGTGTTTTTGCACCGTAACTCAAGAACTACTGCACCGATTTTGACCAAACTTTATATACATGTTCTATGGGACGTGAGGAGTGTTTCTGTGCAGTTTGAAGTTCGTCCGACAGATGGCGCAATACTTAGTTTTGTGTGTGTGTTTTTGCACCGTAACTCAAGAACTACTGCACCGATTTTGACCAAACTTTATATACATGTTCTATGGGACGTGAGGAGTGTTTAGTTTGAAGTAGTGTAGTTTGAAGTTTGTCCGACAGATGGCCCAATATTTTGTTTTTTGTGTTTTGCCCAATAGAGATTAGCGCGATAAGCCTATGCTGCGTTTTGCTGAAGGCGTTGGGTCCTTAACTAGCGTGTAGTGGGTTTAATTAGCCCGATACCTTTATTTGAACAATAATTGCTATGTCGATTTAGTGCAAATTTGAAGGCAAAACAAGGTTTGCCCGGGTCAGCTAGTAATTTATAAAAACCATACGTTAATATAGTTTTTAGATGAAATTTGCCGTTTTTATTATTTTCCATTTGATTTAACTTTGTAATTTGATTTAATCAGACACGTTCTGGAAATCACATTTTGTGAAAGCGATTTTAAATCACATAAAAGACGAACATTTTTTGATTTTTGTGATAGGCTAATTCGCAAGCGACTTAAGATCACTTGATTATAGTTCAAATTAAACTGCGTAAATAATTTGCAGCAAAATTATACATTGAAAAATACATGAAATTTTAAACAAAAAAATGCGACACCTCATTGCAAGTGATTTCACTAATACATATCGATACTTAACAGAGTTACAAAATTTGTTTTCAGGGAGTAATATTTTTAATTTATTTGAATAAGCAAAACCTTTTTTTAACCATTATTTATTTCGCCTAATTTTAAGGCATGAACCTAAAACAAATGGCAACAAGTTACTACTGACAGTGGCACTTCCAAAGCGAACTGTTGAAAATTGTTGCTGCTCAACTCTAAAAACAACTTAAAAATATAGTTTTATCTTTAATTGAAAAATGAAAGAAAATTGAAACTTTTCCTAAACAACAGCTTATTTAGTTTCTTTACAGTTGATATTTTGACTAAAAATTTTATATATTTTCACTTGTTCATTGTCCTTGTGTTTTCAAACAGTTGCAACACAAAAAACTGTGATTTCCAGAATAGAAACAAATCACATTTGTGATTTTAAAACGGCATGTGATTTGAAATTACGTGATTTGCAGAACATGTCTGATAATCATGAATGCTTAGTTTTCTTTGTATTTTTTAAGAATTTTAATTTATAAAATATATTTAAATGTATGTTTTTCATTTTTATTATATTTAAGATTCAGATAAGACCTAAAATATTTGTATATTTTAAATGCACTCGAGAATAAAAGAAAATTATATATCATATGGAAGAAATTGAAAACATTAATGATTTATTGGAACTTCGTAGTTTTGTTCAGCAAATTGAATTTAATTTAGTTGAATACAATGTTGAATGCTTTACAAACAAACTGATGGAAGGTCTACTGATGCGAAATGTTAGACACATAGACAGCTAAACGCATAAGAAACAACTTTTTATAATAATTTGGAGAATACCTCAAATAATGTTTAACAAATGGACTGCTGAATTGAGTTCAAATTTATTTCTTTAATGAAATAGAACAAAATAAGGGAGACATTCAGGCGTTCCAGAATTTCGTCATTTGGCCGTTTTGGACAAATTGGGACTTTTTCATATAATCGGTATGATATATTATTCTGGAATAAGTCTTTTAGTGGAATAAAAAAAATAGATTTATTCAATTTGTGTTTTTTAACTGAGCACGGTGCAGGTAAAATTTATATTTTTTAATAAACAAAGTCGAATGAACACATTCGAGGTAAAATCATATTTTCAAAAAATAGAACACTAATGAAAAGGATAACACAAATAGTGAAATCAAAAGCTTGATGGTGGATGGTTTAGTTGCATTTGTTACAAGTTATAGAATAAAAGTTTTTATATAATATTGAAATTGAAAATATTTAAATTTAAAAATACCTTCTACGTGAAATTTCATTCCTCTGCTTTCGTTAAACGCACAGAACTATCGACTTTGGATTTTAGTTAAATTGCTAAAATTCAGTTTTTATTAAAAAATTTCATAATTTTTTCTTGCTCTATTTCATTAGTTATGATGGTCTTGTGGTGGGAAATAAATACTTCCAACATGTTTATAAAAAAAATTTAATTTTTTCGTGGAAACTAGCTTTTGTTTGTTTCTTACAAAAGTAGCGCTGGATAGGGCTTTTGAGTGGAACGCGCAGGTTTCGCGACGTCGGGGTAGACCTAACAGTACATGGCTAAGATCTGTTCACGCAAAATGCAACCACATAGGAACATTTCAGCAAATTAAAGAACTGGCTCAAGACAGACAGAAATGGACTATGTTCGTTCCCGTCCTATGCTCCGACTATGAGTTGTAATTTACCTCTTACATATGTATATTGGTTTATTTTGTACTGTGTCTTTTAAATATAATGTGTGCATGTACATATAGAAAATTACGAAAGAAATAAAAAAATTATGTCCTCAATAAATAACTCTTCTGGCACATTTCCTATTGCAATGGGTAGATAAATAAACATTCCTTTGGGACTAAGTACTTTGCTTATATGGTGGTACCTATAAGAATTATAACCAATACCTAATTATTTCAAAATGTATATGTATATGAATACATGAAGGAAAAGCTATGGCTTCCTTTTATGCCCAAGCCACGGTGTTGATTTATACCACAAATATATGGTTTAAAATATATGTATGTATATCTTAACGAGTTATAAACATTTCCAATTGGGCTAATATAAACATAAAACATATGCACAACTTAGATTTATTTTCAATTAAATGTTTAATTATTATATATAATTTGAACTTGATTTATCTTAAACTTTGAAATTTTGTCAAATTTCGGCCACTAGGTGACCATTAGTTATTGTTATTAAAAAAAAATCATAATTTTATGAGTACATATAGTGTAGGTTTAATGTGATTATTATCAAACACTCGAAATGACTTTGTAGATATAAGTTAATACTTAATATTGGCATAAACATACGAATTTGAATGTTTTCAAACTGCTTAAAGTTTGGTTTAGTGACCAATGAAATGTCGGCATATGAACAGCTAAAGCCACAACAAACAAAACATTTTTTGAAATAAGTTAATGGTATATTAAAATTTTTCGTAACCAAAATATTTAATATAAATATATGTATATTAATGTTGGCAGCCCCAACACCAGGATCGGAGGCTATGGTCTAATAAACCGTACATCTTAAATATAAACCTAATAATGAAACCAGAAATGGCCCTATTCTGCTTTTGAGAATGCTGAGCATTATATTTTAATTATGTACTTATATTAAAGAGGGATTCGCATACAATTCAATACATAAATAATTTGCAAAATTCAAGCAATGGTATCATTTGATCAGCAGAATATTATGATATATAAAAATAGTGTATTATTTGTAATAAAGGCAAAGTACCTGAGAAGCAACTAAAAATAGAATGGAGAGTAAGAAACTAAAAAAAATCATTCGCTTTGATGTATTCTGCAACATTTTTCCCAATTTCGCGAAATGTCTTAGCGCAATACTCATTGTCGAAATACATGTCCAAGATCAAAAAAAAATTTTTTTTTTTTTGATTTTCCATCTAAAGTCTTTGATGTCACACATCCAAGCAAAATTTATCTAATGTCCCTTAATGGTTGATGTGTGCCCTTTAGCTACACAAAATGTTTGGTCTTGGCAACACTGTATGCATTCTCATTTTTAAGAAGAAGCAAGTAGAGATAAACAAGAAATTTTGAACAGAAGATAAAGTAAAAAATAATACGTTTAGCAATCTTAACGAAGATTTAACAAACACAAATTGTCAAGCAAACACTATCAATTAAAAGCACAGACTATATTAAAAGCAACTATCTAATAAGTTATTTAAAATTTAGCTACAATTAAAGGAGAAACACCTAAAATTTTAAATATGTACGTGCGCATGCAGGTTTGTGTCTAACCTGAACTACTGGACGAGTTCGACCCAGATCTAATACATATGTGGTATAAATTAACCGGAGTATTATACGTACATAAGCACCGATTTGAATGTGAATAAAAATATATGCTCTCAATAGGGCAATAAAGAAAGGTGTATTACATTCGGGATTTTAACCCGAAATGGAGGATATATGTACATATGTATGTACATATCTGTACCTGTATGGATGTGTAGCCAACTTCTAATTCAAATAAAGAATTCCAATAATAACCATTTCCAATTTACATTCCAATTGGGATATACATATATATGGGTATATAGTGAACTCCTATTTCAAATAAGGAACGTCTACAATAGTACTTTTAATTTTACATTTCAATTTGTCTTGGACTTGTAAAACACTTACTTATATGATATTGCAATGAAAATTGCATTGACATTTTTAGTTATTCAATATACTAATAGTTAGTTGCCTTGTGGCCGAAGTTCGACCGTAGAAATTGTGCCAAGTTTGTTTTATTTATATTGTGAAGATCAATCCCGAATGCCTGCTTGTACATTATATTTGTTTAATTCATCTAAATTCTTAACCGATATTGATAAATCATACATTCTGCATGACAGCACATCAAGATCCACTAAACACAAAAGGAGAATTTCAAATTGGTTGACGAACAGAGGAAAAAATTGTTCCTATTTATATATAGATAAGTTAATTTTTAGATATGATGTTACTTTCATATCGGATGTTTGCTTCGAAAGATTTTGTTTTCTGGCCCATGGGACAAACTCCAGAACTCAATATGGATTGGTTTTGTAAATGGAGTCAAAGAATTCGAGTACAATATCTATGCATGTCTTAAAATGTAGTTAAATATACGTAATTCTTTGTATAGTGATATTGAAAACATATATTCATGCGTGTTCGTTTGTATAATACATTGTATGACACATCTATTCATTTTATTTTCCAGTTGGAAGCTGTAATTTTATCGATGATATGAAAAAGATATTTAAAAAACATCAAAAGATTTCCTACGATCTCTATCGTGCTAAAATTGTTATTCTGTATTTTATTATTTGAAATAAACTTAGGCTCCAAACAAAAGTATTAGTTTATAAACCACTCGATAAGTTTATAGAATGAATTTTAAATTAATAATGAGATGATTTTAACCGAGTAGAAAATATTTTAAGTTTTATATAAGCTCACCTCTTATACATATACTTATAACGTTGCTCCTTTAAGCATCTTGCTTTACACTTCACTTTTATTTAATGCACATTGCTTAAACTCTGCAACTTGTAATCAAACTAAATAATTAAAATGTTCAATTGCATTCTTAATAGTTACGTTTAGTCTTGAAGATAGAAACTTAATAACGAAACTCAGCCATTGCATTTTCATTTGGAGGGAAGCTAATGCGTACACATGATTGTATAGTTTGTATTAAAAGTTTGACCATTTGAGAAACTCTAAAATAGTAGTATTTGATTCAAAAAGTAGGAAACGGAAGAAAAAATCGCTTTACATCTGACTGAAATCTAGATTTGAATTGAAATGTTATCAATATCTATACTGTGTGCACCATTGCTTTTCAACAATAAGTAAGATTTCATTTTGGTTATAAAAAGATCTTAGTGCCAATTTTATTTAAAAATGACAAACTACATACGTACATATATAACTAATATAATTCATATTAAAAATAGCCAGTAGGCACACCCTATAGTGCAGTTTTTTAAACAGGGTAGTATTTTTTGTACAATGTAACGAAAAACTGGTTGCATCAGTAAGTGTTGTAGATTTTGAGTAGACTAGCCAAAATATAGTGGGGAGGTAGATTTCATTTTGTATGGGAAATGTAGTAGAAATCAACCAGATTTTGTTCTAAATTTTCTTAGTAGTAGATTTTAAGTTAATTTAATTTAGTGTAATATAATATGAGATAACGCAGAGATAAAATATGTCGAGAAGGAACAATTTGTTAGGAACATATAACTGTTTTGTTTATTGAATTCCGCATTTTATTGAATTAATATGTTATTGGAACTTAAAAGTTCAATATGCACGCAGATACATACATATTTTAAAAAATCTTACCAATGAAGCATTAGGTGTATTTGTGTGACCTGTATTAATAGAAGGTATAAAAATTTATACATAAAATTGCATTGTAAATTTATATTTTTAGCTGCATATTTTCTATGATGTTCTATTGTTCAAAACATAATTCCTTACTGAAGATTAATATTTCATAATACCTTTTAAATACAACAGTTTTTCTATAAAGTCTGGTATCACTTGCATTTTTATTCATATTTATCAGTGTTGCTGACTTAGTTATTTGTAATCAAAGTTGTGTGTGTAGGTTACATCGTTTTAGTTACTCTTTTGGTTGGAAAAATATTTTATTTTTTTAATATAGAAGTTTTTAAAAAAGTTAGGTATATATGGTAATTTAATTTTTAAAGTCAGTTTTATAAGATAATATGCCTTGAACTCTAAATTAGTTTGAGACTACCAAAATCATGAGAAGAGGGATACGTATTAATCAAGAAATATACCGAAATAAAAATATAGAAATAAGAAGAAAATGTGTGTACATTGCATAAAACTGATTAATTCAGGAGATAGTAAGGAAACCAATAGCTCCAATAAAATTAAAATCCCAATATATTCATACAATTATTTAAATCTCAATATTTACAGAGATTCTTGAATTAAACCATATAATTAGCAGGCGAGAGGTCAACAAAATTAGAATCTAACCCGAAAAAATTATGATATTTAAAAATTGTGAATTATTTGTAAAAAAAAATAGCAAAATAGAATGGAGGATAAGAAATCACGAAAAATTCATTCGTTTTCAAATTTTGCCAAATATTTTTGTGCAACATACATTGTCAAAATACGTGCCCAATATCAAAATTTTTTTTTTTTTATTTTCCATCCAGAGTCATCGATGTCACACACACGCAAGCAAGTTTTTCTAATGTCCCTTAATGATTGATATGTGCCCTTAGCTACACAAAATTTTTGATCATGGCAACACTGTATACACTCTCATTTTCAAGAAAAGCATGTAGAGAGAACAAGAAATTTTGAACAAAAGATAAAGTAAAAATAAGGTTTA
This sequence comes from Germaria angustata, assembly GCA_963681545.1. Taxonomy (NCBI): domain Eukaryota; kingdom Metazoa; phylum Arthropoda; class Insecta; order Diptera; family Tachinidae; genus Germaria; species Germaria angustata. Next base: position 21,558,079 of record OY812998.1, on the reverse strand, counting down.
ACAATCTTAACGAAGATTTAGCAACCATTATCAATTAAAAAGAAGTAACTAAAAGAAAAATTCGAATTGGTTGATGAACAGAGGAAAAAATGGTTCCTATTTATATATATGTACATAGATACATATGTAAAATTTTAGGTATGATGTTACTTTCATATTGAATGTTAGCTTGGAATGATTTTGTTTTCTGGCTCACGGGAAAAAATCCAGAATTCAATATAGATTGGTTTTGTAAATGTAATCAAAGTATTCGAGTACAATTTGTATGCAAGACTTAAAATGTAGTTAATATATAGTGATATTGAAAACATATATTCATGTGTGTTCGTTTGTATAATACTTTGTATGAAACATCCATTCATTTTATTTTCCAGTTGGAGGCTGTAATTTTATCGATGATATGAAAAAGATATTTAAAAAACATCAAACGATTTTCTACGATCTCTATCGTGCTAAAATTGTTATTCTTTTTTTTTATTTAATTGAAATTAACTTAAGTTCCAAACGAAAACTACATTTTCTTTGGGAAGCTCAAAAATGAAATTGGCGTGTTGATAAAAAGTATTAGTTTGTAAACCACTCGATAAGATTATAGAATCAATTGTAAATTAATTATGATATAATTTTAATTGAGAAGAAAACAATTGAGTTTTATATAAGCTCACCTCTTATATTTAACGTTGCTCCTTTAAGCATCTTGCTTTACACTTCACTTTTATTTAATACACATTGCTTAAACTCTGTAGGTTGTAATTAAACTAAAAAATTAAAATGTTCAATTACATTCTTAATAGTTACGTTTAGTTTTGAAGATAGAAACTTAATAACGAAACTCAGTCATTGCTTCTTCATTTGGAGGAAAGCGTACACATGATTGTATAGTGTGTAAGAAATGGTGTACCATTTGAGAAACTCTGAAATAGTGGTATTTGATGCAAAAAGTAGGAAACGGAAAAACAAATCGCTTATTTTAATTTGAAATTAATTAAATTGTGTATAACATAGTATGAGATAGTTGAGAGATCAAATAGTAAGCACAGAAATTCAAACCGCTTTATAGTTGTCGATTGAACTCCATATTTTATATAATTAACATGTTAGTGTAACTTAAGATGTATATACATATATGTACATATATACATCAGTATACACATTTCAAAATGAATAAAATTTGCCAAAGGAGCATTTGAGTGTTCTTTATTTGTAGGCAAAATTTGAATGCACTGAAATTGGTACAAATATTTCACAAGTCCTAGCAGTGGGCGGGTTATCAGATGTACTGTTGATTCCACCTTTTAGGTATGCGACTTGTGTCTTTTAATACATGCTGGGAGAGGCTAGACATACTTATGTACATATATGAAAAATTAAGTTTAATTCTTGCTATTCAAAAGCAAAAAAAAAAAATGGAAAAATTAGAATTGTTTATCACTCGATTTCTTATATATGATAGTAAATAATTTCAGTTATTTATCGTAGAAGTTTTTTAATAATATTATCTACTGAAATGTATGGAGAAGATGACAACAAAGATGATAAGCACAAGATTTAATTTATAGCTTTCAGCCATTTTTGCACTGGCTTCAAAGATCTCAGTAGATAACGCATATACATATTAAAAGTTTAGTTCTTTATAATTTTTAGAAACTATTATAGAAGTTGGTTAAATTTTTTTAAAAATATATATTATTGTAAGCTTTTTAGGGATTATTGTTGTTGTCATTATAAAAATTCGACAACGTCCATATAAAAAAAATCATCAAAATCGGTAAACAAATGATGAATAATAGATATTGAAGTAGGTTAAAAATCATTTGTGTCTCTCATGTGAATCCTTAGATAGACATACACTGTAATTTTTGATCACAAGCAAAAAATTTCATTTTCATTTATGAAATCATAAAGAATTTCCTCCCATAATGCATTTTTACCTACAAAACCATGTCCTTGAATAATCTTGCAGCTTATGAACAAGTGTTGTCCTGCCATCTGTGATATTTTAAAAAAAGGCATTTCTATAAGGATTTAATACTTAAATTTTCAACTGTACTTCACGAATTTATTTACATCATACGGCATCTCTTTGTCATTCTCTTTTTGTTTGCTTCTAAATCGTATTACGTTTGTATCAATACCAATGACGGCCAAGTACGAAAAAGTGGCGGCGATCAGAAAAAAGAGATTATACATATTTTTAATAAAGACTAAAAATAATTCATAAATTTAAGTAATAAAAGTGAAAAAGTAGGAAATAGAATTAACCAGTTTTTTTCAAATATATAATTTCAAAATAAACTTATTTCATGTTGCTAAATCGTGAAATCTACATATAGTTTTTTGTTAAGTAGCATACCTTGCCTTTATAGAAACAAGAAGCAAAAAATTAATTAATAAAAACCAAAATATATAAAACTATAAGTTTAAATTGTTAATATAGCGGAGGTGAATTGATTTGATTTTTTATGATAAAATTCAATTAAACAAAGAAAGTTAATGCATGCTAATAACAAAAAATAATATAATTATTGGCTGTGTGTTTTTGTTCGTTCTTTGCATCTTTATTTGCTTGCTTTGTCTTATTGGTTAGTTTGTGTTGAAATTTTTCTTCTCTAATATATTGTGTTTGTTTGGTCCTAAAAATTGCAACTCTGCAAATTATTGGGCTGTATGTAGCAAAAAATAAACGAAACATTGGCAAAGAGAGTGAGAGTACGAAAAAGATAATAATGAAATAGAGAAAAGTGTGGTTAAGTTAAATGAGAAAGAAAAAATAAATAAATAAAATTATATTTATCGAATTAATATATAAATTAAATTGAAACAAATGAATAGAAAAAAGTAATTATAATATATATTGAGTTGAAAAAATTTAAAACAAAACTTGAAAAGTGCGAAGTGATTTTTGGTCGCAGATTTTCTTTTTTAATTGCGGGTGCTCCATTTTTGTTTTTCAATTTATTCGCGGACATATTGAAGCGAAAAGTTTCTTAAACTCTCAGAAAAATAATAATAATATATATTTTTTAATTGTAAAAAAGAAATTCAGTGTGTGTAGTTTTGTATATGTTAAAATTGTTTAGTTTGTTGCGGTTGAAAAACTGATTTGAATGCTGTCAGGTTTGGGATCTTTTAAATAAGTAACTAAATTTTAAATAAATTGCATTTAATTTTTGTCATAATACATAGTTTTGTTGAAGTTTTATTTTTGTTTGCTAATGCTTTGTTTGAATAATATTTGTTTTCATTATCTTAGAGCATTTACATTGTTGCACGTATTTTTTTTTAAATTTTTATTTGGAATATTTACTCGTGTAGTGTCTACACTAGCATTATTGGCATATTATATGGTGTGTGCCCTCAATCCCTAAAGTAATCCTACTTTCATTATTATTGTATTATGTTGTAATATTGGACATGACTTTTGATTAATTGCATTTTTCATAAACTCACGCTTTTATTAACCATCATTCGACGTCATAATATTATTCGTGGTCAATTTTGTTTCACTTTGTATATTTTCGAAGTTTTCTTTGAAAGCCCGTATTTATTGTCACGTACGTATTTGTTTGAACTTTGCTTTAAAACAGCTTTCTATATATTGTTATTTTTAAAATTTAATAGTCCTCTTTGAATTGTTGAGTTTGTGGGCCACACGTCGCATTTATCTTCCCTTGGCCGTACTTTGAAATTGTGAGAGGAGTAACATTAAGGAAGCGTATGTAAATTCATTAAATATCTACACCTATATAAGTATAAGATTGGATCTCCATTTAGCGTATAGTTTTGAAATAATAACACATGCATAGTTATAGGCTATACAATTTTCAGACTCTTTTTTAAAGGCTTTCCTTCCTAAAGAAATGAATGTAAAATTTAATAGCATTCTTTAAATGTGTATTTTTACTAATCTTGTATTTAATCAAACGAAACAGAGTATATAACTACATAAAGACAACTAAAAAGAGAACAAAACAGTCGCTCGGAGTTTTAGAATACTCTGCATGAGTTCTGCGTGTTTTTGGCTTCTGGAGCTGTTAAAACTACTCTTATGATAATTCTGGGTTAAAATGTCGATTAAAGGAGGAATTTTATAATCCCTTGTCAGCCTTGCACAGCTTTCAGACTTGTTGTGTATGGAGGCAAAATCCATCATGATATAACTGACGCAAAGATAAATATGTTTCATGTTAGTATCAAAAGGAAACATTTACAATGGTCTGTGACAGATATTGGATATATTTGGTCATTTCCCTTGTTGTCATTCATCCAGATCGAAAGCTCTGCAGTATTCCATAATATAAGTGCTATTTCTCTATTGTACTTGTACATTTTTCTACAAAAATGAAAATTAAAATTGCAAAATTTGCAATGCTATGTGACAGATTTCATTTCAAATCCTTTGTTGTCACTCGTGAGAAGAAAATTAAGTCATGGGTCTGCATTATTCAACAATAGAAGTGCCATATCTCAATTGTATAGTGTATAGTGTAGTGTACAGCACGTTGTACAATATAGTGTACAGTATATAGCACAGTAAATAGTACAGTGTAGTGGATAATATAGTGTACTATATAGTGAAGAGTATAATGTACAAGAAGCATCCGCAAAACTGGTCTTGAACGTACGATCTAGTATGTATACGTTAGAAATAATTATAGCGTATACTATACTGTACAGTATAGTGTACAATATGGTATACGGTACAGTACACAATATAGTGTACAACAAAATTCACGGCACAGTGTGCAATATTTATTTATATTTCAATTAATTTATTTAATGGTTTCAATCCTTACATAATACGATAAAAATAATTACAAACTGTGACTAAATAAGCGGTATATTAAAAACACGCAAACTATACTATACACTGCACCCTACACTATACCACACAGTATACTGTACTCTATACAGTCGGCTACACTGTGCTGTACACTATCAAAATACAGTTGAGATATTACCCTTATATAGCTGGGTATTGCAGAACCTTGTTTTCATTTTCCATATGGTCAGGATGAGGGTTAAAAATTTTTTAGCCAAATTGTGATTTCAAACCATTAATTCGCAATTAATTTAATGAATATTGCAATAAAATATTAAAAATTTTAAAATATTTTCTTCAGAACTACGAAAATTTTGTAAACTTGTTGGAAAAAAAACTGCAAAATTAATATGTATAAGTACAGTGAGCGTCAAACGAAAGTGTACATCATCACTTGTTACAACTAGTTTCTATTTTGGCCTTATGAAATAGGTCTAACATTTTATGCTTTTGAAAACAATATAATACACTTTAAAAAATTGTAAAAAACAGAAAAATCTTTAAAACAAAACAAAAACAACAGGTATTCCATAAATTCGCATTTAGAAAAAGTGTATATAGAAAGAATGTACGGAAAAGATAACATTTTAGCATATAATTATATTTGTTTTTATAATGTTGTTCTTCAAAGGATCGACTTCACCGCCTTATTAGTTATTTCGAATGAAGTTTTCTGCCATTCTTTTGATTTAATGGTCCGCACCATCTTCGAACCATTATCTAACAAATCAATATTTTTACGACTATTTTCTGTCCATATACCTCAAATTCTCTTTCATCGCTTAAAATGGCATTATTCCAGAAATAAACATCTTCATTTTAATAAACTTTCGCATAATGAACTATCGAAAAGAATTTTAATAAAATGAACTTTAAATGCTTAAAAGCGATGTTACATTTATTTATTTTGAACTGATAGATTGCTTTTATTGTAGGTAATCGGTAACAAATAATTCTTTTTTATTATAAAATACATATGTTGGGACTTATTTTAATCTAACCTTGAAATTAAAAGTAGAAATATATGTACGTGCATTTTGTGCGATTATTCAGCACTGGGCTAATAGCACTAGCAACAAAAATTTTCGAGGATCAATTAAATCAGCTTTTTATAGTTGCACATCATTTTATATTCTCTTTAGTGCTTACGTTCAATCAAAATCGCCTAAAATTTGGTATTGCGACTTACAGAACACCTATCTTGCGAGTTCAAGTCGCAACATGTCTGTTATGCCCAAGACAAATTACAAAATCTCGAAATTTTTTGCTTGCCCTAGTCATCGTAGAGGAATACGTTTATAATGTGTCTAGTCTTTAGTTTTATTTTGTTACGAAAACTTTGTTAAAATACTATTTCATCCCAAGAAGATTATTCGTTTTGTTTATTTAATTAATTATAAAAACAAATATTTTTCATTCAATTTGTGTGTGTGTGTGTGCGTGTGTGTGTTTTTAATATCGGGGCTGACTGCCATCCCTGTTACCATTTATACTTGGCTGAAATGTGTTATCATCCTTGACTTAAAGCATGAAATTATTTCATTATAAAAAATAGAGTAACAAATAATAATTAAATGAAATTGTACTTAAACCTAGAAAAAATGGATTATTTTACTCTGGGCCCATTTATAAGGTCTATGCAAAGCGAATTGTTTACAATAAAGTCGATAATGAAATTGTCGAACTTTTTATAAAAATTTTGACGGAAAAATTGTTATATAATATTATATATAGTTTGACAAACATCTTACCTATCAGCTGGGCTGTTGCATAGATCTGATTAATAGGCCTTGATTTTATTTTAAAAATTTAAATTTTTTTTAAGAACTCGAGTTAACATTTTTAATTATAAACACTCGCAAAATTTTTTTTATTAAAAAAAAATTTAGAGTTTGCAAACATCTTACTTCTTTAGTTGCCAAATTATTGTAAAAATGATTAATATAATTTAAAAGTAGTTATAAATAATTGTTTCAACAGCTTTCCAGGCTATAATTAGTATTTATTGATTCACTGTAAGTGTATAAATCTACAGTGGTTTCTATTTGGGAAGTTTAAACAAGTTCACTATAGTCAATGAATATTATAAAATACCTATTAAATATATTTTACCAAAATTATTGGGACCGTAGAAATTGTTCGTTATTCGACTGTATAAATAAATTTATTAGGTCAAGATGTTTTTATTTAAAAAGTCAAAAAATGAATAATAATAATATAATTAACGGTTCGCCAACGCGAATATGTCCCTTATTTATTTGAAACTAGTTCCACAACATGCAGGGTATATGAAATGGCCTTGCAATAAGGTCTGACTTAGAATTATTATTTGGAATGTCTGTTATGCCACTAAATATTAAATGTTATATCGTTTGTATGTCAGCATCGCCTTCTTAGGGTAGCACGCGTCCCATAGGAACAGGTTTCAGTAATTACCACTGAAATAGAGTGAATTTATACCTCATCGGTTAATATACCTAAAAACAGAAACTGCAGCATGATCGAATTGCGTAATATTGATAGCCAATATCAATCTCAATTATATATGAAAAATCTCATGCAGAATATCCATTGTAGGGTTTGTTAAGCCACACGCTGGTCCGTCCTTCTACAACTTGTTGTCCCAATATTTATTTGAAATGCTCTATCGGCTGGTAATAAGATGACTGCTCCCTCTAACCATAAAATTTCAAAATTGAAGTGACAATTAGTATAAAAACTATTTGCTCGTAGACTGTAGACCCATACATATACAATTCCCAAAATACTTTTAGACATATAGTTTTTTGGTTGGAGTAGTTAACTGAGGAAAGATTTATACGATAAGAGAAATGATAAAAATTAGTTTGTAGTTGAAAACTTTTAAAAGGTATTGGTCAAGCCACCTCTTTTATCTGACTTTAACAATGGACATTTTATGTAAATATTAACTTAAATTACTTACAAGTTTGAAATGAACTATGATTAATACAATTGTAGAAAAAAGTAAATTTTTTATTTACTCGTATATGTGTTTAATTTAGGTTTCATATGTTGTTTAGTTTATTTAGTTAATGTGTTTTAGTTTGTTTGTACGTATTATATAAGTAGTCAACACACAATCAATAAACATAAAAAAACGAAAAACAAACATCGATTCACCACAAACATGCAATTTAAAAAAATGTGTAAAAACCCTACAAAACAAATCAAAACCAACCTACAACAATTAATCAATTAATTATAAAGACTTTATTAAAATTTTTTGCAGAGACGCTTATCATCAGGCGGTTATTATGAAAGGTTATAATTTTTTTTCAAACTTACAATTATTATTTATATGTCAATTATTAACTAAATTTTAATGCAAAGTTTTAATTTTACATTTTACCTTCATTCTTACCTTTTTGTTAAAATATCAGTTTAATTGTACTTTGTATTATAATTAGAAAAGAAAAAGAAATAAAATGTGTGATTTAAATTAAATGTTGAATTATTCTTTGGCATTTAGGCAACCTGTATAAAATGTCTCGTAATAAGGACAAATATGATAGTGGAAATCGCAGACAACAGATTTTTATGTCGCCAGAGGATGTTGCAGCTGGTAAAAAATCTAACTGGTCCGGTATTGAGATAACAGGTGAAGTCCTACTTTTTTAAATACTTTTAATATGCCTTTATTTATAAATGTTTTATTCTTACAGGCTGCGTTCGTAATATAAGCCCTTCATTGTGGGAATTTGAACACTTAACAGCTTTGTATTTAAATGATAATCAATTGTTACGTTTGCCAGCTGATATTGGACTATTGGTGAATCTACGTACATTAGATTTATCTAGTAATAAATTACGCAGTTTACCGGCTGAATTGGGTGAATTAATACAATTAAGGTAAGTTATAGAAGAAGTAATTGTTAACAATGAAACAAATTTACTTATTTATCTAGTTTTGTTATGAATAAAAAAGTAAATATTGTCATTCAGGAAAATCTGAGTATTTTGCCTAAAATATGAACGTAATGCTAAGAACGCACGAAGCATCCAAGGCTGGTGTATTTCATGTGCAAAATTGTGGTCAATCAAAATAGTGGGGCATACTATATAGAAAATATTTTATCTGATGGACAGTATTTTCGTAAAATTATCTAATAAGCAGATGATGTCCAAAAAGACACTGAGGAAGCATCAGTATAGTTAAGCTATTATATGTGCACAGCACATGCAGAGCAATGACAAATATTTCAGAGATATTCGTCAATGAAGTACATACTTCGAATGAACGAGAAATTCTATGACGGCTAGGTCTGATGAAATTATTTCCGGTAATAAACGATAATAATGCGCCAGATGATTTATTTATTTTTATTTGTTTGCTATAGAGATGGAGATGACTTCGAATATTTTAGGGGGACCGATTTCAAATCTGTTTTAAAAAAATTTACAATATATTTCTAACGTTCTTGCTCAATTGTTTTTGTAATGAAATGTCTTTTATGTTTATTATGCGGTTCACGACTTTCAATACATCTATAGCACTATATTACTTTCTTTTGAAATACTTTTAATTCGGATTTGATATTTCTAAATTAAAGCCTTTTGGTTATTGCGAAAATTTTTAATAGGGTATATCTTTTCCTAAAACGACAATGAATCATTATCAGCTTAATCTTTTATTTAAAGAATTTTTTAGATCACTTAATTTTCTAAATCACATTTGAAGCAATTGAATAAATTTTTTAAAGCAAGCAAGTTTTCAAATAAGTTTTTTTTTGTATGTAAATAATTAAGTTTTACAGTTTCGCCAACTTCTTCATTTTGGAATACATAATGACATAAAATATATACATCCATTTCTAATAGAAAAATTCATAGTATTTGATAATGATAAATTTTCGCATAAAATAGAAAACTTGTCCACTAATGTGCTTTGTTTGAGCATTGTTTCCTAGTTCTATCCTCTTAACTACTAAATGAAATATGTATTGTAGTTTTATTTATTTATGGCGTTATAATTATTTTTTATTTTGTTAACTTTTCAAGCAGAGACTGAAAATATCATAAAATATTTTCCAAATCATTTGCTTCTTCGAAAATTACCAAATATGGATATGGCTTTAAATTAAATCGACTGCAATTTGCCGTTCGTATTTGAAACAACTTTGAGATTAAATCAAACTAAGTCCTGAATATTGCGAAAAAAAGTTAAATTTATATTTTTGTGATAAAAACTTTTTGATTTAATAAAATGATTTTATTTTTAACTTGTAAAATTTTTTAATCAAAATTTTCTTTTCAGAGAGCTATTGCTAAATAACAACTTTCTTCGTGTTTTGCCATATGAAATTGGCAAATTATTTCATTTGCATGTTTTGGGATTACTGGGTAATCCTCTACAAAAAGAATTTCTATCCATTTATAATGAACCTAATGGTACACAAAAATTATTAACATATATGTTGGATAATCTATCAAGTAAGTACAATATATAAATAAATTTTTACATTAAACATGAAATTGAATTTCGACGTCAACAAATATGGATAATGATAAATATTAAAGGTAAATGCTACAAATGGCGGCATGTAATTTATTTTAACTTTTTCAGTTATTGTGGGCTATGTGAATAGGTTAAAATTTATTTATTTGTCGAATCAAATTCCATTTTACTGTATATATTATTTAAACAATTTTTTAAGACACCTAAAACTATAAAAACGTAGCGAATAATTTCATGGTGTTATTATAAAATAAAATAATTTTCTTTTTGCAAAGTTACGTACAAGAGTATAAGCTTTATTTGTTAATTCTATTTATATAATTATTGATTATAAATAACACATGTACACACACATTTTGGTGCCGATACTTTTTGAACTGTTCTTTAGTACAGTTGACCTCCTAAATACGAATATGTAATCAGTTTTTGCCTAGCAGCTCGACTTTTCGCGATATACCGTTATTTCCAAAACTAAGGCTTCTTCACTACATATATTGGAATAACTTGAAAATGGTTCACCATATATGTAGATTTAAAAAAATCCAAACTCGTCAACAATATTGTCTTTAAGCCGTTTTTAGATTATTTTTAAATTTGACCAGTAGTTTCAGAGATATCGTTGAAGTTTAAAAAAAGACCAATTTAAAAAAAATATTTTTAATAAAAAAATTTCCTGAAGAAGACGCCCAAAGAGGCGTCGAAATATTGAATAAAATTATAATTTTTTTAAAAAAAGACCTAACCCTTGATTACAAAAATTATATATATTAAAACAAAAAAGGTCGAAAAAATAGTAGGGTCATTCACACCGGCCTTGTTAATTCGTTAGTCGTTATTCGATAGTTTTTTACGTGTATTTGGTTTTTGTAAAATTAACAAATTATCGAACTGCCGAGTAACAAAGTACCAGTCTGGCAAGCTTGGTAATTTTCTTGTTACTCGGTAACAAAAAACAGCTGTGTTTAAAAGGAGAAGTCAGATAAGGAGTTTGAATTAAAAAAATGGAATTGGAGCAAAAAGAGAGGCTGGCAATGCTTGAATTAAAATATAAATATAATAGAGAATAAGTTTTTTTTACAAATTGTGGTAGCTCAAAGCAATACCCTCCTATGAAGTACCAAATATTTTTTAAAAACTGAATATGATCTCTTGAAGTAACTTAATGAAAATGTGAATTTTTTAAAATTTAATTATAATTTTTAATTTAATTAAACTGAATTTGGAAACATAAGATGATATAAGGATTGTCTTTTTAATTCAAAGTTATTTGAGGTCGTTTCTTCCACTTCTTCTTCATTAATGTCTTCAGGTGAACTATCTTTTAAGTCATCACTTTCACTGCTATCTATGAGTATGTTGTGAAGAATGCAGCATACTAGTATCCATTCGTTGCAGTATTTTTGACTACTTTCGTTTTGAATTCGAATCCTTAGTTCTTTTAAACTGCAAAAACGCTCTTTTAATATGCCGAAGCAGTGTTCAATCCTAACTCGGTATCTGCTATGCTGCTTGTTGAATTGCTTTCTTTTAGCTGGTTCAAATTGTTGAGAGTTGCTTCTGTAAGGCGTTATAATGATGTTACTGAGGGGGTATGCTGAATCTCCGGTAACCCATTCCTGTCCGGAAAAGAATCTTGGCTGATGTTTGTAAAGCGAACAATTTTTAAATATTTTTGCATCGTGAGTAGAGCCACTGTAGCCAACGACAACATCGCGAATTTTGCGCTTGTAGTCGCAAACCATTTGAGCTTTAATTGCATAAACATGATTTCTGGAAAAGAACGCCTCAGGATTTTTTATTGGCGCTTCGGCGAGCTTTATTTCAGTGCCATCCACGTAACCTACGCAGAATGGTAGCTCGTTGAATGTTTCCCGCACTATTTCAGAGCGCTCAGTGGGATCCGGCCAATATATATATATAAATGAAGTTGCTTTAAAAATCCCTTGAATACTCTGCGAGTAATTTTAGTCAACGTTTCTCCGTCACCAATCCCAAAAGTTGACGCAATTTTTCGGATGGAGGCACTTTCTCCAGAGGAGCCTAATCGGTATAGAACAACAGCTAACTGTATATCGACGGGGAATTGCTTGCCACTACATTTCGCAAAAACGTCGTCGTTTTCTATAAGGGACAATAAGTGAGCAAATTGAGTTCGGTCCACACGTAGCATTTGACGGAACCGATTATCATCCATTGTAGTTAAAATATCGTCGCACCACTGAATAGATTTTGGAATAATATTTTCCACACCTCTTCGACATGTAAGTACAATGAGCAAGTCATCATATAGCTCGTCAATGGTATCCTCCACCAAATCTTCATCATCACTGAATACGTCTTAAAAGAATTATAAAATTAGTTCCATGTCTTTCTGATTACCTATTTTAAATACTTACCAGTAATAAATTTTATTTCCTCCAAAGAATTTTCAATTAAATTTTTTACTATTTTTGTTTTTGCACTTTCTCGAGGCATTTTTGCTTTTTAATAAATTTAAATCATCTGTTTTGTAGCAAAAGTTACCGCACTACTGAGATAGAACAAAAAGTGTGTTCACAGTAAAGTGTTTTAACAAATTACCAACTAACAAATTACCGGATTAACAGACTCGGTGTGAATTCCCCTAGTGTTAATTATTTTTAAAAAATTCACAAAAAATAAAAATGCAACAAAAATCACAGTTTTCTTATAAAAACACTTAGTCCAATATATTTCAAATCAAATGAGCTTTATTTCATTGTAATCGATGCACAACTTTTGATTTTATTCATAATTTACGGAGAAAACTGAGTTGATAAAAATCGTGATTTCCATACAAAAATAAAATTTTTTTATATGTGTGTGTTTGCTGCTGTTCTACATTTTTTTGCCGATACTTTGTGAACTGTGCTTTAGTAAATTTTACCTCCTGAATATGAATCTGCTATCGGTTTTTGCCTAGCTGCTCCCGTTTTCATATTATGGGGTAGGGTGTTGCAAACTTGACGCCACTTAGAAATACCCAAAATAATTGTGAAAAGAAGAAAGTAAGTAAAATTTCTTTGAAAATCCAGCTCATTTAGTGATATTTACATATAAATATAAAAAAAATATTAATTCTATTAACAAGATACTATGTAGTACGTTTCATATACAATATATTTTTTCACTGCTGATTTGATGTACTGGGACCCTTGAAATGATTGCATCGCTTACTGGATGTAGGTTTCTTATTGATATTTATTCAGTGAATATAAATTCAAGACGCAGGAATTATAATAACAGACAAACTAGGGTATGACATTTATATAAATACAAAGTTGCCAACATACTACATACGTTTGTTACACTTAAATGAGAAGGGCTATGCATTTTTTTAATTACTGGTAGGGAAAATTGAATATTTCTGTAACTCAAAAACTAGAGCTGCCAGAGAAAAATAGCTTTCAGTTTGAAATCAGCGTTACAAGTTTAATAATAAAATCAGCTGCAAAACTCAAGGCACAAATTTTTTTTTTTTTCATTTTGTAGACTTGTGTAATTATTTGCAAGAAGTGTAGGGATATTCAGGAAATTTTATAGTTCTCATTATTAAACTCTCTAGATAGAATAACGACAAAGCCGTGACAATTGTTATTATTATTTTTATTTCCTAATGGCCAAAATTTGTTTGTAAAAATTATTACAATATTCTAAAGGACAATAACTTTTTTATTTAACATTATTAAGACATGCAGTTAATAAATTATATTCTTATCTTTCGTAATCGAAATCTTTTGGTGTCATTTGATATTCAACTTTTGCACCCCCGCTGACCGCGCTCAAACGCACAGCAATTTTATTACACGAAAATTATAATTTTAAGTTCAAAATATTGTTTTTTTTTGTACTAAGAATGATTACAAATTAATATTTTATTGTGCCAAATATTTGCCTGAAATTGATGAATACGAACATGAATGAATCCAAATGTCATGAAATAACGGAATATTTTGGAATACAAATACAAATATTTGTTAAATTACTGCTACTGACAATGTTGAATATTTAACAATCATATAAATAAATTGACACCATAAAATATTGTTTAAGCGATTGGTTTATTTTTAGGTAAACATTCTATAAATTTATTTTTAATATTCGATTTTTTTAAATTTATTATATGTGAAAAATAGAATTCAGTACACTGTAAACATAATATATTCTGGATCCTGGCGGTCATAGCCGGCCAAGTCCCTAAGAAGAACAATTTGTTATGGGAGCGTTTGTTGTTTAATATTCAGTAAATGATGGCAAATTACCATTAAAAATACCACAGCTCGAATGGATGAAACCTAATTAATAAAACTTACTGTGCACCCAATGAAAAATTCTATATTTATATTATATAATATTTACATGTATATTGTATATATGTATATATATATATATATATATATATATATATATATATATATATGTATATATATATATATATATATATATATATATATATATATATGTATGTATGTATATATATATATATATATATATATATATATATATATATATATATATATATATATATATATATATACATATATATATAAAGGGTCCGCCAAAAAACTTTTTTTAAATGCTATAAAAAAACTAAAATATTCTCAAATTTCTTTTTTTATTTGAAAGTACAATCCTTTCGGTAAATAATGGAAAATAATTTCATTCAAATGGCTGCCTCTGCTGGCCATGGAGTAGCCTACACGATCGGTCCAATTTTTAAGCACATTATCGATTGTGTGCAGCTGTATTTCACCAATGGCTTCGCGAATATTGTCCTTTAAAGCGTCAATTGTCTCTGGCTTGTCGGCGTAACACTTATCTTTGACGGCACCCCACAAATAATAGTCCAACGGTGTCAAATCGCAGCTCCGAGGTGGCCAAACGACATCAGTTTTGCGGCTGATAATGCGATCTTCAAAAACAGGGCGCAAAACATCGAGTGTAGCTTCGGCTGTGTGGTACGTAGCGCCGTCTGTTGGAACCAAATGTTGCCAATATCCTCCTCTTGAATTTTTGTGAACAAAAATTCGTTCAACATGCCCCATTGACTGTAACGGCCACTCCTTGCTCATTTTCGAAGAAATATGGCCAAATTATGCCTCTTGACCAAAATCCGCACCAAACAGTGACTCGTTTTGGGTGCACCGGGTTTTCAATGTATGCGTGCGGGTTTTCTGTGTCCCAAATGCGACAATTTTGCTTGTTTACATACCCGCCAAGATCAAAATGAGCTTCATCTGAAAAGATGATTTTTTTGGCAAAATCGGCATCTTCTGTAAGTCGATCGCAGGCCCACTTAGCGAAGCGAAAACACAACCATATTCGTTCAGCGGAAGGATAAAACTAATTATTTGTCAAATCAGACATGAGCTAAGTGTTACCATTCACGAAATAAGCACTAGTTGAAAAAACGTTAGATGGCGGACCCTATATATATATATATATATTATTTTAGCTTTGCTCTTTTTTTAAGTATTCCAAAAGTTAAAGTGGTACTTAAGTTCTCCCACATCGAATTTTATCGAAATATATCCGACATGTGGGATGGCGCTTCGTAATACACCCACGTCAACAAAACGTTGAACTTTATGAATTCAGTGTCATATTTGGCATTCGTAGCACATGTTCCTTCTTTATACCTAAACCTAAGTTGAAATCTCCGTATTTCCTTTGCAATTGTTTTGCTTGTGTAAATATTTTTATCTCCTTATTTAACTAATACAAGGAAAAGTAAAACTCACTACTATTTTTGTATTTTGTCTACATTGTGAATATACATAAATACTCGATCTTTGTGTTTTGTAAAATTTTGTTTTCTCATGTTTTTTGTTTTTTTTTTTTACTTTTCTGGTTTTTCTCCAACGGACATATTTTTTAAAAGGTGCCAATAATTGATGACTTTGCCACAACTCTAATAGACTTGTAAATCATCTTTCATAGCCAACTGTAATAAAATGTCTTGTAAATTTCTAATCGGTTGTTATAGGTGATTTTCCTTAAATAAAATATAAAAAGAAACAAATCGATTAAATAGTCGCTTCAATTAACTGCAATTTTCCCGTATAAAGTGAAATGAAAATGAAATTTTTTGTTGCAATTTGCTTATGCGGTTTAAGAAGATACTAAAAAAACAAGATGAAAAATGCTTAAACACCAGCAGCACTAGCGAACAACAAAATGTTTTAATAAATTATTTTTGTAGTATTTAAATTGCAGTTTTAAATTAAACGCCTTCCAAACCCAACAATAGCCATAAGTCGCGACCAATTATGCTACTAACTAAAGAAAGATAAAAATGCAGGCTGCACCAGCCATCGTTATCATTATTTACACGAAACAGTGGTCAATATTGTATTTTTTTCTATAAATTCTTTTTTCTAGCAAAAAAAAAAAAACAAAAAAAAATTATATATTATTGAAATAAATGTTAAAATTTTGCAATATTTGGAGTCCATTTTATACAAGTATGTATTATATATAGCGCAAAACAAAAATCTGAACCGATTGTTCTAAAATTCGTACAGTGTATTATTACTATGTGTCTCGAAACTGCAATAGGTCATATACTTTTTCAAATGGCCATGGCGACTCTCACACAAAGTAAATATTTACTATCGAATATATAAAAAACTTTAATTACTAGAACTATGAAAAGTTTGTATTACAACTTTCGTTGCGCGTATCTCAAAATAAAGCACTCAAAATTGCAAAAGTAGGTGTGAAAGTCTCCATATAAGATATACTCGTATATATGCAATAATAAATCTAAAGAACTAAAGAACCTGGATCGGAAGGATATAAGTGCAACTTTGTACATATTTACTATCGAATGTCTGGAGACCTGAAATATTGGGCATCTTGAAATTTTGCATTAATAATTATGTTATATAATTCCTTGACTTTTGGGATAAAAGATGTTTCTTTTTCAGCAAAAACCGCGTTATATCTCAACATTGTCTCCTTTACGATCGATACTTTTAATCCAGCGTCTTTTTTGTTTTTTATTCTCTCCAAACAATAAGGCCCTCAAAATAACTGTTTCTTCGTTTCTCTTACCATTCAGCTTTTTCTTCAAGTTTTAAAACAGAAAATAGTCGCAAGGAGTTAAATCTGGAGCGAATGCTAGATGGGGTAGCAGTTCGTTACTCGATTCATGGATATTTTATGATTTCTAGCACAAAGTTAACAACTATCTACTCTAAATAAAATACGCTTTGAAAACAATGTTTACTAATTTATTTCAATTTAATTCGTACAAATTTTAGTGGAGCTAAATATTGTAGTAAAACTATCAATTCACATATAACAATAAATTTTCATAATCGAAAACACTGTGTTCATATTGGAGAAATGTAAAAAAAGAGAAGATCCTACATAAACTAATGACTAGACATCCGAACGGACGTACACATATAATAAATGTATATTTAAGGACTATTTACACGGCGTACGTTTTCCATATTTAATGTCAATTTTCAATTCGAAAAAGCTGTACTCGTATATGTCAAATATTTACTTATTTACTTGTATATACGTATTTACTTGTATATAATTTTATTATTATTTTATTATTTTTTTTTTTTTTGTAAAATTGATGGAAAAAATTTCAGTTATTTATCTTTTTACTACAGTAGTTTAATCCATTATTTTTCTTAGAACATAAAATTATCCCATGGTGGTCTTAAAACTGCTTGAATTTAATGGGGGATCTATCACTGCCCCTGTATTTCAACTGGCCATTTGGGTCATGGGTGGCAGTTGTTTTACCTTTGTGCATGGATCATGCTCAATTCCCACTGCTGCGGAAGTTTCTATTGCTTAGCAAGATTTTTTTTTTTTTAGAAATCTTAAGCAGTTGATAACCTAAGTCCGGAGCCAGCCACTAGCATCGGCACAAGTGTTATATCTTTGATTCACAAAATTTCTTCACGTAACTTGGATGTCAGTTGCATAATTCATTCAGGACGAATTCTGTATGTTTATAGAAGTTTACTAATAGCCACAAATGACAGTCTATTCAGCCTTAAATTAAAAATTCATAAAAGTTTGAGGGTCTATGGTGTTGATGGCACCTTTATACAGCCGAGCGTAAAGGATGTCGGGAGTCACCAAGACCATATACATTAGGGGATACCGCGTTGCGGATAAGAAAAGTGACGGACACTGAATATGACAAACACACGTCGTGTAAACACACTTGTTTTTAGTGATGTTGATGTGGTGTTCAATTTAAAATGGCTGGGGAGACACTTTAATAAATCAGACAAGGAGTTTTCTTGTTACTTTTGTTGCAGTTGACCAAGCTGCATTTTGGTTGTAGTTATTTCATTTACGGGTTTTTAATAAAACGCTAAACAACAAGTTCCAACAAATTTAAACTAAAAGAGAAAGTTTCCTTTATTTTGTATCGTGTTTGTTTTGTTGTGTTGCATCTTTTACTCCGACAACTACCACATCAAGTAAAAGCAACTGCATCAGCATCAACAACATCAAGATCTACTTACATCAACAGCAATCGTCATTGCTGAAATCTTGGTTGCCAATATAACAAATGTATATTTGTAAGTATGTACATGTGAGCTTGCATCTTAATATATAAAAAAACATTTATTTGTGAGTACGTAACCAAATGCCAAGTCGTGGCTGATGGACGTACCAATGCCTACGTAGAAAAGCTAGTAATAACAACAATAACAAAAACTGTTTAAGGCATTGTGTTGCTCTGCTGCAACAAGATTAAAATAATTTGAAATGAAAAATAAAAGGCGAAAAATTTGATTTTTCTTTTATCGTTTGTTTTGCTGGTTGGTGCATGTTTATGGCCTGAAAACATGCATATAAACAATCAACGAAAATTAAATTTTTTTTCCATGTGATGCAGTTGATGTAAGTGCATATATATGTACATACATACATATGTATGCGTGTATATATTTTTATTTGCACAAATTTTTATGTCAGCCTGACTTTTAAAGGAAGCTCACCATTCAGGCTCCGATTTAATGTTTAAACTCACATCGATGCTCCAAAGACATGGGTGCTATAACATCATCACTTGTAGTGCAACATCTGAGAGACACAGTCACCATTTAATGAATCCTCAATTATTAAATCTTCGAGGAACGAAGTGATATACAGGTAATTACAAATTGGACCCAGGAAAATTACACCTTTGTGTTTCATATAACAAAAAGAAAATTATAAGAGCAGTTTATAAAGGGCTTCTTAATAACTATTTTCCAATTAGTTTGTGTCGATGTTAATAGCATGAAAAAGTTATATTGTTTAAGCAAAATAGTTGTTGAAAGTTCTAGGATTGAAGAGAAATCAAAATAAAATAAGATTTTTAACAATAAAGTAGGAGTTAGAGCAAACTTCGTTTAGTTTCCATTCGGTTTCTCATTACTTATGAGAGAAAGAGAAAAAGTGGGGGCTGCTGCTGTCTTTGTACATATTTTTTCCATTCAATCGAATTGTTAAACTAGATATAGTTAGGGAGGAAACACGTTTTAACCCATTTAAGTAATTTTAATTTTTGATAATTTCCTTCACATCAGTAGGAAAGGTCAATAAATTTTAGCCATATTAATTTTAAGCATGATCCTGATTGGCAGATATCATCAAGATTGTTTTTGTATTTGTATCACCTGAAACTGGACACACGCATGTGGTATTGGCGTCGACTGATTTTTAATGAACCTCCGATTGTAATACCAATCTTTTAAGAATTCGCTTTGAAGACCCCAGAAATATGTGGCATAATTTTGTTTTTAATTTTCTATCAGTCATCTTGGTAGTGTTGCCTATGAAAAATTTTCCACTTGAGCTATGATTTACAGATTATGCAGCAACTTTACAATCTCACAAGGGAGCTAGTATGCGAACCGTGTCTTATTAGATTAAAATAAAATTTACTTTTCTTTTTACTTTTTCCACCTTCTCGTGTTGAAAGTTTATCTCAAAAATTACTTCTTCATTCAGTTTAATTTTTATTGGTGTGCTGCTTTATGCCACATCTATCGTAATTTTCGTTTTTAATTTTATTGTATTTTTTCTTTTAATTTTCTGTAAAACAGAGAGTTAGTGAAATGAGAGATCTACATATATGTATTTTCCTGTTTAATTATCGAAAACAATTTGCTGCAGCTCTTTGTTCAAATGATTCTCACACCCTGAGTTCTCCTTCCTTACGAAACTGAAATTTATCAAAATGGTTCTTTAACGATCATAGGATGATCGCGAGAGCACATGAAGTAATTTGTTCGTAAGCGTCAGGGCAACTCACGCTCGTGATAAGGTTTTCTTTCACTCACGTAAACATACGGTCGTGAGTATGAAGTTTAGAGAAACTTATAATGAAATACATTAAAAATTATAATTTAAAACAATTACATTTATATATATGTACGCATCTTGGCTTGAACCTAAAGATGGGAGATCATTTTGATCATTTAAATTAAATGTAAATTTTCAAGATTTTTAAAAATTTGCTTAAATTTTTTAACTTAATATTATTTTCAGGAACAAAACGTTAACAAAGTTAGAGCTGGCAAAATGTATAAGGCCAGCATATTTGTTTCAAAAATATGTATGTATGTGAAAGAATTGTCTGCTTGAAATACATTAAAATAGTTTTAAACTTGATTTTTCTTCAAATTCAACCTGGTAGATGAAAACATGTTCAATAACAAATTTTATGACAAAATTCATCTCAGTCTATATGAAAACTATTATTCCAATTGACCAATTAATTGTTGTATTCTAATAGCTTGGCTTTAACATTGTTGCTAAAACATTTTTAAAAGATATGAGTCAGTTGACAGACATACACATATAGATACTTTTTGCAAAAGTACTTATTGCGAAAACTACTTTTTACAAAACGTACACTTTTTCTAAAAGATACTTCTTATAAAATATAGACATTAGTTTTATAAAAAAAGTACTTTTTTATAAAATGTTTCTCTTGTAATATAGGTGCTTTTTACAAAAATTCCCTTTTATAGGTACTTCGCTTGCACATCAGTTACTCTTTATAAAAGGTACTTTTCATGAAGGTTCTTTTTATAAAAAATAATTATAAAAAATAATTATTACAAAAAGGTATTTTAAAAATTATATTTTGCCAATTTTTTATTTCCTACAAATAATGCAATTTTTTTTGTTTTAATTTAATCTGCCACTACATTTATGTATGTATGTATGTACATATGTATGTACATACTGGTAAAATAAAATTTTCGTGCTCAAAGTAAAAATTCGCCGTCCAATCAACATCAGTTGATTGTTGTTCGGAAATGCAATAATTTAGTTAAGATAAATTTCATAATTTTAAATTTTATTATCAATTTTTATTTAAACTAAAAATTCACTTTTATAAAATAAAACGTCTTTGGTGTTTAAATGAATGATTATGTATGTATGTATGTGTATGAATTCTACCAGTTGGACTTGACATTACTGCTAATTTATTTCGTTAACTTTTTTTTGCTGAAATAAAATTAGAATGAAACTTGATTAATAAAATGACACTTTACACGAGTGTTGAAGAACAAGAGTGTCTGAAGAATTAGCGAACACCTTCAATGCATTTTCACTGTTCAGGGCTGTTTCGTGTTCTCCATTACATATTGCGAAACACGCTCGATTTTTGCTTTTATTAAAATTATTAAGAAAGTGTTTTTATTACATATTTGTAACATATAATTGAGATGAAAAGAAATGGTTTTGGCTAAGAAATTTTCAAATCTTAAAATGAAACGATGATTTAAATAATGGCGTGCCAACAAGTAGATAAACGAAAAAAATGTTATTCAATGCCGACTTACATAAATAAAAATGTTCTCTAAATTGTATTTATTAAAAAAAATTGATGATATTGAATTTAAGTATCACATCGGTCATATGACCGCCGCGTCTGTTGCCTTCATGGGATAATCTGAAGGTTTGATTATCACTGTTTCTCGGCATAAGACAAACGATTTTGTGCTCAATTTGTAAGACATTTTTTGACTTAAGATTAGTACGTCTTTTTTATTGTACCATAATTAGCCCTTAGTAATTATAACCAGGGACCGTAACTCTTATGACTTTTATCAAAAAAATCAAGAAATAAGAGTTATTTTTGATTTTTATATTTTTAGATAGAAAATAAGAGTTATTTTTGATATTTATTTTTTTAAATGAAAAATAAAAGTTATATTTGATTTTTATATTTTTAAATCAAAAGTAAGAGTTATTTTTGATTTTTATTTTTTTAAATGAAAAATAAAAGTTATTTTTGATTTTTATATTTTTATATCAATAATAAAAATCAATTTTTAATTGTTCATTCTGTACCTGCCACTCAAGTCAGTGTAGAAAGGTCATTTTCAGCACTCAGATTAATAATTTATCTGAGGAACATTTAAAATCAATTATGATGGTAAAATTGAACACGTGAAAACGACCTCTTTGATTTTTATTATTGATATAAAAATATAAAAATCAAAAATAACTTTTATTTTTCATTTAAAAATATAAAAATTAAGAATAACTTTTATTTTTCATTTAAAAATATAAAAATCAAAAATAACTTTTATTTTTCATTTAAAAAAATAAAAATCAAAAATAACTCTTATTTTTGATTGTTAAAATAAAAATCAAAAATTTAAAAATCATGCAATATGTTGGATGCATTTCGCCTAAAAATCATGATGGTGTAATTAAAAGTTTTCTACGATGTTCATTTATGTATGATTTATTCCTTCAAAAATTGAAAAATAACTCTTATTTCCGGTCCCTGATTATAACACATTGTTACACAACTTGCATAATAAACAAAGTTCTGCGAGCTATGTGAAATACTCGTACATACATACATACATACATATGTATGTGTATATTTATATATATCAAATAAATTTTGTCTTGAACGGATGCACAGTGTTGGTGATATTAAATAACAAAAAATAAATAGCAACACATATGAGAAGCGGTTGAAAATCAGTTATTTTGATTGTGCATTACAGAACGCAGATGAAGCTCAATAAAAAATGTTTACGTAAAACAAGAACTTACCGGCCTCGACATAAATAGCAACAACAATAACAGTTGCTGTAAGAAAAGCTTATAGAAACAGCAACAACATGTCTTCTAACGCATGGTTTTGTAAGAAAAAAAAATAACGTAAAAAACAAGAGTGAATTTAATTTTTCTCCTGAAAGCTAAAGCTCGGTTCAAAGCTCTGCTAATTAACTGCTTAACAAAAATAGTGAGTGTGGATGAAGTGAAAACTTTTTTTATTTATATTAAGAGCAACATTGGCTTGAGTTTCTAACAGTGTTGCCAGAAACTTTTAGAACAAAATTTTGCGATACATATATTAAAGCGTAGTATGGAGTTTTCTCTGAAAGTGTAAAAAAAATTAGGGAATTTCAGATTGATCAACTTCTTGGACAATTTTTCGTTCGAAGAGAAAAGTACACAAATTTTTGACATTTATTGCCTTTTGCAGGTATGTCATAACCATTAGTGGAGACTATGTTGTTGTTTTTAACTGTAACAGAAATTAATGTTCAGACTTTTGTTTCGTTACGGAATGTAAAAAAACATTTCGTATATATTGTACCTCATAATTGATTTATTTTTCTGTTCTTATTTCAAAATGAATTAGAATGTTTTTCGTGTAGAAATAAATGCTAAATTCCAAACGTGAAATTCAAAATTCCATATTAGACTCAAAGATGAAATTATACACTCAAGATTACTGAAATGTTTGAACGCGTTATGAAAAAATTCATCTTCTGAAGTCACCAAACGCTTTCGGCATTCCATATTTATCGAAATTTTAACACAAATGAATAGAATTTAAACAAAAATTTACGATAATGGATGCCACACCTTACCCCTCTTGAATAATTATGATTAATTTAATAAAAAAAAATCGATAATAAAA
Organism: Germaria angustata; assembly: GCA_963681545.1. Classification (NCBI taxonomy): domain Eukaryota; kingdom Metazoa; phylum Arthropoda; class Insecta; order Diptera; family Tachinidae; genus Germaria; species Germaria angustata. The sequence continues at coordinate 21,533,827 of OY812998.1, read as the reverse complement.
CTTTTTAGTAATATGTCTATATTTTTTGACCTTTTTTATAATAATTTGATTAATATAATATTCAAGCTTGAAAATTTTCTCTTCCTTTACATTTGTTGAAATATTAATTTATTAATTTTATAATTAAAAAACAGAATTATCCTGAAGATGATACTCAATGAGTATCAAAATATCGATAGTTTTTGAATAAAAGATAAAAATAAGGATATTATATCAATCAAAACTTTTTACTAATAAAATAATTGACGACTTAGAATGATTAAGTAACCAATTCCTTCTGAAAATGACATTACTATATTTGAAATTATGAAAGGCATCATCATACTAAATATAAACTTTTGACGACAATAAAAAATGCCTGTTCTAACAATATCTATTATATACAGATTTTGTACTAAAATCCGACTTTAGAGATAATCCTCCTTATTATGGTTGTCGACGTCACACCAAGTCGACATCAATATATTGGCAATTATGGGATCGTTATCGAGAACTATTAAATATTATTGATAGAATATTACTACTACTATGGCTTATAAAATTACAATTGGCCATCAATATTAGTTAATTATTGCTTACAAGGAGTTCAGGAACTGCTGTCTTTTTACTGTCGACTAGATGTGACGTCGACGTCGACAATCATAATAAGGGGGATTAACTTCAGGAGTTACTACTAATTAATAGTTTTTTTTTAACTAAATCTAAATCTAAAACTAAATGGTGGCACAAAAAATGTTCATTCCGCACATTAATGCAAATAGCTTTTATCAGGGATATAGAGTCAAACATAAAGTTTATCATTTATATTTTTAATGCCATGGTGAAGTTTTCCTAATTTTCATCTAAATTTCAAATATTTTGTAAATATTGATATTAAAAATGCTAAAGAAATAACTTATTGTATGTATAACTTGGCAAAAAGCAAAATTATGACAAATACCTCTAAGAAATCTCTGTGAAATTAAAACATTTTATTATTAGCTTATGTATGTAGTTTATTATTAAATTTTTTATTTTATATTGTGAAAAATTATTTTTTCACTTTGGCGATTTGAGAACACAAGCTGCAATAGGAATTAATAAAAAAAATGTAGAATCATTTACTGGGTAAAAGATTACAAAAATTATTAAAAAACAGCATTCTGGCAACGTTGGTTTGCGAGCTTTATGCGACAGAATACCATCGAATGTTTCATTTGTTTATTTTTTACTTTGTTACCAAATTATGATTTTTTTTTTTTGTAACTCCAATCTTGTTTGTTGTGTTATTAGACCATGGTTATAATAAAGCTTTTTGTTTCTTTGCTTTATTTGTTGTGTGTTCATTTTAATGCTATTGGTGGGCTGTTGCTTTGGTTAATTGAAATTGAATTTTTAGTCTGCCACAAGTCTGGCTTGAAAACGGTTGTGCGGTTCAGAAAGTAGTTCTTGTATGAAAACTTTTTTTTGTTTTACAAGAAAAAAGAAAACATCATAAACAACTTTCGCGTTTTGATTACGGTTGTCTTTTGTGTTTGTTGAAGAAGAAATTAAATCCGTGTCGAAACAAGAAAACATCCGCTTTCCAAGAATGACAGTTAAATATATCGAATAATTGGAAAATAAATGTGCTAGCCGTAACCATTAAAGAAAAAATTTTATATAAAAATTTTATATTACAAAAAATAAGAAGTTCTTTGGAAAATTTTTATTAAAATTTTCTTTCATAAAATCAAAGAATAATTTAGATATAAAAAGTGCGATAATCGAGAAAAAGCTTACGTTTATATAACAACTAATATGAAAATTATTATAAATGAAGTTAAATGGATTAAAAGGAAACAACTACAGAGTTAAGGAAATATTTTGAAGATTATGGATTAAAAAGATTATTCGTTTTCAAAATATTAAAAATCAATGACAAGTAAAAAATTATAAAAATCATTTAATTATTTGAAAACACAACAAATCAAAATTTCAATAGTTAAATTCTGTCACTCAGATATATATTGAATGACGAAAAACGCATGTTTCTTCAATTCGTCCAGTTAATAACACCGAAATTACTTAGGATTATGAGACCCCTAACTGGCCAACAACAACAGCAGCAGCAGTCGCATCATCAGCAACCATATTGTGCAGTAGATAATTGTTTAAAGCAACAGCAAATTTTTGCCAAAAATCTGCAACAGCAGACGGTATCACATTTGCAGCAACAACAAAACTATCACCAACATCATTTACAACAACATGTTCTACAACAGCAGCAACCACCGCCACCACCGCCTCATATGTGGAATCCTCATCTTAGCGCAGCTTGCTTTCCTTCCCAACCTCCCAGCGCCAACACAAACAACGTTAATTCTTCTATAAATCCACCTAACAATATAAATCTACAAAGTTGTCGCCTGTTCCCCAATAACAGAGCTTATCAACATCACACACATAGCTCCCACTATCCCCACTCAACTGGATATCAACACGCAATGTCAACGAGCTCTCCAGCCTTGGAACGTGTGCCTTTGACAGCTCCCAATTATTCGAAATTACCTCACTTGTCTGTAGTAAATCAGCAGAGAATTAATGAATGTGCTGGGATACCTTTAATATCAACTGCCACTGCCCATTTAACACCTGGACAAAGGCAAAGAATATCTCGAAAACAGTCACATTCGCCGCCGGGTAAGAATTGGGCAAATATGTTGCCTAATAATGCAGCGCAAAATTATGCAGTTGCCGCCCATTATGCAGCAGCTCACGTTCAAGGAGCACCTTTAATGTTAAATAAACAACCGCAACAAAAGTTGGAATACTGGTCTCCAAATGCTTATGTTTCTGCAAATAACCAACAGTATCAGCAGCAGTTTTCAACAAATGCGACGCAGTATAATAGCAAACAACAAAATAGAACTCGTACTCCTTTGCGTTATCAAAGCTCTGCGCCTGCAACGCTAACTTCCTCAAAATCTAAGGAGAGCTTGGAGCAGCAATTAAAGCCCCCAAAGGATAACGAAAACTCGTCTTCAAATAATGGTGATTCTTCCAACAGCAATGAGACCTGCTTGCCGCGCATAATAAAGCCCCGAAAGAGAAGAAAGAAAGATCGTAAACCTCCCAGTAATATGGTAAATGCGGTTTATTTGAAGATGGATAATAAAAGTATAAATGATAAATCTTCCAATACTCAGACTAACACAATCAAATCCTACAAATCTTCTGACGATTTGTTAAAATGTTTGCAAAAATTTACCCAAATAACTAATCAACATGATCAACCACAACGTTCCAATAAGAATGACCCATTTTTATCCCATAAAAGGAATGAGTCTATACACATGTCACAATGTACGATTGGCAATACTATTAATCATGGTATATGTTTCTGTAATGAATGTGATCCTCTGCGATCTCTATGGGATTATCCTTTAAGGAGATCTCTTTCAGACTCCTCTACTTCAGATACAAGTGGTACGGGTTCTTTATGTGACAACAACAGCACGTCGTCTACTGAATTTTCCAGCAAATCTGAATACGATTGGCCAAAAGCTAGAGCCGAAGTAGTAGGCGTTATCGGCTCAAAACGAAACAAGGATCAACATAATGGCTCAAATAACACAAACAACTTGGATAACACTGCCAACATCACCCAAGACAATAAATCGTTTAATAATAACATATTAAGTGGCATTAATTTAGTCGGTGAACTGTTTAAAAACTCCAGCTGTACATCATTTGCTAATTTGGATAATGCTCTCACAGCGCCAGACAATATGCTCTTACTTCCTGAAACTGCTGAAACCCTACTTACAAAATCTATTAACGAAATTTCTAAGAAACTTATCGAAACCTGCTCTAATGAATCATGCGATTTACCTTTGTCTTCCTGCCACTCTGTATCGTCGTTTTCAACCATCTCTTCAAATTCCTCCTCAGCCAATTCTACGTGTGCGGATTTTTCTAACGATAGCGGTATTGAAAGTGCACATATAAATGCAGGAGATGATTTAGTTTTTAATTTTGATAATTTGCATATAACGACAACAAAGCTATCGTTGTCGTCATCATCTTTATCATCCGCTTCATTATCGTCGTCTTCCTCCTCCTCTCCCTCATCCTCGTCAACTTCTTCCTGTGGCAATTTATCACTGTCTTCCTCGCCTACGGTTAAATTTACATCAAATTTTCTAACAACACAAACATCAACTTCAACAACAGCTGCATCAGCGCCAACAATGCAACAAACGACGACTCCTTTAACACCCAGCAGTGTTGTTATGGGCACAACAATAAAGGCAGCACCCACCTTAGATTTTTTGGTTGATTTAAATAATAATCATTTGCATGTTGCAGCACCAAAATCCACGATTGGAGCTGAAAATGAACAAATGCAACAAAGTCTACGAAATGCACAGTTCAATGATCTGGTACAAAATCATCAACCTCCACAACAACAACAACCACTACTACTACTACTACAGACAACATCGATGCCAACACCGACACACCAAGATGATAAAAAATTTTTCAATAATTGTTTCGATTTGATGTGGCAACAACATGAAAGACAATTGGGAAATAATATCGTCACTAGCACAACGACAAGTTCGATTTCGACTTCGATAGCTACCAATAACAACAGCAACAACAATACCATTAATACAAATAGCATAGATCAATTAACTTCAAACAATGTTGCAATGTCATCGTTATTTGATTCAGTGGGATCTTTAAAAACAATATTTTCTACTGTATCATAAAATTACAAAAAGAAAATAATGAAACAAGTTTTTAAAGAATAAGTAGTTTTGAATGTGAAAGACTCTGTTTAAATGATTTGTTTAAAAAAATATATATGTATGTGCAAACTGGATTATGGATATTGAAAATTGAGTGCAAAGTAATAAGGAATTTTAGCAAATCAATCAAAGAATACTCGTAGATAAATTAAATGGAAATGATAAAAATCATTATGAAATGCAGTAATTTTTTGGAAAATATTGTAATAAGTTTCTTAACTTTCATGGGTAATAGATCATGTAAATGGAGAAATAATAATGATAGTGGAAAAATATAATGCCATTTGGAAGGCAATAATTATTTCATACAAAAAAACTGTTAAATCCGATTAAAGATTTATTCATATCAGCAATTGTTTACTTACAAAAATATAAAGAAGCAATTAAGCGCAAAATGTTAAAAAGTTTTCCTCCTTATAATTTGATCTGGGTTAATAAACCATTAAAGCAAAAAGAAAAGGGATTAAATGCTGTTAAATAAATGTTCTTCAAGAGTATATTGGATTTTCAGGAATGTGATAAAAAAATAGCAGTTAAAGGATAATAACTTGGGCAAAAATATTGGACTCAAACACTAAAATTAATATACAATTTGAGGAAAATGGTTAAAAAAAGACTTATTAAAATCAATTTCTTGGCCATCAGAAATACTTTAAAACATATAAATATTTAATAAAAACAGCTGTCGACCTAATATACCAATAAAATAAGCACGACATAAATTCCAGACATCAATGAGAAAAAAATAATAAAGACCATTTCACAATTTCAACATCATTATCGTCATCATGAACGACATTTTATAATCCATATATAAAATTTACCAAAGAAGACATAAAGAAAGTGTTTCCTTTTTCATTCGTAACTAAATCAATCATTAATAAACGTCATCAGCATAATCAAGTAAGCCAACCCTTTATTTTATAACAAACAACATAAAGAAAACGATTACGAAACTCTGACCTCAATTCGAGTGATAATGAAAAAAAAATACAAAAAGCCCCATTACTGAAGACATAAAAAAATTATATTACATAATCCCAAAAAATAAAAATAAAAAATAAACCAAGGAAATAATAAATAAAATAAAAACTTAAAAAATGCTTGTATGAAAACGTCGACATCATCCACTACTACTGATATACGAGTATTGTTACATTTTATTTGCTGCTATTTGTTATTGTTGCAGATATTTCACAAAAGATGTTATGATTTCCTGTTTCCGTTTAATTGATTTTTAAATGACTTGCAACCGTTAAGTGCATAAAAATAAAAGAAAGCATTAAAAATATGCAAACTTTAAAAAAAAAATAATTGTATACATACATACATAAAAAAATAAAAATAAATTAAAATATAAACAGTGTTTCGCATTGCAAGACTTCTTTTTAACAAAAAAAAGCAAACGAAGTAAAATAAAATTAAAACAAAATTCAAAAGAAAAAACAAAAACAAAAACGCAACGGGAATATTAGATGCAAGAAATAAACCTTTAAAAAATCTGCAAAAAAGCTTTCACTTTCACTCTCAACAAAGTACTTAAAACCAAACAGCCAGCCAGTCAGGCAGCCGTTTAGCTACAAAAGGCTTAATTTTGTTAAGCAAGAAATGGGGAAAATGAAACTAAATAAATAAAGACAAATGGAATAATGGACAGACGGACAGAGAGCCCGTCATCCAAACAGTAAACATGTTAGTTAAATAACTGCCTGACTTGGTTGAACATTTCACCAACATCTTTTTGCTGTTATTAAATTTTTGTCTGACTATAAAACGAAACAATCCAACATCTAGCCAAGCAGCCAGCCATCCAGCCAGCCAGCCAGCCAGTCCACCAGTCAGCCAGTTTCCATAATGTGTGCTTTATTCTCCCTCTTTTCGTTTTGATCAACAACAACACCATCCATCATCTACCATGTGTATGCAAATTTTTGGTTTTTAATTTCATTCGATATGTACATTTTATTTTATTTTATTTTATTCATCACTTGTATCAAGATTCTCCAGGTACTTATGCTTTTCGTTTGCATGTTGAAATATTCCAATCTTTTTGCTTTAGAAAAGTGTTTTAAGCAATCAGTTTTTCTTTTATTTTGAAAATGTTTATTTTATTTTTTTTTCTTTCTGTTTATTGTAAAGAAATAGCTTTTAAGTTTATTTATCCATAACATTTTTAGGATTAAACTGAAAAATGTATTGGTTTTGGGGAAAAGCAATTTCTTACTATATAGATTTTATCTTAAAACAACTGCAAAAAGTATTTATATTAGAATTAGTTAGTGCGTTACAAAAATCGATTTTACTCTATTATTAAATCAGATAATATATGTATATGTAGTTAAAGGTTCACAAATCAAATAACATAATAAAACAATATATAGTGGTGTTCAAATTAATAGTAACAAACAAAATTAATAGCAACAAATAAAAATATAAACTTTGTTTAAATTTGGGGCATGTGTAAAACGATAGCAAAGTACTATGGTAACAATAAATTTCTCTGTGGGGAAAATTTCTATATTTCTGCTTTCTTAAATGATTTTATTACTAAATTAATAATATTTTCATTTTATTTTTTAATTTGTAATATACTCCTAGTTTTTTCGGTTTTTTTTTTATTTTTTGTGTTCTTATTTGTTTTTTTATCAATTTTATATTTTTGCAAGAATTTTCATTCTTCTGTCAAAAATTTTACTAGCCACCAGGGCCAGAGAAATTACATTCACCTCAGAAATTTCGAAATTCAATTCATCAGAGTACTTTGCTGCCTGTTCACACCTTCAACGTAAATAAGCAAATCGTATGCTATTAAAAACAAACCTCTTGTAAGAGATAATCTAGGCAAATGTAAAATTTAATTCGATTTCAAAAACCATGGTGGGGGAATTTTCATAGCATTTATTTGCAATAACATTACTATCGCTATTTCGAAGGACTGATTTCACATGGGATGTCTAACAGCCCCCCACACAAAAGCAAAAGTAGAAAATAAATTGTTATAGTGTTCAACTAATAAACGATAACTAAAAATTATATAAAGTATAACAAAAAGTTCACCTGAAGCTACTAATCCACAAAAATTATTTTACGCAAAATTTAAACAGTTGTACAAGTAATAATCAAAAAGTTTATTAAATTACAGAGTTGAATTTTTAAAAGCTTTCTGCTGAATTAGACCTTGTTAAGTATGAATTTTGTAGCCAATCGTTTTTATGCGACACAAAATGAAAAATGAATTATTTTAATGTTTTTATAGTAAGTAATCCTTTGGAAAACATACCTGCCAAAGTTTTATAAAACGTAAATCTTATAAGGTACATTTATAATTAATTAAAATTATATAATTCAGCACTATATTGAATTGAGTAGTTAGAAAATACATTTGTACATATTGCGCTATAATCATAGTCATCAAAAAAGTATACTTTAAGAATTTTTAAATTAAATTTAATTAAAAGTACTCCTTTCGTTCATTATAAGCCAAGAAAAGCGTTTTAACTAATTTAACACCCATTTAAATCGAACAGCTGTTTGGACCAAAAGTAAAAAAATCATATGAGTTTTGCGAGAAGTCCAAGTAAACAAAGAAAAAATATTTTTGTGGATTTTACATGAAGTTAAAATCCTACAAAAAATTAAAGATGTCTACATTAGAAGAAATCGGAACCGATTTTGTAAAAAATGTCACTTTAGTTTGCCTTCCGCATTATTTTCTGTTTATCCCGTGAACAATTCGGAAAGCATTGATGGGTAAAATAAGAAAAAAAGGAACACTGAAGATATAACGTAGCAGAAACCTGTCCAAATTTGACGTGAGATGGCGGGAAATCACACCAAGCAAATACCGTCGGTGGAAAAACACAACTACCAAATAATAATAGCTTTTCCATTTCGGATGAGATTTTGTTTATATAACGAAATAAATATTTAAAAAATGTAATGACATTTAAATTTATTTGTCTGATTGTTTACCTCTCCTAAACCCGATGATATGAGTTACGTTGGCTTTGAGGAACGCTGTGGCTTGTGACTTATTCGCGTAGATCTGCGACTGAAGAAAACGCCACAAAAAAGTCTAACGGGGTCAAATCGTTGGCAGTTCACATCAACTTCACGTGAGATAACCATGTCCTTAAATTGCTCGTGCAGAATGTCCAATAAGACATGAGCTGTGCGGCACGTAGCGCCCTCCTGTTGAAACTACATGTCTTTGGTGTTTAATTCAGCTCATAATAAGTTGGTAATCATCGACCTATAGCTCTTGCCGGTGGCAGTGATTGCATAGCCAATGCCGTTCTCAAAGAAATATGGACTGATGGCGCCGAAAGCCCAAAATCCACAACAAACAGAGACTTTTCTGTGATGCATTTTACTCTTTTAGGAATAGGCCTCATCGCTTTAGATGATTTTATCATTTGTACTTATTGTTAAACGCTATACGGTTATATCCGTCCATGGTAATTTGGCAAATAGACTGAATAAATGACAGCTAATTTGATAGATGTAGTTTCAACAGCATGACTGCTATCAGTTGTCAAAGTCCCTATTGGAAGACCATTTACTTTGTATACATCAGGCATATAAATTTTAATGGATGGGCATTTTGCTCTTCTTTGTGTATCGATAACATGCGTTTAGGAAAACTCCGATATTATTATTTTAAAGCTATTTCTAAAACAAATTTACTTTAATGACCGACTGTGATTATGGCACATATTTTTTTTTTGTTTTTTTGTTGAGGTGAGATATTTTGGGAAATATTGTGGTATAAAGGGACAGTATGTGTTTACTATTGTTTAGTATTTAGTACTGAGAAAGATAGATAATCACAAACTAAAAAAAAAGAAATTAGTATTTGAAATTAAAAATGAAGTTTTTTCTTGTCGCACAAAAAACGTACCATGTAAAAAAGAGGTTATAAAATAAAAATTTAAGCAGCAGAATAGACCAGAGACCAATTAGATCGTTGTATGTTTATCACTCAAACGCATATTTCTAAATATAGTGCTTGATATCCGGGGAAGAGTTTGCATCAAGAACTCTTGGCGAAGAATTAATGAAGTTTTTTATTTTTTCTTATTTTTGTTTTTGTTTTGAATAATGAATTTTCCCTCGAACCAATACATGAATGAAACTGCATTAAATATTATTTAGCATCTTAAGATCTTTTTCAAATGTTTTATTTATTTATTTTTTTTTAATATTTTTTATATTTAGCTCGTAAAGTTAAATTAAGTTGAAAAAATGCTTGTTTTTTGTGCATAAAATTTATTGCTAGTGATTATACTCGTAATTGTTCAGCTATTTATTATATATTATTATATTAATTATCATCCGCATAATTAGCATCTCTGTGCATTATTGTAATGATAAAAAACGGCGACAACGATGATGATGATGATGATGAAGACAATTAGTATTGTGTTTGTCATTATGCCGCATGTACTTATGTATATTTAGGAAACTAATTAGTGTAGATTAAAGTGAAATTAAATATTTTTAATTTGTATTATTTTATATAGGTATTTTTTTCTTTGAGAAAGGTGATTATATCATTTTATTATTTTTATTTTGCTGGTGCTTTTGAGAAAGGTCTATCTATGCGTTATTTTCTTCTTTCTATTTTTTTTTGTATTTTCACAATTATAAGTATTTGTTATTTTAATTTAAGGTTAAAAAGGTTTTAATTAAAAAATAACTGTATTTAAGCTGGGCGAAATTAGATAAAAGTAATATTAAAGTAATTATTTGAAAAAACAAAAGTTTAAAGAAATCCGAGATCACAAAAGGGAACTTTCATTTACAAATTGTGTAAAATTAAAAAAAGAAAGGAAGAAAGTTAGCAAAATGCAAGAGGTTTTTTCAACTGTTTTAAGAGGTTAAAATTAGAGAAAGTGCGGAAAGGGCACCCTTTTTTTAAAAAATTTTATGATTTTATATATGGACCCTTTTGAAATATTAATATTTCATAAATAAAGCTGACTAAGTTTAGCACATTGCAAAAGCTTTGTAAAGATTTGTTAGTTTATATAAAACAATCAGGGAGGCTGAAATGAATTGGGGGATTCATTTTTGTTTTTGAAAACAAAAATAAAATACTTAAATTGTTTAGAATGTTATGATAATATGACTGATACCATACCTTATGAATCCTCCAAGTATATATTTATATGTATATAGTGCCTGTATAAATAAGAGTCATTACAATTATAACCGCCAGCGATGAGTTACATTAAAATTATAATTGAGCAATTTAAAATGGGAGAAAAAAATTGTAGCATGTTCGGGTTGCTATCAAATTAATAAATTAATTTTACCATACACAAAAAAAAATTTTAAACTCCTCTTTTTAGCGAGGAGTGAATAATACATTTAAAACCTTGAGTAATAAAAAAATTAATATAAAAGAAATAAATTTAAAAAATCAATAAAAAAGTAGCAAGCATTACAAAATGTTATACATATATCAGAAGTGCCCTATCTTGAGCAGTGTACGGATATCATCTTCAAAACTTAAACTGGAATACTCCGCTTGCCTTGACTGATTTATTTCCAAGATATTTTAATTCTCACTTTTCTTGTGTATTTTCTTTTTTCACAGTTGGCGTCATGAAAATATCTGGAAATTTGAATTTTCGTGGATAGAGCCTATTTACACGAAGAGTTTTGCATGTACTATAGAAGTATTGCGACACGAGTTTGTTAGTGTAGTGAAAGAATCACGAAATAATGTTATACTTCTTTCTGTATTAAATTTCAACATTGTCCGTATACTTATGAAGTTGTTAATTTGCAATGTCAGATTTTGAAAATTAAGGAAGAATATTAAGGAGGAATAATTTTTTTTGTATATTAGATATTCTCACTTGAAACCTTTGTAATATAATCCGCTTCCCCGTTAGTGAAAGCTTTAAGCTCTGTCATTAATTATCTTACCCTAATATGTGTAAAAAATCGCTTTTCGCTTATTTTGTTGCTTCTCAGTAAGACGTACTCGTAGTGCAAGGATCTTTCTTTCTTTTGCTGGGAATACAATTACAATTCAGTTCATAAGACTATTATATTGCGTACTTCTTGATTTAAGATATATTTCATATAGAGCAGTTTGGTTTAATAATTAGCATCTTTTTTATTAGAGGAAAAGGTATTTACTTTTATCATGAAAGGTATTTTTTTATTAAGTATAGTTAAGACAACTTGAGTTAAATATGTTATGCAGTTAATTATTTATTTATATACATATTTAATAAAAATTTATATATATTTTTGTGTGAAAACTTGAGCTACCAACCTTTCTATAGTTTTGCAAACTTAAAAAAATTTAAGAGATTTTTCCTTATTGTATATTTTTTTCTCCAAAAAATTTTTTTTCTTAAAAAAGACTATGTATATTTTATAGTTAATGATTTCTTGCGAAAGCAAAACAATACGAAAAATATAAAAAACAGAACTTGAAATGTGACAGATTTTTCAACATTATTCGCATGTGTGGGTTTTTGCTAAGAAATCCAACTAGAAAATATTTAACCATATTAAACAACAATGGTGTACGAGAATTCTCTTTTTATGTTTGTTTTATTTTATTTAATTTTAATTTTTAAATTTTTTTGCAACTATGTTCATGGTGGCATGCAACTTGAATTTTCACACGATCACATTTTATATTATATACGAACATAAAATACTATATACATTCATATATTTAATACGATTTTATCTTTTCTTATTTGTAAAGAAATATCTTGGCTTACAATTATTTATGGCTTTAAAACACAAGCAACATAGAAGAAAAGTGGAAAATGGCAAAAATAAAGAAAAGCTACAAATTTTCTTTTAATACCATTCAATTTAATTTTATGCACAATTAACAAGCCTTTCATTTTCTATATATTTTACAAGTATTTTCATTTTATTGTTTAAAATTTTACCTATTTTTCTTAATTTTTAAACATTTTTAATAAACTCAATAAAACGATCAAATTATAAGAAATCAGCTTTCTCCAATTGTTTTTATATAATAAAGAAATCGAAGCATATTGTGAAAAATATTTATCGATAAATAATTTTTTGACGTTTTCTATGTAATATTTAAAAAAAAGATTATTGTACAAATTTATAATCGTTATATATCACTTGTATTTCCATTTTAAATGTCCATCACTAACAATTTTTATCAATAACTTTTATTTTAATTACTTATTTATTTAAAAAAAAAAACAATAACAAAAACAAAAACAAACATTTTATATGTTGTGGACAGCAAAACCAATATTGAAAAATTAAATAAAAATACAAATCAATAAAATTTATTGTTAATAACCAGAGTCATAACTTTTCTATTTACAAAAATTGAGTCATAACCAGGTAAATCAGAAACATGCACTAAAAAGTGGCTTTTATGGGCACTAAAAATGCTATCAAATCATGAAAATATAATTCTAAAAACTGAGAAACACATACATATAAGTACATACATATGTACGTGGTGAAAATACAGATTTAACCCATATTCGGCCAAGAAAATTCAAACGTGAGCTTTTATAAAAAATCCACCTTTTTTATAGTAATTTGGGTCTCCTGAATCCAAATCTGTTGTCGGTTTGGCGGAACCTTGCCCGTGAGGGCTGGAAATAGGTGTTCGCAAGTGCGAACACTGGCTGCTATTTGGCATAAATTTTCTAATGAAAAAAAGTATGTGCATACCAGAGACCTGCAACCGGTGATTAAAAAAAAATCAGATTAATCAAACACTTGAAAAACATGTCATTTTCGCTCAAACGTTCAAATATGCCTTTATCAACATTGTGTCTATTCTATTTTATGCTAAGCAAAATAAGGGTTGTTTGCGAACATGTAAATTTAATCTGTTGCCGCATGCCAGCTATTCAGTTTGAGTGTTTAAAAACTGTGTGTGCATGAATTTTTGGACAACTCTTCAAAGCACACATTTTTATTTAATCACATTCATGATCGAAATCAAAAACTTAGAGGCATTAATGCAAAAAGCATTAATGTGAAAAAGGCAAAAAATCAACAATTGTACATTTATGCACAAGGTGCTGTGTGTTTATAGAATGGTTAGGCAACACGGTTGCCAGACTTAACAGTTTAATAGCATTTTTACGACGATACGCTGAAACAGATAATTAATCAAGAAATATATTTTAAAAATTATCCCGATTTTTACAATTATCATTTTGTAATTATATAGACATGTGTGTATATGTGTATACATGAAGGAGGTTATATTATAAGCAATGCGTTTTGTATTCTTATTTTTTGTTAAATACAGTAAAGTATTTTAAGCACTTATATATTAAACACTCTCACTGTCGCTCACAAAAATATAAATTAGCCTAAATCTACCACAGCTACAACGGTGGTCGTGTAGCCATGTAGCCGTGTTGTCGTGAAAATAATCATTTTCATATAAACGTGTAAAAATTTTGCGCTGTTGAATAAAATAATGTTGAAACGGGTGTATTTTATTGTACAAAGATTTTCTCACACTGAAACAAATAGATTTGTTGAATTTGCTTCGGTGCCGCCAAAAAATAAAAAAAGCACCGAAATTTAAAAAAAAGCGCACCGCGCTCAGAAAAATACACTTAAAGACCCTTCTTTTTAAGTAATCTATGTACCAAACCAATAAAGCGGTATTATTCTTGGGAGTTAAAAACGACTTTAATTTCAGTAAAATTCAATAAAACAAACAAATTTGGCAAGGTTGAAGTATTTCTTATAAAAATAACAAGTTTTTTTGAATGAGTAAAAAATAATCCGATCTTTAAACGATTTTAAACCGAAAATTGCGATTTTTAAAGTTTATTGTAAAACCGACGTTTTTTGGTAACTTCGTATGGCATCCTTATTTCTCAACCACAATGTTTAACAACATACATACCTACACACTCAAGATTATGTGCCAGCATATATCATTGCATGATTTTTCTTAATATTCTTTGCAAAGAAAAGGCATGTTGAATAAATGCCATTCGTTTTTGTGTTTAATCAATGCAAACGCTCAAAATAGCTTCTGTGTTAAAATCTTGCTTGAAAAATTCATATAGGCATTTTTGTATTTGCCTTCCTAATGATTAACACAAATAAAGATTATGAGCGTACGCGCATGCTTGCTTATGTGTTTGTGAATAATTGGACACAAAAAAGTTATGCATGAGTGAAGGCATAAAAAACGTGATTTTTGCCGGTCTCTGGTGCATACTTATATAAATATGTATGTTAAAAATCAAAAAGGAAACTAATAAGAATATAATATAAAGGTTTATTTCAAATGATATTTTTCAAAACATTGTGGATGCAAATGCACATTGCATTTTTGGCACATCCACTTGATTGGTTTTCCACAGCCTTTAAGTTGGCACCTCCGAGGTTTTCCTTGTGGCTGAACTATTGGAATATGTTCCCCTACAGTGCGAGGCAGTTTGTAAGTAATACTTCTGTCGGATGTTTTTTGAGCGGATTCGGCATCTGATTCCGAACTTAATTGCAAAGCTTTGCTTACGCTCACTCTAAAATCTTTTTGAGACAAACATTTTCTATTTTCTGCTTTTTCCAAAAAACAATGTAGTTTCCACACATTTCTCACCGATGAGCTAAGAACAGATATAAACAAAGGCCAATACCACTTCTTTGATCTTATATTTATTCTGTAATTTGAAACTGCATTGTCGTGTAGATCTACTCCTCCCATCTCATTATTGCATGAGCTGAGAAGCAATGGTTGTGGCACATTCTCGTATTTCTTTAAATCTCTTTTCCATCGCTTTACGCTGCGCATCGGTTCAATTTGTTCGAAGTTGGTGATAACTGTTACCTCTTTGTTGTCTGCCCAGCGACAAACCAATATCGAATTTGTTCTATCAAATTGATAATCACTTTCTCCGCACTTCAGTTGTTTTCCTGTGCGTAGTGGGGCTTTTGCAATGCGATTTGGGCGAACGGTTCCCGTGGCGCAAAACCTTTTTTCACTTAAAAGACACATCAAATAATATGATGTAAAAAAATTGTCGAAATATATTTGATATAGTGTGAAATCTTCTACGCATGCCAGTAGTTTTAAAACCACATCGGCACCCAAACCGCTTTGACGATCATAGCTGTCACTTGAACCAGAATATGGCATACAATTAAACAAATAACTACTGGAAGGAAATAAAGAGGAACAAATTCTGGATCTACTGAACAAACAACACAAAAACATAAAATTCACAATGGAGATGAAAGAAGGCAATAGCATAAATTATCTAGACTTAACAATTCGGGCAAACAAGAGCTTAAATAGGATCGAATACGAAATATACAGGAAAAAAAAATTCATCAAACCATCCTCAACAACACAAAAACGCGGCAATTAGACAATTAGTAACGAGACTTGAACGAGTACCACTAACGCGGGAGGCATATATGAAGGAGTTGAAAATAATTTATAGCATAGCGGAAAGCAACGGATATAGGAAAAAATTGGTAGACAAAATCGGAAGAGATATCAAAACAAGGGGGGAACGGAACAAAGAACAGGATCAGGAGAAGAAAGCTTGGGCTACTTTAACATATATGGGCACATCAACATACAAACTTGCTAAATTCTTTAGAAAGCACAACATTAACACAGCATTCCGAACAAATAACAATTTGGGTAGAATACTCCAAGACAGCACAAACGAGACAGACTGCCTGGATAAACAAGGAGTATACAAATTAACTTGCACATGCCAACACAGTTACATCGGGCAAACGGGACGAAAGATAAAAACCAGATTTAGGGAACATATGAGAGACTACAACAAAAAAATGAGAGAACCAGGAACAACACCAGAATCGAATTTCGCGAACCACATATTCAACAAAAAATGTACACCAGCGCATATTAGAAAAACGGTTAAACTGTTACACATACAGCATAAAGGACGGCGGTTGAACGTATTAGAAAACATGGAAATATACAAACCGAAAACTTTTGACGGGAGAATTATAAATGAACAAATAAACACTGCCTCGGACATAATATTTGAACCATTAAAATATTTTTACACAAAAGAGGACAATAATTTAACGAAACCGAACAATATAACAACAGATGTACAAGACAAAAGGCCAATCCAAAAACGCACAATCATAGATTACTACCTGCATACAGATAATACACCTATTAAATAATCGCCGCGCTATAAAGACAGGGAGCACAGACATGGTATATAGGGAAAATGAGAGGAACAGGTAGCAGGTAGAGAGAGAGAGAGAAAAAGAGACACATAGCCATACAAGGACGAGAGAGAGAAACACAAAGGGGTCAAAGAAAAGAAAAAACGAACCATACAGAAGACAACGTACAGCAAGAAAAACGATTTAGTATTCAAGAGAACACTGAAGGTGGCACAAAGCCGAAACCGGTCTGTTTACAAACCAAATTTGACGTGGGATGACGGAAAATCGTCCCAAATTTAAACAAATAACCGCCAGAAGAACACAAGCACCAAATTTTGTACCCAAAACTAATTGGTTTGTTGCGGATATACATTTTGCACGACTGACGACCAAAATATGGGACCATTTGCTCATCGATCGATAAAAGTTCACTCCATATACCATAGTTCACTCAATACATAGACTTTTGAATTGTATTTGTTGTCGAGATGATACAAACTAATAATATTCTTCGCTAGTTTTTTTTGGAAACTGTTAAAAACACGTCATATTTAGAAGATGAAAGCGAAGAACAACAACAATTTGCCAAAGAAGCAAATTCTCCAAATAGAAGCCAATGTTCGCGCTTGCGAACAGTTATATTAACAGCTACAATATGATAGTAATGTTGTGATTTATTTAGTTTGTTTTATTTTTTTAGACCATTTGGATTGCTCTCCCAATTACCCTATACTTAAATTTAACATATTCGAATAATTAATAATTTTGTGTAATTATAAAAAAAAACCTCTGAAAACACGTTCCACTTAATATCCCTTCATGTAATATATAACAAAAATTTTATATATTTTTATTACAGTTAATTAAAATCTAGACTATGCGTTAAATAATGGAATCAATAAGTTTTAATAAACAATTGCAAAAAGCTTTATAATTAGACCACAAAATCGAGTATATTTACTGTTCGCAAGTACGAACAGTGGCCGAAAATGGGTTAATAAAAAGTAAATAATTTGTTTGCAACAACATTTACTTACAAAATAAGGTGCATATAAATGAAATAAAATATAAATATAATAAAATACAAATAAAATAAAATTAAATTAAATAAAAATAAAATAAAAAATAATGCCCCGATTATGGTTTACAACACTTAAATGTTGTGCTGTTTCGAATACAACACAACATTAATTTACTTTTTGATTATGGTTTACAACATCTAGGTGTTGTTTATGTCACAGAGTTGCATTTTATTTGTAGTACATATTTGCGTAAAAAAACATACCTGCATGCCAAAAACTGTTAAAAAAGGATTAAAGAACCGTACATTTTGTTAGAAATAAATAAAAGAACAACAGATAAAACACACACAAATCGCACGCTTCCGTGAAAGAATTCGAGACCGTTCAAATCCATTGGAACTAGCATATATACAATAAGTACGTACAATGTTTATAAAATCAAAAGTTATTATAATATCTTAATTCTAATAACATAATTTATAGTTTTATAAAAGTTTTCCCCATAAACAAGGATGGTTTCTTGTTTTTGATATAAAAACTGAGCACTTTTCTAAAAACTAACTATTTGCCATTCTTTAATATTTCTAATTGGCTGTCCCAAGCCATTTAATTGTTTAGTAAAATGGTCTCATTTGCCCTTGAGCTGTATTTTGTTATATCCAAATGGCAGCCAATATCGGGATTAATTTTCATCAGCTCAACCAACTTTGCCACTTGTTATTTTATTTGTATTTTTGGTAAGAAATATTTATTTTATTTTATTATTTTATTATTTTATTTTTATTTTTTACAGTTCTGTATGTTTTACAAAACAAATTTTATATGCATATTTAATTTTTTTAAATCTACTTTCGATTTTCAACTTGTAATGTTAATAAAACAACACCTAATGAGCTGTTGTAGATTTTTGACAGTGCGAACAACACCTACTGACAACAGTTGTAAACCATAATCGCATTTTAAAAATACAACATTAAAGTAACAACTGTTATAAACCATAATCGAGGCAAAAAAATGTATTTGTGTTGATTGTAATTATTTCTTGTACTATTTGTACGAGTGTAAAATCATTCCGAGCCAATTGCTTGTATTATTATGTAGTTTCCCTGAAGGAAATGTCACTAGTGATTCACTAGTGATTCACTATTGACAAAGTCACCAGCACTAGTGACAAATTATACCCCACCCAATGCTTTTTTCTGTTGACATTTAACATGCACTTGTCATTGAAAATCCACTACTGACGTACGAACTACTGATGAACTAGTTCCAATGGGACCATATGACGACGGTAGTACTAGTGCTTCTCTGTAGACACCACCAGTATTATTGACATACTCTACACAATACTTCTTTCTATTGAAATTTAAGATGGACTTATCATTGAAAACCCAGACTGAAGAGGTCGTTCTAATGGGTCCATGTAAACAATTTTTGATGTACATATGTACATATATCCCTACAGTTTTAGTTAAAATAAATGATTAAAGGTTCACCATAGAACAAATAAACGCGTGCTCTCAGAAATTTCTCTGCTCACCAAACAAAAAAGTGTTGACAACCCCGTTGACGATGTCTACATATGAGTCACCAAAATAGTCGACAAAACTGGTGACTTGGGTACACTTGTCCCAATGTTTCCTTCAGGGTTGTAATAATCATATACGAAAGATAATTCTCATATTGTATTTGATTTGTTTGGCATAAACATACGAAGTTGAACGTTTTCAAACTCAAAGCTTAAATTCGCTTACGATATTTTTTAACGATCAATGAAATATCGGCACATGAACAACTAATGCCACAATAATCAAAAAAATTAGCAACCAAAATAATATTTTATCTGAATAAGTAAAAAATTCAAATTCATAACACTTGCCTCATATTTTCATTATAGCTGAATAGGTATTTATCCAATTATTTCTAAGTACCATTGTAAATTCATAGCATCCTTTGACTTCTTATTAACTACATTCTGACTGACATATGGATTCATAGATATAAGAGTATTTTCAAATCCAGCTTAATAGATTTGTATAAATAATTCATATTATTTGTTAATATATGTTCAACTTGACTTTCAAAGAAGTCAAAGAAAGCACTATTGGTTTTTTGAAATTAAAATGTCATTTCTTGAGCATGTCTTCCACTTTCTTTTCATAGGGAGTTATCTATGTCTTGGTCTGTACACAAATTTCTCTTTTTAAGAGGAATTTATGCGTGTCAATTAACGAAACACCGATATGCAACATTGAAGCACTAATTTTTTTATTACTCAATTAATTTTTGTGATTGCGCAATTTATTAATAGGATTTTTGAAAAATTCGACCTAATTTCTATGTACTATAAATAAATATCTTGTATAGTTGTTTGTTTGATTCACTGTAATTTATTTGTCTTTGAAATCATTATAAGTTTGTTTGTCATATATTGTAAAAGAAATTGTTGGTTTTAATCCATTAACTTTGTTGTTTGTTGTCTTTCTTGTTAATTTTTGAAGCTGTTCGTTTTTGGTTTGTTCGAAATGTGTATTGGTTCAACATTAGTTGACTTTTTTTCTTTCTTTACAAAATGCGTGGGAATTAGTTGAAAAAACAGATTCAAACTCTTCGTTTTAAATTATCGTGACTTTTTTGTAGTGTTTTAATACGTGAACGGATTTTTTATATGTGCCATAAAACCAACTTGTATTTTTAGTTTAATGTTTATTTATTTATTTCAAAATGTAAATTTTTATTGCAATATTAATTAAGTTGATTTAAAAATAATGTTTTTGTTTTTTTTTTAATGTTGTTCCTTTAGTAATTTAATATTTAAGTTTGAAATTAGGAATTAAGCAAAATATATTTTCCTCTAAGATAAGCCAAAATGGTTATTTGTAGAACTTTTGAAAAAAAAGTTTTGAAATTTAATTTTTATTTATTTTATTTTGTAGTTTTTTAATTTTTCTTCAGTTTTTTCTTTATATATTTTTTTTTTAATTTATATTTCGATTTATTGATATTTTATTTTTATTTATATTTTTTTCTATTTATTTTTTGTTTATTTATTTTTTTATTTATTTATTTTTTTATTTATTTATTTTTTATTTATTTAGTTAAAACTATTTTTTCGACCATTTTAATATATCTTTTATTTTATTAACGTACTTTAGGCCTTTTAAAAGAAATTTTTTTTTTAAATTTCAATATTTCGCCTCCTCTTTGGGTGGACGTCTTCTTAAGAAATTTTTGAATTAAATTTTTTCCTAAAGAAAACGCTCATGAGAGGCGTCGCAATATTGAAATTAAATAAATTTCTTTTTTATAAAAATACCTAAGGCTCCTTAATAAAATAATTTTTTTTTATTTATTTCATTTATTATTATTATTTTTTTAGATAAAAAGATTTTGTTAAAGTGTTTATAAGTAGGTCTTTTATATGTCGGGATTGAGTTTTAAATGCGTAGGATATTAATATATAATATTTGAAGAACATGCACCCAAATTAACGACACAATCGGATCGACAAACTGAACAAAAATTTTCGCTTGTAGAAGTCCTTATTTATATGATTATTTGCACATTTCTACCAGAAAGTATTATTATTACCAGTTGAGCAATTTCGGAAAAAAATCAATATTTATTTCCAATTTTAATTTTGTTTGTTTTGGGCTTAGCTGTCTTTGTTTCAACAGTTGTACCCTTTATTTGCGATCACGAAACATCAGTTTTTTCATAATATTGAAGAACTTTCCTTAACACAATTTTACAAACTAAGAAATTTGGTTAAGTTTCAAAATTTTTACTTATAACGGTTTTTCGAAAATTTAAAACTTTTTGTTCGTTATTTTGTAAACAACTTTAATTTTATCCACTAAACTAATATTGTAATTTTCATATATGATTGAAATTTTATATATATATATATATATGTGTAAGCATATGAGGTTGAATGCTTTACAAACATTATGGTTGAAGACAACTGATGAATGGATTAACGGCAACGAAATGTCAGTCATTTAGACAGCTAAACTTATAAAAAACAATAACAAATAATATCTTGAGACGTGTAGAATTTCGTGGGATTTTGACAAAAAAGAACGACCAGTTTGATTTTAATTAAACTCGATATTGGCCCTATGCTCCTTGTAGGAGTTAAAAGGAACAAATATATACTCGTGTATATTTACGGTGAAACTAACGCTAAGATCTCGAAGAGCAATAACTTAGTATTATGAAATCTTATAAGCAGATATTACTTTATTAATAATCCGATTCACTGGGAGGAAATTGCCGTAGTTCGGAAATAGTGTATCACTATGAAAAGTTTTGGATAGTGCTGATGAATCATAATTTTTTGGAACTAAATAAATAGTAAACTTAACAGTTGTCCGGACATAATAGTAGAATAAATGGCATCAATGGTCAATGCACTGGCACTGGACAATGAATGACGGGTATTGTTCAGCGCCCTCCTTCGTTGGTCATGTTGGCAGAAACGTCGACGAAGTAAAACAATTAATAAAATGCCTACACATACAGCTTAAGAAAGTTAATGCGTCTAGTCAACATCATCCCTTTCCCTAAGAAGTAACACTTAAGTAGTAGGCATTATTTGCCTAAATTTTACTTTTCTTTATAAAAAAAGTTGAAAAAAAGGAACCTGCTATATACATAAGTATATTGTTGTCCCTTGAACAAAGGCTTTAATGAACGATCAGATTTTATGAATTTTGGTAAAAATGTTTAGGCCTTTAAAGCTGCATTCAGATGTGTGTCAATACGTAAGAAAATTGTTTTAACCATTATTTTTGCATATCATATGAGAAAGTATTATTATTAAATGTAGTTGAATAATGTTAAAGTTATATTATTTATTTAAAGACTACGAGTGACTGATTAGTAGTATTTGCCACGTTTAACTTTACTCCCTAGTCTATAAATATATGTGTAAAAACCTCTTGTAGATCTTCAACTTATTCGTATCTCAATTTTTATAATATTACAAAAAGGCCAAGTTCTTACCTTAATAAATTTAATAGCTGAAAACAACACTGTTTTTAATGTTTTTATTTAATTTTTAAATATATATTATTTATATCTGTTGGCCATGTCTTTCTAAAATAAAAAAGGTTCACATCCAACTCTTAGTCATAGACATATTTCTTAATTTATTGCCTTAATTTCGCTTTGAACTGCTTTCTTATGGTTAAAAGTTTTACACTGGGGTGCTAAAAAAAGATAAATATTAAACGTTAGTTTCTTCTATTCGATTTGCTTAATTAAATGCCTCTTATTTGTGTTGTTATTTGCCGGTATCTCTGCAGTTTGTACATTTAGTCTGTGAATACGAGCACATTGTTCGTATTGCCCGCTACTATTGATATCTTTAACAGCGATAAAAATCTTAACCGGCAACTTAAATTTTTGTTAAAAATAAACTGAATCTCTTTTTTTTAACAATGAATTTTATTTATTGGAGGAACCACAAAGACGTTTCCTAAGTGTGTTTTTTTTTATTAGTCATGAATTATTTGTTGTTACATCTTGGAACAACTATGACTAATATTTATCGAATTTTGAAAGGTTCATAGATGTTGTTGAGTAAATAAAATTTGAAATGTTAAAAAGAACAAAGAACACTTGAAAATAATTATGATTTTTTTTGTTTGTAATAATTCACTTGCAATGTGGATATTTTATTCCAGCGTAATTTTTAAACAAATTCTAGGAGAATAAAAAGTCAAAATATTATTCCTAACCACTCGGCAAAGAGTTTAGACAAAGTCAAAGGAGTCACCGTTACACACAACTTCTGCGAAATATATCAAACTGAATAGGAGATGTTTCATACATGTATGTTAGGGTGGCAGACCGCTGATGAGAAGAGGAAAGTCAGATTACATTACACTTGGCCTCAAAAACGATGGTACGTTTGTGAAACATCTGGTAAAATTAGCAAAGGAGTGAGAGTTGTGATAGAGGCGAAAGAGCATATAAGAAGGAGAGTTTTTGTCACTTAACGCTACAGGGGAGTCAGCAGCGGAATCATCTGTTGCTCCTAATGAAGGAGTTGATGCTTTCAAACTCGTTAGTCGATATCTCAGACAGGCTACTGAAACGTCTATTGGCAAGTAGGCGAGGGGGTGTGTCTTCAATGCGGAGCAGAGGAATAAATTATGGAATACCATTTCTTTCTCTTCTACCTCATCACAGCTTTGACAAGGAAATGTATGGGAGACCCTATCTCTTGGTGTGGCTACCGAATCTGCATAGGGTACCCGTGATACTGGCCACAAGTTCAAAGGATTTCCTTCGTAGTACAGGGTGCCAACCATCATTTGTTAAGAAATCTTGATATCTATGGACGGCAAAAATCAAATTAAATAATTGGAACTTTTTTTAGCACGATCACAATCAAGTTGTGAATTGTCAGAGGCGACAATCAGCATCACTATATGGGAATAGACCCGTACATACCATATTTACTATCGACATTTCATTCATATGTACATACATGTTAAATTATATAATCTCACTATCATTCTTTGTTAATTATTAATATTTCTTTACCTATTATTATTATTCTTTATTAATTACTTTATTTCTCTATTAATTATTATTATTATCATTATTATAATTATAATCATAATTATAATTATTGTTACTGTTGTTATTATTATTATTATTATTATTGCTATTATTTACTTATATTATTGTAGATAAGAAGAATGATATGTAGGGTATCGGAAAATCGGTTAAACATATAATTGTCCTAGTAGCAAGTTGCGATGATTGTAACTTAAATGGTATTGGCATTATTAAAGTTGTCTTGCCGTCTGTGTCTGCTTTTATTTATAACATTTACCTAAAATTGCATTTAAAGTTAGGCTTCTTTCAACGGTTTAGAAGGTTTATGGAACCGTCATCTGTCGTTGCTGCTGCTGTTGTTGTGATAAACAAAATTTACTTTATTCATTCTCTTTTCTTATTCTCTAGCAACTTTTGCTTCTTAAAACTTATTTTACCGGCACTGGGTCAGTAGATAATTGGGTCGTTTATTACTTGTTGTTATTGTTAAAATTGTTGTTGCTATTATGGGTATGTGTGTTTGTGTGCATGTTTATGTTTTTGTTTTTTCTTCTTTATTGTTATATGTTAGCACCATCAATCCACTGAGGCAAACAACCAAGCATGCATCCATCCACTACTACCCATCCAATCAAGAAGACGCAGTCAAACTTTAAATGGTAGATAGAAACTAAAATAGTTGTGTTGTTTAAGTTAGTTTAAGTCGGTGTCTAAATTGGCCTGATGCTAGTTCTGTCTGTCTGTCTGCCCATCATTCATCGTCATAATCGTGTAGCAACATCATTAGCTGCCTGTTTGCAAGATCTACAACAATTGTTGTTGATTTTTGTTTGTTAATGGTGTGTTAAAGTGCTTTCTTTATATATTATGGTGTTGTTACTTACATATATATTTTGTTTTTTTTTTTTAATGCCCAAGTCTTTGTTAAGAAATGCTCCGTTTTAAGTTGCTTGGGTTTACTTGCTTCATATATTTCTTTTTGTCGATATGAAAGCTTTTCCATGAAAAGAAAATTGTTTACTTTGAATTTATAATAAAAACGTGCTTTTCAAAGTGTTTGTAATCTGTCTGTTTCTTTTTTCTTCTTTACTATTGGTTTTTTAATAATTCAGTTGCAACTTTATTACCAGATGATTTAAGACAATGTCTTATGTTTAATTGATTTGGCGCAAGTGGTTCAAGAAGTTTTTAGGATTGAATTAAAACATTTGCATGTATTGTGTTATCCCATTAACAAGAAAATCAAGATCATTGCTTCCAGAAATCCGATAGTGCATTTTTTCTACTTCCTACGAAGCCAAGTTTACACAATTTTGAGTGAAAGTATCTAGTAAAAAAAGAACTTTCAAACAAGTCTACATGATCTACAAGTTGTGATCAGGAAGTAGTTGGAACTCTGATCTTTTGACACCACATAACATTGCGAGATGTTCTTTTTTATGAATCCTACTCATTGAATTTGAAGTCATGTTCAAGATGTTATTGAAAATCGATTTCTTGGACGTATTTTATATGTTATTCTCGTCCCACAGTAATTATACGTGTAACACCATCCTTATTACAATACATTATTAAAAAAATTTGCTATTTAAAAAATAATGAACTTGTGTGTATGAAAATAAGTTTCTCCACGTATTTCTGCAATACACATATAATTTTTCGGGTAGAAATTAATGTAAAATTAAAAGTTTGAAATTTGCATAGAAAGCTGTACTAGGCTTTGAAAAGACAACTAGCGGAAAGCAGTATCTATTAAAGAGTGGTCCATGTAAAATGCACGATATTAATTTTAAATAAAACAAAGTTTTCAGAGAATTATCTTAATATTTTTTATTATGATAAAACGGGCAAATGCTCTCCACGGCTTCGGTTGCATACCTCTAACCGATGGTCCATATTTTCAATGACTATGAGACATAGTTGAGGTTCAATGTCGTTAACGTGCCGAATTATCTTATATTTTAGCTTTTGAATTGTTCTTGGTTTATTGGCGTACAATTTTTCTTTTAAATATCCCCAAAGAAAGAAGTCCAACTGTGTCAAAACACATGATCGTGGCGTCCAATTAACATCGCCACGACGTGAGGTAACACGGCTATTGAATTTCTCGAGCAAAAGAGCCATTGTTTCGTTGGCTGTGCGTCAAGAGGCACCACTCTGTTGGAACCACATATCGTCCAGGTCCATATCCTCAATCTGTGGCCACAAAAGTTCTTTATCATCTCGCTATAGCGAACACTATTCACGGTAAATGTTTGGCCGACCTTATTTTCGAAGTAGTACGACCTGATGACTCCGCCAGCCCATAAACCGCACCGAACAGTCACTCTTTGTGGATGCATTGACTTTTCAATATCACTCGTGGATTCTCATTCGCCGAAATGCGACAATCCTACTTGTTAGCGAATCCACTGAGGTGAAAGTGTGCCTCTTCGCTGAAAATGATTTTCTGTGTGAAGTCACCATTTACATTTTAATTTAAACGCCCGTTTTCGTAAAAGTATTCAACAATATTAACGCTCTGCTTTCTTTGTGAAGTCATTAATTACATTTTAATTTAAACACCTATTTTCGTAAAAGGCTTCAACAATCTTAACACGCTGCTAGATTGTGTACCTCTCCATGGTTGAAATTGTCAAACACTGAAACAAAGAAATGTCAAATTAAGTTGGATAAAAACTTGACGTTAAAGTGTGACTCACAACCAACATCGTGCATTATGGTTGGACCACCAATTGCATTAGTGTTTATTACTGGGGCGCCTTGAAATTTAGTGGACAGCTACTTCACTTCCGTCAGCTGAATCGAAAATGAATGTCCCGGAAATTGATTGGTCGCTGCTTTTTTGATCCTGTGAATGATTTTTTAATCTTATTGTTTGTATATAAATAGGTACACTTCTCTACATAACCCCACAAAATCTTTTTGATATGTGGAGTTTTTATTTCGTTAAAAAAATTATTCATTGGTTAATTTAGATATTAGTGGATTTCTGCATTTTACCAAGTGATTCACTAAAATAGGATTAGACTGGGTCAATTTTAATTGTTATTCTTATATCTTTAAAAGTTTTCTATATATTTGTTAATTTTTCCGACCTAATGATATGTAATTTTTGTTTTTATTTTTATTCCGGCTCTAGGTCATAAAAAAAAGTTTTCTTATTTTTTTTAAAACTTTTTGGCCAACCATCGCATGTACCTTTAACACGGCATGAAATTTTCTTATTCATTGAAATCTTGTTGATTCGCTATTGTTGCTGCTTTACTTGTGCTTTTTTTCTTTAAGTTTTTATTATTTTTCATTTTGATTCCAACTTCTTATCGCTGCCGGTCGTCTGTTTTTCTTTTTAAAGCATGTTTGATTTCCTGTTAGAAATTGAAAGTAAATTTCGTTTTAATTCAAGTTTTATTTCTTATGGTTTGTTTTTCATTAACTACGGGTAAGGCTGAGTATTCACAATTTATTTATTACTATTATTATTATTATTATTATTATTATTTTAGCAGACAGAAAAAAACTACTTGTACTTATAAAGTTAATTTAAATAAACTGATATAAAAAAATTATCGCTTTCATTTTGTTAATTTGTGTGAAAATCGATGCGTGTGTTTCTTAACACCTTGAAAACGTGATGCTTTAATTAAAAAAAAAAAACTGTTGATCTGTGATACTTTTTATTTATATTTTTACATTGTGTTTTGTAAGGCATGGATCATGTATGCAGCGTGCTGCATTTGCATTATGTACATGCATATATATATATATATATATATATATATATATATATATATATATATATATATATATATATATATATCGATTGTCATTTCCTCTCAGTTTCTGTATGCCAATCTCATATTAACAAATTCTCCTTTTATGTCTAGACTATAGACATTTCTTTTGCTTGTTTTTTTTATATTTTTCTTTTGTACTATTTTTGAGTTTAACTGCTGCAAATTGTAAAAAATTGGAGCAAATATGACTTTGTTATTACA
Organism: Germaria angustata; assembly: GCA_963681545.1. Classification (NCBI taxonomy): domain Eukaryota; kingdom Metazoa; phylum Arthropoda; class Insecta; order Diptera; family Tachinidae; genus Germaria; species Germaria angustata. Next base: position 21,505,291 of record OY812998.1, on the reverse strand, counting down.
AATAGTTATGAACTCGGTTTATTTAGTTGGTATTTTACAAAGTGTTTTTTAAATGTTTGCAGTATATTTTATAAACTTTTATAAAGTTTTATATATTGAAAATATCCATAACTCCATTTCTGCTTAAACTTCAACGTCACTCAGTTGTTTTGGAACTTACATTTTGAAAAACCTGTCGATTTTGGAAGTCTATTATGTGCCTATGCGTATTCTTAGACTACAATTCCTACAGCTAATGAAATTTGCAAGACTACAAATGCCAGAATAACGGGCTTGTAAATATTTATAACTTAAAACATCTGGCGTTTTTTGAATCAAAAATAGTATAGGATGCAGCGCCTTCCTATTTTATAGCGGTAGCGGTCGTCACTTGAAGTATCAGTGGTGCCTATAAATTGAATTATGTATTATAGTAGTAAAGTAAAATTTTGGATAAAACTGCATTCGCTTTCCTTCAAGTATGATTATGGTAGCTTACGATTAATGGTATCTACATATTAAAGTTACTCACTTATCTACTTATTAATGTTGCTCACGGACAAATGAAATTAGTCATGTCGAGTTTTTTTTTTTTTTTTTTTTTTTTTTTTTTTTTTTGCTGCGAGTGACTTATATTGTTCAACAGAATCACGTACCATAAACTTTTTTCATTTAGTTTTCGCCCAATTGTTTTTAAAATATAGTTGAAAATTATTTTTGAATTTCAGCTTAGTTTTTAAAATTTAAATAGACCTGCAATTGAGACTTCTATAATATAATAAAATTGTCTTCTCTATGAATTTCTACGTCTACTATCCTGTAGAAAATTTTGAAAGTCCCACAAGCTTGAATATGACTATTTTCATGGTATATATACAGCAACTTTTTGGAGCAGTTCAAAGTAAATGTGATTTCCTCTGGTAATGGTAATGTGTTGAATTAACTGGCGCTGTGCCTCTGTGCAACATTTACTTTCTCCTGTATCTAATTATTGATTTTGAGTTTCATTATTAGATTTCATCCATCATGTTTAAAAAGCAACCAGCATCGTATGCCTATTGTAAAGTTTCTAGCATACGAAGTTGAACTCTTTTCAAACATGGTGATTGCAGTCTACTGGTAAGTAAGTAGATTTATACCAACAAAGTGTAAGACTTATAGACAAGTCAACCCAAAACAAATAATTATTATTTAATGATTAATTTCGAGAATGTCCCGAATATTTTTAATAAATTTTGGTTTTATTTATTTTATTTATTTTAACTTTTAAAATAAAACATTTGTAAAATGTACCATCTTAAGATTTTAAAAAATAATTAAAAAATGCTCAATTATTATCCATCTCAGGTTACTTACCACTTGCAATTAGAAACAAGAACAAAATAATGGATTATATTGACCATTCCATGAATAGCACTGATGGGTGTATAATTGACTTCATTTGGATAACTAGAAGAAATATACGACTTTAAACGCAGCATATACTATCTAAAGTGTGCTAACCTAATGTACATACATATACATACATATATATATATATATATATATATATATATATATATATATATATACTTATATATCACAAAATATAATAGTTTCGCTTGTATCGACAAACATTTAGGCCACATAACGTACCTTTACATACGTACACACATAAGTATGTTGTATCTTTAACTTTCTGTTAGCCTAAATACGTTTTTGAAACAGACTTACACTTGAGTTTGTTCTCAGTTCTTTTCTTTTGAAATTGTGATAATTAATTGTCACTTTTGCGGTTCTCTCTCTTCGTTGTCTCAGCGATCACCTTAAAATGCTTTGGTGTTAAAACAAAAGTTAATGTTTTTTTTTATTGTTAATAGACTTACATTATAATTTTTCGAATGACAATAAAGTGTTGTGAAGATGAGTGAACATGTTGTTGTTGTAATGTTTTTTGGCCTTAATAGGATGTGTTGAAATGAAAGTACAGGTGAAATGGGAAAACCTTTTGGTCAAATTTCATAATGATTTTATTCAGAATGTTAAAGGTGCAAATTAGAAAATGCGAGAGTTGACGAGATCAATTTCTATTTTTATTTATAAAAAGTATAAATTTTGTTTAATAAATAATGTGTATTTAAAAAAGCATTAATAAAATACGGTCGGGCTAAAATTAATAAAGTTGTGTTTTGTCCTAACAATTTTTTCCACATAGAACATAAGCAGCAATTTTGTGACTTAAATTTCTTAAATTTTCTTTTTTATAAAAGCCGAAATGAAATTTTATTTTGTCTGCCTCTAAAACAGAAATTAACTAAAATTATGTGTACAACACTTTGCAGTATTGCAACATTCATTAAAAATCTATATAAAAATAGGAAAAGGCAAGACAGTTCAGAACAATTTTCTTATCTGTTCATCTGTTTTATTAAAACCGGTTAAATATATTGGGACTCAAAAGCGTTTGAAGCAAACACAATTCCGCAAGCAAACATTCGGAATTATTCTTGAATACGAAATGTTTAGAAATGAAATACTCAATACTTGAGAATAATTTGAACAAAATTAGAAAAACGTGTAAGAGTAATAAAAATCGTGAAACAATCGATTTTAGTTTGTAATAATAATACGGTTACATGTGATAAAAATATGACAACTTCGAACCATATTATGAAAATTTATGACAATATTACAATATTGTTTTTATAATAATAATATAAACTATTATTAAGTCAAAAAGTGTCATAACAATGTTTGGACATTCACGTGTTGCTCAGTTTAATTCTAAACTGTCGCTGGAAACTATTTTCTTTTCTATGTTGTCATAGGCATAGATAGAGGGATAAACAGCTTACAGAAAAAAATTTTCCTTATCCCAGAATTTTTTCTATGTAAAATTTCTAATAAATGGCATAATTTTCCTCTTCGTTAAAGGATTTTGAGCCCTTCCTACCCATAGAAAAACTTTGATCAGGAGCTGCAGACCCCCTAAAAAATTAATTGTAAGTGCATTAAGTTTATGGTGGTAAATACTTATTTTGTACTCGCATAAAGGACAATGAAAATATTTAGTAAATACGCAAATTTCTTAGTTTGTGTCATGCGAATAAGCTGCTTGCTGCTTTAAGAGTCACACCAACGAAAATATTTCATATTATGATGCGATTTGTTTTATTCATTCATTCTGTATGCAGTTGCACACATGCACTCCATCCATTAAAAAACAAATTCAAATTTTATTAATTTATTCACTGCCATTTGTGTAAAGAATCGAAAATTTGTCTGTTGTTAAAGATCCATTTGAAATGATTCGTTTTTTATTACTTCCCCTTCCGGTATAATCATGTTTGAACTCTTTCACTTTTTTTTTAAATATGAAACATTTGACTTTAAACAATAGTATTTTCTTCCTTTCCAATGGCCAGCCAATATTCACATTTTTGTTTTAAAGTTTTGTGTATTTGAATATCGTTTGTTGGAAAAAAGCGTGTCGTAACGTAATAAAAATACATAATGGCAAATAATATCGCAGCATTGGGCTCCATTCAACGCAACGCACAACTCGCACAAAGAAATAAACAAATAAATAACCTTGATGATTTGAAACTCTTTTTATGTTCCACTTCCGTATTTGGTCAAATACTCTAATACCATATTAATATATACAATAATTATTGAAGTAAAAAAACCATTAAAAAAATAAAAATAAACTAGAGGCTTTTTATTGTGATCTAACATACGGGCACTTGCACAATGAACTGAATTACATTGCAACTCAGGGATTCTCAATTGACTATAGCGCGTATATGGTGGTGTTTTGCTAAAGTACAGTCGACCTTCTGTTTAATATACACAAAAGTTTTATTTCAAAAAAATATTTTGTCTAATCTAATTTAATTTTCAGTCAAACTTTTTTACTGCCTCTATTAATTATTAGTGGGAGATTTTTAAAATATAAGTAAAAATGATTTTTTTTTTTTCAATTAAATATTTACAAAATTTGTTATTTGTTCCTAATCACAGAAAATATTTACCAATTCAAAGAATTTGGTTACTGAATATAAAATTTAGTTTTCTCTGTGTAGGGTAAACTATTTTCAGACTAAGAGACTTAATTCCAATCTGGTTTTATTTGCGGAAAATGGGAATAAAAAAATTTGTTTTGCGAAACTCTTAAAGTGAGTCAATTTTTTTGTTGTCGTCAATGCTATACGTCTCAAGAACAATTTACAAAAAATAATTAGACAAATTAGCAACGTTCAGTGGCTCAAAAATTTTTTTATACTATTCTTGTTTTTAAAGTATATACATATATTTAGTAAAGGTATTTTGTATGTTTTTATTTTAATTTATTTTGAAGGCCCATGTTTGATTTAAAACTCAATATTTTTATATATGCTCAAGCTAATATAATTAATCAAAATTTTTTCTTTAATACATATTTAAAAAAAACAGATAAAGATGATTTAAACAATTTGATAATACGTGAACATGATCAAACGTTAGATGCCATTGGTACTTTTTTACAATCAATTCTCTCCCATAAACCAGCAATAACAATTAGTTGCAAGTCTACGAGAATTTTAACAGATTTATGGAAAGAAGAATTTTTAAATTTCATATGCAGGGTTGTAATCACCCCGAACGATTTCTAGTATACAATGTATCGAATAATAAATGATAATGCGGTTGATAAAATGATAATGCAGACACTTGAACATTGCACTGAAAATGTGCAAAATAATAATGCAGAATATTTATGGCAACTGAAATTGCTTTTTTCGGCATACGATAAGCACTGACATACCGAATCACAGCTCAAGAGATTTCTATACATTCGGTATCGAATGTCATGATACGAAACTGAAAAATTTCGATAGATTTTGCTCGATATCGTATGCGATTCCCAGCAACTTTTAACTCATTTTAAAAAAGAACTCATATTCCCAAAGATACTAAAGGTGGAGGTACATAACACGCGTTTTTTTACGTATTAAACGCTTCAAGTTACACAACACGCTTCATAGTCGTTCACACTCAATCAGCTGGTAACAACATTTGCTTCATAATATGAGCTGAGTAGCCGCCATTTTAAACATGGCGCGTAAAAAGTTGAAAGTTAACGAACTTTTTGCGGTAGACGCGTTGCCGACTTTTTTTATGTATGTACCTCGTTATATGAAAATACTCTAGTTCAACCTTTTTGACAGAAGTCTACAACGCGCCGACGCGTGTAATGTAGCTCCACCTTAAGATGTCGTATATTCATTTTTATTTACAAATAGCTAATAGAAATTATTTTCACAGAAAACATTACAAAAATGAAATATCTTCAACTTCTATAGACTATATTTCTAAATTTATCTACGTTCAAAATAGTAACAATATTTTTCCCAATTTGAAACTAAAGTATTCAATTGACTAGTTTCTATAAAAAAAGTTAACAATAAAATTACAGTTACCAATTTTGAAATTTTCGGCTAATAATATAATATAATAATATACAGTACGAACTCGGTAACCGCAACTAATAGAAATCAAGGTAATAGCACTTATTGAGGTTGTTGCACCCAGCAGGGAAAAATATATAACAAGAAAAGTGATAAATGAAAATCTTTTTATGAAACAGAAAGCTTATTTTTTGTTAAAATATTTATTTTTTATTAAAATATTAAAATTAAAATAATATGTATATTTATTTTTTATACATATCGGTTATTGTTGTATTTTTTATAATAGCCGTCTCACGAAGCTCATTCAGAAATATAATATCTTTTATTTCCTCAGCCCACTGAATACATGTGTTAAAAGATAGCATAGCAACTGATCCTTTTATTTCAGGAGGTGAAATAACATCCGCTTGGCTATCATCTGAACTTTTAATTTCGACGGCTTCTTTCTCCACTTCTTGATAAGCACCACTTTCGTGCATCCATTCATTAAGCTCTTCATTTGTGTCATTTGGTGCAATTTCTTAGAGCATTGATGCAAGAATTACGCGTTAATTTTCAATTTCCCTTTTAAATATAAAGTTGCAGTTATAGAGGTCAACTTGTTTGGGTAGTTGCACTTATAAAGGTTACAATACTATGTTTTATAGTTTTGTATAAATCGAGGAGTTTATACTGTAGTTGTTTTTTCTCATTTTAGAGATCCTTACAAAAAGAAATTTAAGTTAAATATTATGAAAAGAGCAAGTCTTAAAGCCTTCCAACAACTTCACTTTAATTATGGTCTGATGACACATTACAAAATTATAAGATTCTTGTGTTTAAGAAAAGTAAAGAAACATAGAAATTATGTCAAATAAAGTGACGAAATAAACAAACAAAATATAAGTATGTATATCGTTTTGTTTGATGGCTTATAAAATTAAAATGAAAACACATTTCGTAACAGTTTAACCGTTAACATACTTTTAAAAGAAATTAACAAATAAATATAAAAAGCCATTAAATGAAACCACCAGCCAAACATGAGTTTTAAATTAGTTTTTTAAACTTAAACTAAAATGAGCACTTACATTTATACTAGTGATGTAACGAATGTTGTTAGATATTCGTAAATACGAATACGAATGTAAAATTTGAAATTTAAAGATATTTATCTATGGCACCACTTATACGTCTTCGATTTGAAATATTAATAATCATCTTGAATGAATGATTTACTTTGAACAAACACGCTCGAAATACCGATGCGAATCCGAAAGTCATAAGATAGGAGATCACCAATTTCCAAAGTGGTTATTTGTATCGGTATGTGAAAGCTCGCGTTGTAATGGGTACATTGTTCCATACATAAAGAAAAAGTAACACTCAATTCATCATGTGGCACGTATCACTATCCTGTTGGAACCACATGTTATTGGTGTCCATATCATTCCGTCGCCGTTGACGGTGATGGCCTGGCCAATGTCATTCTTAATGTTGTTAGATATTCGTAAATACGAATACGAATGTAAAATTTGAAATTTAAAGATATTTATCTATGGCACCACTTATACGTCTTCGATTTGAAATATTAATAATCATCTTGAATGAATGATTTACTTTGAACAAACACGCTCGAAATACCGATGCGAATCCGAAAGTCATAAGATAGGAGATCACCAATTTCCAAAGTGGTTATTTGTATCGGTATGTGAAAGCTCGCGTTGTAATGGGTACATTGTTCCATACATAAAGAAAAAGTAACACTCAATTCATCATGTGGCACGTATCACTATCCTGTTGGAACCACATGTTATTGGTGTCCATATCATTCCGTCGCCGTTGACGGTGATGGCCTGGCCAATGTCATTCTTAATGTTGTTAGATATTCGTAAATACGAATACGAATGTAAAATTTGAAATTTAAAGATATTTATCTATGGCACCACTTATACGTCTTCGATTTGAAATATTAATAATCATCTTGAATGAATGATTTACTTTGAACAAACACGCTCGAAATACCGATGCGAATCCGAAAGTCATAAGATAGGAGATCACCAATTTCCAAAGTGGTTATTTGTATCGGTATGTGAAAGCTCGCGTTGTAATGGGTACATTGTTCCATACATAAAGAAAAAGTAACACTCAATTCATCATGTGGCACGTATCACTATCCTGTTGGAACCACATGTTATTGGTGTCCATATCATTCCGTCGCCGTTGACGGTGATGGCCTGGCCAATGTCATTCTTAAAGTAATATAGAGCAATGGCGCCGCTAGCCCGAAATTAACATCAAACAGTGACCTTTTCGGCATGCATTGGACGCTCTTGGATATCATGTAGACTGTTATCGTCCCGAATCCGACAATTTTGTTTGTTGATGTACCCATTTATTCACAGATGGGCTTAATTACTAAATACGTTTTTTAATGAAAATTGAAGCGAAGCGCGCGTAAAATTGCCCGAACAGAACAGTTTTACCATTTGCAAATGTTGTTAAATGCTATATATCCGTCCATGGATATATACATAGCAATTTTACAAAAGTAGCTTCAACAACATGGCTACTATCAACTGTCAAAGTTCGAAAATCCCTACGTGAAACCCCAATATTAAGCACTATTTTTTAAGCGATGCCCATCTCTAGTGTTTTTCTCCAGCGTTGAAAAATTGTTTACTACCTCTCAAAATAGTCGAATTTGATAGAAAAGTAAACAAAATATTAACTAGTGATCTTTATGAAAATTAAAGAGTTAATGAAAAAACTATGTAATCAATAATAAAAAAGAAACTGGGAAAAAAGGTATTAAATAATACTCGTACGAGTAGTTAAAAGATAAATCTTCTATTATGAAATACAGACGCACACATCATTTTGCATACATAAAAATAATAAATTTTTCGTGGAATTTTAAGCAATAAAAAACAGGCTATTTAAGTAAAAAAGTTTTTATTAAGTTATTGTAACAAATAAAAAATTCTCGTTGAAGATGATAGATAGCAGCAGTGAAGATGATGAAGTATTACAGTTGAAATAGATAATATGTACGCACATACATAAGTATGTATGTATGTATGTATGTATGTACATATGTATGTATATCATACAAAATTTTATGGACTAAAATCCACAATAAAATAACAATTTGTACTGATAAAGGGTTCGCCAAATAACTTTTTTTTGAAAATGCTATAAAAAAAATACTGAATATTTTCTTTTTTTATTTGAAAGTACAATCCTTCCGGTTAATAATGGAAAATAATTTCATTCAAATGGCTGCCTCGGCTGGCCATGCAGTAGCCTACACGATCGGTCCAATTTTTAAGCACATTATCGATTGTGTGCAGCTGTATTTCACCAATGGCTTCGCGAATATTGTCCTTTAAAGCGTCAATTGTCTCTGGCTTGTCGGCGTAACACTTATCTTTGACGGCACCCCACAAATAATAGTCCAACGGTGTCAAATCGCAGCTCCGAGGTGGCCAAACGACATCAGTTCTGCGGCTGATAATGCGATCTTCAAAAACAGGGCGCAAAATCGGCATCTTCTGTAAGTCGATCGCAGGCCCACTTAGCGAAGCGAAAACGCTTTGTATGGTCAGTTGGCTTCAACCATACACAACCATATTCGTTCAGCGGAAGGATAAAACTAATTATCTGTCAAATCAGACATGAGCTAAGTGTTACCATTCACGAAATAAGCACTAGTTGAAAAAAAACATGGCGGACCCTGTATATTTACTTACATAAGTATGTACATAATATATATTATGTTTGTATGTCAACATTGATATACTTACATACATATGTACTTATGTGCATACATACATACATACGTATATATGTAAGCAGATCTTCTTAAGATCATTTTTGCCTTGTTATTGTCAAAACGGTCAAACAAGTTTAAACTTGTTCCAAGTGATACAAGTAATAAATCTAAATTATTTATTATTGATATCTGTATATTTACTGTATCATAACAATAGCAAGTTAATATCTTAACATAATTTTATTAATAACCTAAACAAATTTTTGGAAAATGTTTTCGTATCAAATACAATTTATCATTTGGTTCTTTGTATTTGGTTAAACCTTAATCTTATTCTTAAATTTCTTGTTGTGGTTACTGACTATTTTGACTTGACAACCTAAATTTTTCCTAGTTTCTTTCACTTATTATTAATTCCTATGTTAGCAGCAAGACAGCACTGTTGAGTATGAAAAATGTTTATTGGTAGATTTATTTGTTTGTTCCATTTTATTATTACTATTATTTTTTTTTTTTTTCAAAATAATTTTTTTTATTAAACTTTTGACATAACAATACCTTCATAGAAGTCATTCTTTGGTTTTCATTCTGTTTGGAATCCGTTAGATTCTTAACTGTCTGACATTTTGCATAACCTTTTCAAAGTAGTGTTGTCTGTCTTGTCTGATATTTGGTGTTTTGTTCGTTTATTTGTTGTATTTCAACCGCATATTTGTTTTGGTACTTGTCCGTTTTATGTGCAGTATCTTAAATCGGTTAATTCTTTGAGCTGAAACGCTTTTTACTATTATTTTTTAAGCAATTGATGCAACTATCACAATCCTAACAATAAGAATAATTTAAAAATATATTGTTTGTTGTTGGCTTAGCTGAGTGAATGTCTGCATTTTATTGGCGCTATTAATCAAACTTAATTGTGTCGTGAAATTTATTATAGCCGCTATTTAGTGGTAAGTGTTAACAACAGATCATTCTTGCAAATTCCCGCTAATATCTACATATGTATGTATACTTATAAAAAATGTTAAAAGAATTGCAAGAATAGTAAAAAGAAATACTTCTTTCAAAATGATCTGGCAACGATAACTTTCAAACAAATTAGATAAAAATTACATCACACGACGCAGTTTTAAAATGATCATAACAGAATACGATATATGTACATGCATACACACATATGTTCTTTAGCAACGTACGAAATACTTATATTACATTAGTTTATAAAAGAAGTGAAACTCTTATCTAAAATTTGTTATTTGGCGTATGCGATAATATAGCGCAAAATAGTTAATTGGTAAGACAATATCTATCATTCGAGCACTCAGAAGTTTCGAGGTTTTAAGAATGTTGTCTGCATAGCGTAATTTTGTTTTAATATTAGTTAAATAGTTAAATCATACAATTAATTTATGTTTTTTCCAGTAACTTTAATTAATATTAATGTTTAAATTAATCGTTTAAACATTGGAGTTTAAAAATTTTTAATCCGCAGAAAACCTGGAACTTTTAAAACCCGTATTTTATAATATTTAAAATATTTTAATATTTTATTGTTTGTTGTTGGCTTAGTTAGCTAGGTATAAGGCTGCATTTCATTGGCGCTAACCAAATCATCAATACCCTTTTATCCAAATCAAAAGTATTCAAGCTTGTATACTTATGCCACAGACTACAAATACTATATGAGAATTCAAACAGAACTTAATCACATTTTTCTATTTGTAATCAACAAAAACACAAAAGTATAATAGCTTTAGAAAGCTTTTGTACAAACACAACACAACAAACAATTATAATTGACTTGCGTCTTTTTTTTTTTGTTTTTTAAATACATACATATGTATGTAGTTATTTTGGAGAACATCTCGAATAACAAATTTGATGAATATTGTTAATATTTAAAATATTAAAAAAAGATTTAGTCTCTCCTTTTTAAATAGTTTTTGTCTCTTAATTTTTTACTGTAATAAATTAACTAAATTTAACACAATAACGTAATAATCTGTTTTTCTAATAATTTTTGTGAACTAATTCATGGGAGAATGTCGAAATCTTAGTAATTTTTCAATATACATATTGAAATTTTGCTATGAAACTAGCCAAAATTACTGTTTCTTAAAGATTATTATGAACTAATACCTTTACATTCTGTTATATTGTAAGTAGAACTAAGCAACTTATACAGTTTTTCCGTATTCAGCCCCGTTAATGCTTTTGATTTTGTTAAGGTTTTACTTGTATTTTCATTTATTTTTTTTTTTAAGAAGAAGCCGTTTTGTTTTTTATTTCTATTTCGAAATCTTCCTCAACTTTGTCTTTTAAGAAAAACAAAAATAAATAAATTAAAAAACTACATACTTAAATAAGTACATATGTACATATGTAAGTACATAAGTATATATGTACATACTTACATACATATATGCTTATTTTTCATTCATTATACTCTTGTTAATGAATTTGCAGGTTTTTAAAATTTTTTTCGAAATTTACAAAATAAATTAAGCCAATATAGTGAGCGGCATATTATTTCGTTTTTAAGAATTTTTGTCTTCAAAAAATAAGAAATTAGTGTTTTTAATAAACGGAAATTAGTGAGAAAAGTGCACGCAATCGTGAATAGATTTTTTAAATCCACAAAATATAAAAAAAAACAAATTGGAAAATAAGACGTCGTTACTGATTAATCTCACTTATTACTTCATTTATAGAATGGGAGAATTGAATAGGACTACAAAGAATTGTTCAAATTCTGATAACAATTTTGTAAAATTTTGACTGAAAAAAATAGTTTTTAACAATAAAAAAGTTTGACTGAAAATAAAACTTACTTAGGAAATAAATTTTGGACAATATGTTGTTCTGTGTTTAAACTAAGATTTCTATGAACAAGAATATTTTTAAGAGAACCGCAATAAAATGATTTAATTTTGTTTATTGAAATCGAATGCAAAAAAAATTATTATGATTTTCCCACTCCCTTATTTTTTTTTATTTCCCGGGTTATTAAAATAGGAGGTGTTTTTCCCGGGAACAAATGATTAGGAAGATGAAAATTCACTTGATGAATTCATAATTGGGCCGAATATATTATATTATCATGCGCTAAACAAATTTCTACAACATATAAACTTCCTGGGAATAATTCTGAACACCGTTTAGGTAGCGCGTCACTTTTTTCACTTTTGCGGCTACCTAAGCGCTACCTAAACGGTGTTCAGAATTATTCCCAGGAAGTTTACATGTTGTAGAAATTTGTTTATTGAGATCTTAGGTAAATTTTTGTAGTTGATTGTTTCCTTGAATTTTGAACGTTTTGCTACCTATGGACCTGAACAAGAGAAAAAGGTAAAAAAAATCGAATTTTTTTAAGTTTTTTGCGATTTTTATCTGGAAGGTGAAGTTTTTTTGATTTTATATGTTCGCAATTTTTGTTCTTTATGACAAGAGCTACAAGTTTGCCTCAGAGAGTAAATCGAAATTCGGAACGGTTTGCAAGATATGAGCCCGAGAAAATGATCACTTTTTTCCGAAAATGATACCGAGGCCCCAAATCTTTAGCGGCCCATAAAAAAAAGTGCATGACTTTGGGAAAAATTGGGAGACACGGGTCTTTTTTTTAGTCTTTTATCACGTAGTGGTGTCCGTATATGGTTATTTTGCCACGACTTAAAAAATTACACACAGTGTTATGCAACATTTTTTAATTACAAATCTCTACATAAATCTTAAGATATAATGTTCATTCATACAACGTATGGGTTTTCTTTTTATAGTATGCATATCGAAATAAAAATTTAACTACAGTGGGCCACCGAATACATATTTAAAAAATTTAACTTGTATGTGAATCTTTCTTTTAGTTTGTTCATCTTTCTTGCAATAATTTCGAAATAAATTAAATAGTTTTGGTGTGCTTTGTGCTATTTGAAACCGTGTCAAATGTAGAAAATTATGGAATTAGAAAAACAATAGAAAGTAGATTTATTAAAAAAAAAATTACGCATAGTTTTTGTTTAAAGACTTTTTTATAGTAATGACAACTTTTAATTGTTAAATTTCATGTGCGTGTTTATATTTAATATATGTATAAGAAACGAATTTTTTAATAAATATAGCGCCCACCTCTAATACAAAGTGTCGTTTTAGAAGGAGGGAAATAACAATATAACAATCATCCACACTACAATGACTATAACAAAAAAAGTAACAGCCACTTAAAAAGTTGTTAAACTGCTGAAGAAAATGTTTAATTTATGATTTCACCGATTTAATAGAGTAACACATCAACAACAGCATACAATTACAAAAATACCAGTCTATTAATATTAGATGTTTGTTGTAATGTTTGAACATAGACACATTTATTTTCGGGCTTTGTTCGATTTAATCTGTATTTTTTCAGGTTTGTTTTTGTAGGCCTAGAAAAATTAATGAAACTTAATTGCCTTCAAACCAAAATACAAGCCAACTTTTATATGTAAGAAATATCAAGGTTTATTTATAACTTGAAAATAATTTAATATAAATCTGCAGAAATTTGAATTTAATCTACTATATAAAAAAAAATAATCGAAATATAAAATAATCAAAAATATTTATGAAGTTAAAAAAATTTTAAGTTTTTATGTGCATATTAGTTAGAGATGGCAACGTGAGTAACTTTTTAAAGACAATACCCTTTTTTACTCACGCTTATGCACTTTCGCTATAGTACAAAAATATTTTAGCAACGATCACAAAAAATCACACTGAAGCAACTAAGTTTTATTGGAAACGTTTTAGATTTAAAAAGCTATTTTCACTCTAGAATTTGTGAACTCTGTTTAGGATTTTTCTTTTTACTGTGATTGGTTTTAAATTGGATTTCAGCACAATCCATACATATGCAGGACTTTGTAAATTCTCTAAAAAAATTTCAGGGTTCGGAAATTTTCAAATGTGACCTGACCGTATTCAAAGATCACATATATTAATATTTTAGTTATTTCAAACTTATTTAATGTCGGTTGAATTTTTTTACTACAAACCTTTTATATTAAACTTCTATGGTCTTTCCACTTATAAATGATCGAAATTATTAATTCTCATATATGAGAAATCGGACGAAGAATTTTTTTCACTTTTGAATATTAAGCAAATAAAATCGATTTTTATATACAAATGAACAAAAACAAAATGTTTTCTAGGCTTCTAAACTTGTATGAGAACAAAAAAAAAAAAAAAAAAAAAAAAAAAAAACCTGAAACATAAACGCTTACACATATAGTTGAGCGAGATTGATCGTTTCGGTACTCTTTTTTTAATTTTTTTTTCTTTATTTGTAATGGAAATTAAAGTTTCACAACAGTTGACAAATAGGTTTCAGAATTTTATTTTGTATTTATATGTACGTGTATAACTTTTCTATGAAATTTGTTGTATGACATTTTTATTTGTTGATACGAGGGATATTGAACTAAACTGGGAAGCATAAATAAAAGGGAGCACGTGAAAATATCATACGGTTAATTGTTGACCAAATTATTTCTATCCCACCTGTTTCACCGCAACTTATATTGTCGATTACAAAAAGATTTATGCAACAAATTTTGCATCAAATAGACCAAAAAAAATTAATAATGTATATCACCCTTATTATGTAATCCCCAGAGAAACTGATCTACTCGGAATTATTCTAACATTGTAATATATATATATATATATATATATATATATATATATATATATATATATATATATATATATATATATATACATATATATATATATATATATATATATATATATATATATATATATATATATATATATACATATATATATATATATATATATATATATATATATATATATATATATATATATATATATATATACACACATATATATATATATATATACACACACATATATATATATATATATATATATATATATATATATATATATATATATATATATATATATACATATGTACGTTAAAAAACAATTTTGAGACAAATTTCCTGGCCATATACTGGCAATACTTGTTATATTTTTCATTTTATTCCACAATATGTGGTCTTAAAATATGAAAATCCGATATTCAGTATACATACTATAGATCGAATATGTACATATGTAGGTAAAAATTTTCGTAAGCATCCCATGAAATATTTAATTTTATTGGCTCTTGGCAATACTTTTTAATTGGAAAATCCCTTAAAAAGCATAAATTATATGGGAAACATGTAACTAATTGTATTCATTATCATTATCATATATTTATATATAATTAATCTGTGAACGATGACTGCATTGATGGTTTAACAAATTTTGGTCTCTATTTCCATGTTTTCAAATGCTCTTACATACATACTTATATGCATGTATATACATACATATACGAGTATGTATGTACATATCCATATATGTATGTATACATATGTATGTAAATTAGTTAAATCAGCGAAGCGTGTTTTAAACAAGAAAAAAGAAAATATCTCTTTTATTATCATAAAATGTGTTCATGAATTTTTTTTATTGGAATAGATACAAACTTTTGTGAAATATCTACTAATTTTGAATGAAATACTTATGTACATGAGTACCAAATATTTTCAATAATAAAACTTGTGTATATTGTTACTACCGATTTCTTTGCATTTTGTAAAATACAAAAATTTCAAAATTAAAGGTTTCAAAATCTAAAAACAACATATATATAAATAACGAATTTAACCTCCCTTACTTACAATAAAATGAGGAAAATATTTTTGATATTTATAAAATTTTACTTTAAAGACAAGGTCTAGAGATCTATGTAATCTGCACAAAAAGAATTTCCAAAGAAGTCAATAAGATCACCAATTTATGATTCTTGTTACTGTAAGGTGTGGTCTTTTTCGATCCTGTTTATTGGATCTGAAGTTACATATATTCAAGATGTTATGAAAAAACTATTTTTGGAAGTACTTCAAATGCTTTACATTGTAAGCAGCCATTACACTTACATATTTTTTTTCATATAATTGAATGTTGGAATATTATTTCATAATTATATGTTTAACAGTCAATGATTTTATCTCCTCAGACACATGATCATATAAGGTGGCGAGAAAGTAATATCATAATGCCATTTTGTTCTTTTTATAAAAAGTTTATTCTTGAACTGTGTATTGCTGCATGACTTTTGGACAATTAATTCTCTATATATCTATATCATAAAGGTCAAATACAAAAATGGCAGCCAATGCAAATTATGACATTATTTTTGCGCCACTCTGTGTAAAATAATGACGGCACCAATTTAATATATACATATACAGGCTGTGAAAGGAAAAATTTTAAAAGAGAATTAATAAAAATGTGGGGATTTCGATTGCAAATTAATTTCACTTCTATATGAATTTAACTTGGCTGACTAGGCTAGTCATTACATAAATCTCTTTTTTTAATAACTTCACCTGAATTATAAGCTATATATAACATTGTGTGAAACTAATAGTTTCAGTTAAAAATTTAAATAAGTGAATAAAAATTTTCTCAACTCAGCTTTCTCAGAAGTCGAAAAAATGCATAACCGGATAATTTGGAAGCAATGAAAATGCCATTCCTTAGGAACAACTTTCACATATTTTCACTGGTTACCAAGAAACTATTTTTATATTTTTTATAAACTACTTTTTTTGTATTTTAATTATAAATATAATGTATGTTTTGTATGTGTTCAATTATGGATGTTTCATTTATACGTGGAGCACTTTGTACAGATCTTTTAAAATTTAATTAAATCCTTAATAATGACAAAATGATATATTTTAAGTGTAATTTTTTTAATATCTAATATCGAGAGAAAAAATCATCCAAGGAATAACGAAAAATATTATTTAAAGTATGTACTTATTGGTACAATTTACAAATCGCACATTTTTAGTGCCCTTAGGTTTTATTTTATCTATATATATAAAATAGGATGTGTGTATGTATGTATGTAACGTAATGGCTCCAAAACGGCTGGGCCGATTTTGACGAAATTTTCAGGGAACCTTCAGAATACTCGGGCGGGTGACACTGTGAAGTCCGATTTTTTATTTTCGGTCTGTGGGCGGAGGGGCGTGGCAGAATCCAATAATTCATAAAATGAGAACGGCTTGGCCGATTTCTGTAAAACTTTTTGTCAGTTGTTCGTATTTTCGAGGAGAAGGTTTTTATGGAAGAAAATTTTGGAAAATCTTTCCGGAAAAGTAAGAAAATTGGAAAAATCGAAAATCGAGTTTTTGTATGAAATTTTGTTTGAAATTATTCCTTAATGGCTTTTTAAATGAAAAAATAGAAAGTTTGTCCGAAGACTTAAAATTGGGGCGAGGCGAAGTTCGCCTGGTCCGCTAGTTTATTTATAAGAATAATTTATTTAAAATACTTGATGTATTTATGGTTTCCAAGTTGGGGAAGCGTAATGAAAAAGAAAGTGAAATTCAAATATAAAAAACAAAATAAAATCAACTATTCACACAAATGCTATATGTATGTACATAATCGCTATATGTGTATACACATACATACATACATATGTAAAGCATTTCTAATTTTATTTAATTTTAATTTCGCTTTGTATACAACGTTACCCAGTCACTTAGTCAGTCATAGCAGCTACAAGTAGTAAGCAAAAGCTTAATAAAGTTGACAAACCGCCAGTCACGTTTAAAGTCGAAACTAAATTACATACTTATGTACATACGTTTGTACACATGAGTGTGATAGTTAGGGGCCTTTAAAACACAAATGGGCAAAGAAAGAAAAAGAAGTCAAATTAAATGGATCGCTTATACCATGTTTTCAGGTGCTTCATTATTATTACTTACCACCATTAGATAACTAGTTTGCCTAAGACCAGAGGCACCTTGCACCAAATGCACTCACTGACTCTGCTTAAGGCCTGCCAACTGGGTTTTGAGTTTTTTGTGTTTGTTTTTTAATATTTATTATTTAGTTTTGACCATTATTGATTAACAGAAATGATATGAAATATTGCAAAGCCTGCTTTCATGAATACACACTAGTAGCAGAAAAAATTTGTTATGACAAAAAATTGCTATGCGTGTAGCAATAACCAGAAAAGGTGCAAACACGCGCACGCATGCGTATACCAAATGTCTTTCCCTACTTCTGTCCAGTCAGTTGTGTAAACATCTTTCTATTTTTTTACACATGTCAAGAAGAAAAAGTTGTAAAATATTGACTATAGTGGTGCATTACTTTACTAGTATTACATACCAATTAATACGTTCATACACACATATAGTCAAAGAAATGATGACGTGGAATTGAGTACTACATTTCTCTGCAAAACTAATTCAAAACAGTGCAAATTTGTCTATGGTTCGATCGAAGCGTTTGCTTAAGATAAAGATTTTGAAAATTTTTGATCGATTCATGATGTGAAGCTAAAATTGTCAGAATGCCGCAAATTGAGTCAGAGCCGAGCTCTGATGAAAGCACATTTTTTTGTAAATCGTGATGAAATCGGTGCTTTGAACTCTTGGCAGTTGTTGAAGAAATCCAAAATGTTACTTTAAAATTGGCAAGGTCTGGAAAAGGCTGGAGCAGGAGCCAAATTTTGAATTGCACGCATTTCCCATATGTTGTCTCTTTAAAACTTTTAAAATACTTGAAAGAAATTTTATTTTATGTAAAATCTTGTAAAATTTATAAAAAGCAAACTTTTATGGCGAACATCTCCGAAACTGAAAAAATATTGCACCTGTGTAATCATTTTTTATGAATATATTTTTACACATTATTTGAATATAAAAATTAAAAATGAATTCTTAGTATTTTTTAGCAAACATCCTTGGTGATCAACACGGCGGTGATCAACACGCGTTTTGAAAATCACTTCAGCTTTATGTGTATAAAATTTAATTGAAAATACTTGTTTGGTTTAAGAGATACCAAAGTATTATTAATTTTGGCCAGTAACATCACCACTTAAAAAATGTGGCCAGCATATTACTTCTTCCAGTTAACTAGGTTACGTTAGGATAAGTTGAACCAGCCACCAGTTAGTTCTTAAGAATGAACTGGTTAAATTTTGCCCTTGTTCGTCCTTTATGCGTTGTCTGAAGAGAGCGAGTAAATATTATATTATTATATTATATTATCTCCTTCGATTTAGTGATTTTTCAGCAACTTACTGCTTACTTACTTACTTTTTTTCCGAGAGAGCAAGGCAAAGGCTGATGAGGTGCTCGATGGCCTCTTAATTTCTATTCCGACAGCTTCTACAGAAGTCCAGTCAACTATTTATTATTTTTGTTGGTGTAGGCTTCCTTGGTTTTCAAACAAACACACGTTAATTTATACTTTACTTACAATAATTTACGAAACCTCTATAAATCAAGATTTCCATAGAAAATTTGATTTATTTATGTAAGTCTCCTTTGTTTTATTAAATTTTATTATTCATTTCTTTGTTCGATATTTCGATCGTTATCGGTTCTCTTTTTCACGGATTTGAATAAAGCATTCTTTTTATTTTAAAATCACAAAACTTAAAATTTGATTTATTAGAAACCTTTCATAATTATGAATTATAATTCTAATTACTAACAATATAATATAATATATAATATAATAATTCTTATTACTAATGCCGTACGTATGTATGCCTCTCCTATTCATAACTTTTATGGAAATTTGATTTATAAATTTTATAAAACTGTGATTATTTTTTATGAATAAAGCGTGATATGCCTTTGAAAATTTCAAGCGAAATTCTTTCAAAATCCCTATGAAAAAATATGAAATAGTTACATATGAAATAGTTACAAAATAATGTTGCGGAAGTTGTATTCTGTTCGTGTTTGGAAAAACAAATGCAATGTATCTGGCAGAATTCAGACAACAAGGCACTTATTTGGTATGAAATTTAAATTTTTTAAATCAAAAATATAAAATAAATTCATAAGTGTAAAACAATGTTGCATACTCAAAAAACACAGCACAATTTGCGCTTAAATGTAATAAAAACGAAATGCATTATGCTAAACCGCCAAATGAATATTACATGTTGCATGCCATATTTTTCAGTTTATTTCAACTGAATGTTGTTCAACATTTTTCACAAATTCGAACAGAGTTGTAGGCTTAAGGTCATAAATATTTTTCTAGTTATTTTAATTGAAAGTTTTCAATTTAAAAAAAAAAAAATCAAATTCAAGACTACAAAATGCTCCCGTCAAACTTATCACACATTTGGTTTCTTTATGTTGGTCCAACAAAATGTTTTGTTTAAACTCTTTCCAACAACACTTTTGTTGCTTGTGTTAAACCATAAACAGAATGTTATTAGCGTTTTGATCATAAATATCGCTGCACTTGCGCAGAGCACTTATAAACCAGTTGAACTGCATTTTTATTTTAAATGCTCCTTAATAAGCAAATGAATTTACTTTATGACATTTTTAAATGTTTTTTGTTTTGTTTTTTCAATATTTATTTTTATATTTCCATATTGCCTCAGTTAGTTTGAAGTTTATATATAAATGTTATTTAATTTTAAATGCTAACAATGAAATCTCTTAACGACAATCTCTGACTAAATACTTGGAGCTTAAAGAGTTTATTTTTATTTCCTTTTTTTTTAACATCAACTACCCACCTACAGCTTTTTGGTGGTAAAAATTATTTCATAAATGTTCATGAGCTTGAAGGCATTTTTAAGTACCATATAAAGGGCCTTTCATTAAGCGCTTTCTATCATTAAATTTAAATAAAACAAAGTGCGTGTGTGAGATATTATTTAATTTTTTTATTTATTTGAAACACCTATCGATGTCTCCCGCGGCTTTGCTGGGTGTCGCCTATCCTAAATGTCCAGTTTTCCATGACTGGCTCATAAATCAGGCTGAATTCAACCGATGACATGGGTTATGTTGGCTTTGACGGCCGCTGTGTTTTGTAGCTTACTCGCATGGACCTGCGACTTAAGAAGCAGAAAAAGTGTTATTTTGTCAAATCGCACGATCTCAGTGACCAGGTCGCATCACCTCCACGTTGGATGACCACAACAAGCAGTAACTTTTCCGGGATGGTATCGTCCCAAATTCGACAATTTTGTTTGTCTGGGTACGAGATGAGATTTTTGATGAAGTGCTTGTAAAATTAACCGAACAGGACACCCATTTTAATATAAAAAAATTATCATTTGCACGTGTTGTTAAACGCTATAACCGTTAATGGTGATTTGGTATAACAAATTAAATAAATGACAGCCAGTTTGACAGATGCAGCTTCAACAATCAAAGTTAGGAAGTCCCTATTGAAAGACCCATTATATTTAATCTCATTGGCTATAAGTTTTGTTATAAAGTAATAACAATAACGTTAAGGTGGAAATTTTTAAAAAGCTCCAGGTGTATTGCTACATTTTGTTTTCATCATCTTGTTGAGAGTGTTTGTATACTTAAGATAAACGAATTAGTTTTATCAATTTATCAATTATGAAAGACGATATATGAAGTCGATAAAACTTAAAAACTAGGATGACCTTTTATTTAAAAAATTCATCTTAAATAAATTTGCAGATTTTGCAAATTTTAAATAAAATTCGCTTGATCATTTGTATTGATTCAAAGTTGTTTTTGTTTTTAATGCAAATAATCCAAACGAATTTCAGTTGAAATTTTCATAAATCTGGCCGCATACGAAATGAGGAGAAAAAAATCATCTCCTCAATTGCATTAATCGATTTTTTCAGTGCCGAAAATTATTTATCATTTTTGAAATTCAAGGAATTTTCGAAACTGGTTAGTATTTAGATTATCTATTTGCTGATACAACTTCACGATGGGTTTGCTTCTGGCATAAAATCACTGCATCAATGACTGATTGTTTATTTAGCATATAATTGGACATATTTGTACATGGCTGCATGCACTATAGAATTCTAATTTCGAATGCAACTACAACGCATGAGACGGTCTTTAAACGTCTACTCGTATTTTGGTGAAGAAAAGGCAGTATGAGGTATCAAACTATATGGACTCACTGCTACATCAACGCAATGTAGGGTGTGCTTTCCTATTTTTTAGTGCTCCTTCATTAAAAGAACAATTGGTCCTCTCACCGAAATATTTGTATGTGGGCAGGACTTCTAACAGAGATCTTCCGTGAGACATTCAATGCAGATAACACTACATCCTCTATTATCCCTTGAGTAAAAAAAAATAAAGCTGTAAGCCTTATCAAATACGAATATTTGGAACGTTCGAAATTGATTTTTCTAGTGTATAAAGATTTTTTTAAACACATTTTTCTTAAATATCATTCAACTGTGAACTTTTTTAAAGATTTTTATTTTATTTACATTTTTTAAGTTTTCCATTAGTTTGAGAGTAACATTTGAGAAAGTGCTT
Source organism: Germaria angustata (assembly GCA_963681545.1). Lineage (NCBI taxonomy): Eukaryota > Metazoa > Arthropoda > Insecta > Diptera > Tachinidae > Germaria > Germaria angustata. The sequence goes on along the minus strand of OY812998.1, from coordinate 21,482,726 downwards.
TTTGTCAAACTGTTTTTTTAACGCTTGATTTTATGCTTAATGGTTATAAACTTTGAGTCATAAAATGTAAAAATACTATTTGTATGTATCATGATTGTGAACGTGGACGGATGGACCGCTGGCCGTGTTAATATTATAAAGAAACTCTCTTATTTCCCCACAGTTTCATTTCAAATGTCTTCACTAATACAACATTAAAATACTCAGCTGTTACCGGTAGTTAACCTTGGTTTAAATTAATGACTTGCAGTTCATTTACCCTATTTTACTATAGTTTTTTTTTATTTATTTATTTTTGTTTTTTTGTTTACTTTTAATATTATGGAAATTGTGAAATGTTGCAAAAGAAAACCAGCTTTGCAAGACATTATTTTTCCTAAGCCTTTCGCTTCATTTCCATCAAACTTAATCCGATCGCGTGCATTATTAAAATTAAAATAAAAACAATCAGTTTCATTAAATTTAATATTAAATCGAGTTTGATAAAAAAAATTAACTACAATTCAGTGCATTTTTGAAATGCACTTAAAACGACAGATCTGTTACATATTTATTCAATCGTCGTCACTCGCGTCTGTATGTTGAGTGTTGCAACACAATGCAACAAGCTGCATTTCTTTTCCGTAGCAACTTTTGTATGTGTGTGTCTCTGTCTGTTTTCTGTATTTCTGCCTTTGTTAATGTGCATTCAATCTTTATTATATTATTTTTATTTTTCGATTATTTTTTTTCTTCCATGAGGTTTTAGAAAGCGCGGGTGCTTTTTTTTATATTTTTAAAAATTTTTGCAGCAATTTGATTGTTGCATTGTGTCTGCCATGTGTCCGTCCATCAGTTCCCTTCTCTTGAAATAAATGTATGGAGTTTTTGGTCGACTTTCTTTCATTTAACTGTCATTTCAATGTTTTGATATTTATGCTGTTTTCTGTATTAACAAAATTTATCTTGGCGTAGGTTTAAAGGTTGAGTCTTTATTTTTTTTTTACTTTATAAATATTGTTGTTATTGCAACGTTTCTGAAAATTCAATATAAGTATATTTTTGCAATATTTTTTTTTTAATCTTCTAAAGTTTATGTAGGAGACCGCTTACTTGGTGGCATATTTATTTGATTCTTTTTTTTTCACTCAAATTTCTGTTCGTTTGTGGTGATAAATATGTTTGATCTAATTTAAAGTACTTTCTCTCTTTTGTTTTTGTTTATTTCGTTTTTCAACTTTAAAATGCTTAGGGAGTTGTAGATTTCATATTTTCGATTATTTTGAAATGTCTTTGAAGGTATTTTTTTTTTTTTTAATTTAACTCAAACAAATAAGTAGATTGTATAAGGTTGTAAGTTGAAATCATATTGTGCGGTTAACTTAACGCAGTAAAATGCAATTGTGACGAGTTCGAAAACTCTAGATGAAATATTTCGCAAGGAGCAAATAAATAGTTGTGCTTTATGAATTCGACATTAAAAGTTTAAGTTGAATTACTGACATTAGACTACTGTTCGCTATAGACACTGTTAAATGCAAACTACGTGTCAGCATTTAAAAATAAATCACAATCCTAAATGATAATTTTAACTAATATATTAAAATCGTTTAACGAGACTTAAATTTACTAACATAATCTTACCATGGTCTCATTATATTTACAATAATATGGGTTTTGATTTTGAGTTCGTTATCAGTATCTAAGTGAATTTCGTAGTTGATATCAAAAAATTTATTGAATTCCCTTTTTTTATATTTGTATAATAATGTATGTAGTATATTTATTATTAATTTTTTCAAAATAAAATTATATTAAATACACATACAGCTCCTTTGTTTTATTTTCTTTTGGAAAAAATTTGTTTTTCTTCAAATTAAGAGTAAAAAATATACATGACAACACTGGTTATAGACGAAGTTCATTACAACGACGTACTTAAATATTCTTCTCTTCCAATAAATGAAGCAACGTTGTAGTAGATTTCTTATTTTTCAATGTGTGTTCCTGCATATGTATGTACGTGGTCTGTTCAAAAGAAAAGGTGAATTTTGAAATTTCTCGTGCTACGTGCATTCGATTAGCATTTTTTTTTTTTTTTTTTTTTTTGTATGTTGGCACACTTGTCTCGAACATATGTTCTTAGTTGAGTTTGTTTGTGTTTAGTTCAGTTAGACGTGTTTTGCTTGTTTAGCCATGAGTATAACAGTTTGAATGCTTTTCAAACATGATTTGGCTAAAGAGTGCTGATGATTTGGTTAGCGCCAATGAAATGCAGACATGTACTCAGCCAACAACGAACAATAAAACGAAAAATTTTTAAGTTTACAGTTTTTCAATAGGCACTTATTTTTCTTAATTTTAATGCTTGTTAAAATTTTAAAGTTGACAGAGGTGACCTTCAACTAATTAATATCATATTGTATAACAACTTTACACAGCAAGTACTAAAATATGTTCATTTAAAAGATGATGCATGATGTATATGGCTACATTTTCGATACATTTTTTTCTATTCTGCCTGCATGCCGGCCGAAACCAGATCAAGCCTAATTCGAAATGTGAATAATCTCGATTTTTCAAGTTAGATATCATCTAAAAGATGTTAATATATTCGCTCTTATTATGATTGTCGCGTCGACGTCACATCAAGTTGACAGTAATAAAAGACAGCAGTTTTGAGCTCGTTGTAGGTAATAATTAACTTATATTGATGGCCAATTGTAATTTTATAAGCCATAGTAGCAGTAATATTCTATCAATAATATTTAATAGTTCTCGATAACGATTCCACGATTACCAATATATTGATGTCGACTTGATGTGACGTCGACGTCGACAATCATAACAAGGGCAATTGTTTTATTGCATAAATAATTAAAATCTGTATAAAAATGTACTTAAATAATTATGTTTAATGACAGCGAAATAATAGAAATTACATAAATCAAGCTGTCATTTAATAACGCTTTTGGTATTGTCTCAAAAAAATTACAACAAACAAACAAAAATACATAAAAATACTTCTATCCCAAACGATTACAAAGAGAAGGCAAAATAAACTTTGAATAAATACAGACATTTCGAAATAAAAGTGAAAGTTTTTCCCGCACCAAGAGCAACAAGCAGTTGCCGAAGCAACACAGCTTAGACGGCAACTACTGCTTAACCGCCAGAAAAACCAAAATAAAACAAAAGCAAATATTTTCTTAACAATCACTTAAAAAAAGAAGAATTGAAATCGAAAATTTTTATAAATATTCATACACAGAAAACTAATAACACTTTGAGTCATAAAATCAAATATTTCAATGGTTCAAATACCAAAAACAAAAGACCACAATAATACAACAAATTATACAACATTAATTTTTTTCTTTTATTAAAAAAATAATAATACTAATAATTGCTTTATTTCTTCAAGTTTGCATTTTATAGACTTAAATGCCGTAATAATAATTATGGAAACTAAATTATAAAACAAAAGTAAAAGGGTTTACAAACGTTTTTTCTCGTGTATACGTAGACTTTCATTCAATAAGCCAAACTAAACAACTAAATTCACCTTTAATGTTTTTTAAATGGAATAGTGGAAATAAATTTAAATGTTTCATATGACTTGCTAACTTTTTAAAAAGACTTGGAAAAAAAATTGCACCCCAAGTTGCTTGAATAACATGGTGTATTAAAATTTTTGTTGGTGTACGAACACTTTTACTCGCATTATTTTTCTTTAGAAAGAAAATAACATATGTATATGTATATATGAAAATAACATATGGTACATACATACATAAATCGTGTATCCAAAATTTTGAGAACTGACTACAATTTGTCTTTAACAACAAAAAATTTTTGGTATAATATTTTTTACTGAAATTTTGATATAAATTCAATAAATTTAAAAAAAATCCCAATTTCGTGTATTTTTTCTAATAGACATTTTTTAAAGCTATTTGTATTAAACAATTTTGAAGATTTTTTCTCTTAGCGACTTTTTACTTATTTCAATATAATTTGTAGTTTTCTTTTTCAATTTTTCGCAATTTTTCCCCATTTTTACAACAGAACTTTTTGCAATGTTCTGGTTATTGTTTGCATTTTTGTGTGTGATTTATATAATAATTTTGATAATTTTTGGCCATAAAAATTTTTTTTAAGACTTGACGAATTTTACCCCAAATTTGACGATTTTTAGAAATTAAAACGTCTTTTTATTTTAATACGTTTAAGGCAACTTATATAGATAGACACGACCAGTGATGTTAACTTTTATTTTCAAATTACCATTCAGGCATACAAAAATTACCTTGTTTTGAACAAAATTACCATGCTAGAAGAAAACGCTTAGTGCCCTTTCACACTTTAGAAATTGAAAGACAGACAGACGAAGTTTGATGGTAACGTATCAGTGGGGGAAGTATATAATACATTTATCACAATGCATGTATCACAATACATGTATGAGAATGCATCTGTTAACATTTTCTGGTTTTGCATCGAAGATGAAGCCTTAAGATGACGTTCACTTGAAGCGTGTCTTTTTACCTGAGAGAATCCAGCGCATCCATCGAAATCACAAATTTTGCAATGATAGTAAAATTTTCCTTTTTTACTTTTAGTAATGAAATTATAAGTTCTTTCCCATGATGAACGAAAAGTTTGCTTTTTACATATTGTGGTTTGGCTGCATTCTTCAAGAGATGTATCGGAGTCGTCGGTATCCTGAAAGAAATTATTGCATTGTACAAATACATATTTAAAATACAAAAACTTGAAATAGGTATCTCACCATCTTTCAAAAATATTTTACTTTTGCGAAATTCAAATTACAATCACAGAATAATAATTCCAATGAAACACTTGTCGGTTAATATTTACTTTGTGGTTAATTGTTGTAGAATTGATGATGATGCTAGTCATAATATGATAGCATACGGTAGCCACAGTTGTACAATAAATACAACACCTAATGTATTTTGTTGGTAAAATCACTCGGTGGTCTGTCAAAATCCAACAATTTTTTGTTCACGCTTGTTTGTTTGTTTACAAACTTTGAATTATAGTGGTACGTAAACAATCGTCAGCTATCGAAGTAAGACTACCTGGTTTGAGCGAAATTGGAAGAATTGGAAGCATATTCGCCGCAGCTTAAAGTCTCCAATTTAAGCTGCAGCGTTGCCAGTAATTCATATCGCATGTGCCGTGTTTACCACAGAATACATTATATCTGTTATATCTGCGGTGTTTACAAAAGAGAGATTGGCTTTCTTTAAATTACCATATAAATAATAGGATTACCTTCCTACCTTTTGGAGTCTAAATTACTTCAAAATATGGTAATTACTTCACGGTTAACATCACTGGACACGACTAAAATTACTAAGAACAGTATAAGTTATAATTTGAAATTTAACTTACTAAAAATAGAAAATTTTTATTTAATATGAAACTCTGTGTACATGAGTTTGAAAATTCCGTGACTTTTTGGATACAGAATATTTATATTATATATATATATATATATATATATATATATATATATATATATATATATATATATATATATATATGTATATATGTATATATGTATATATATATATACATATATATATATATATATATATATATATATATATATATATATATATATATAGCAAGGCTTTTGATAGAGTAAATCACTACCTCTTGTTGCGGAAATTGTATTTAATGGGATTCTCCAATAGAACTTTGAATTGGATAAAATCGTATCTGGATGGAAGATACCAACGCGTTCGCTTCATAAACGTCCTTTCTAAAAAAATATATGTTAAATCTGGCTTTCCGCAGGGTAGTCACCTTGGGCCCATTTTTTTCTCGCTTTTTATCAACGATTTACCATCATCAGTACAATTTTCTGATATACTAATCTATGCTGATGACGTCAAGATATTTTTGAATTCGGATGATCAACTTGGTCAGTCATACCTGCAGCGAGATTTGGACTCATTTTTTATTTGGTGTAAGGAGAACCTTTTGGCTTTAAATGTCAAAAAATGCAAACATATGCGTTTCTCCAGAAGAGTTAACTCTAGTGGATATTTCACTTTAGGAGGTTGCTTATTGGAGTGCGTTGATGAGTTTCTTGATCTTGGAGTTCTGTTTGATCGAAAGCTTCTCTTTATTAACCACATAAATACGTGCATTAATAAGGCACGTGGTGTATTTGCATTTATTAAACGCTGGGCCAAAGAATTTAATGATCCAGCAGTAACGAGGCAACTATATTCTTCCTTGGTGAGGCCTATTCTTGAATATTGTTCTGTCATCTGGGACCCTCACTATAACATCCACATTGATCGTTTAGAGTCCGTGCAGAAGCAGTTTCTACTTTTTATATTGCGTAACACATACCCTAACCGTTCGTCAAATCTTCCATCATATGAATTCAGATTAAAACAAGTTAAATTGCCTACATTGAAGAGCCGCAGAAAAGTTTTAAATGCAATATTTGTTATTAAACTTATAAATGGTGACATCTGTTCCGAATTTCTGGTAAATGAGCTGACGTTTAACGTACCGCAACGATCCCTACGTCAATATCATCCTCTGGCACTGCAATATTTTCGCCAAAACTATGCTAATGCTTATCCTTTCCGTAAAATTTGCTGTAGCTTCAATGAATTGTATAATGTTATTGATATGTCTTCTAACATAAATGTGATTAAACGTAATTTAATTTTATATTTAAATAACTAGTTTAGTTTTATATTTTTTAATTTAATTTTTATATTTAAATAACTATTTTAGTTTTATATAATTACATGTAACTTTTCTTCTTAAATATTGTTGTCTGTAGGGATCTTATTAATCCATAGACTAAATAAAGAAACAAACAAATATATATATATATATATATATATATATATATATATGTATATATATATATATATATATATATATATATATATATATATATATATATATATGTATATATATACATATATATATATATATATATATATATATATATATATATATACATATATATATATATATATATATATATATATATATATGTATATATATATATATATATATACAAATATATATATATATATATATATATATATATATATATATATATATATATATATATATATATATATATATATATATAATAACTTATTTCTAATAGAAGATGCTATAAAACGTAAATAATACCACACGATAAAAAGTGAATTGTTTTTTTTTTTTTTTCAAAAATCATCTTCAAAATTAAAGAAAGAATACCCTCCTTTAAAACTACAAGATTTCCCGTTTTCCTTATTGGCACAGAATTGATAAATTTATAAAGTTTAAACTTTCATTTAATAGATTATAAAGATAAAAAAAAATTTCTTAGACACCCTGAAGAAGTTTATATTGTTTTTGTTTTTATTTTTATTCCGGCTCTAGGTCATATATTAAATAAAACTTCTTTTTTGTTTTATTTAAATTTTATTTTTTTATTCCATATTTCGATCACCATCGGTTCTCTTCTTCAGGAATTTAAGTAAAGCAAACTTTATTATATTTTATAAGGCAAATTACATGTGATAGTTATCAAAGAACAAATTACAACAAAGACAAATGTGTAAATCATTCTGACAAACACTAGCAGAACGGAACAACATGCTGTTTTCGAAAGCCGCTACACTTTCATCATCAGCGTTCTTGTGTTTGGTCCACTTCTGTGGTGTCAGTTGATGTATATTTCAGCTATTCATACAAACCTACACTGTAAATGTAATACGAGAATTGTTTTTGATTCATCGTATCACAATTTGTGAAAAGTTTTTTTTTTTTTTTTTTTTTTTTTTTTTTTTTTTTGTAATGAAGAGCTCAAATTACACCTCACTAACTTACAACAGTCTTACCATTGTTATTTATTCTTTATTAAGTTTATATTGCTTCTATTTGTTTTGTCAGATAAAGAAATCTAAGAAATAGATGAAATAAACTGAGCATAATTAATAATCGTTTTAATTTTTATATACAACTGTGTGACCAAATAACAGTAAGATTCGATTTCGATAAAGTTTTGAATCAATAAGTCCCCAATACATAATCCAGAAGGCAATATTTCATTCTCTGACATTAAGAATTTAGCCATTTCCTTCAAAAAGATATAGAGCCCGAATTCAAATATCAAAAATTTTTTTGTGGGATCAATATAAAACTTCGATTTTTGGACAATGCCTTCTCAGACATTAAAATGACAGATTTTATCCCCTTATATCAAAATTTGCTCAAAAAGTTTTAGTTTTTCCAAATTCTTAGCATATGAAGAGTATTTTTAGACAAGTTAAGCTAAATAAAACAAAACATGGAAATTCCTTCTAAAAGGTCTTTGAAAGCACTATTATATGCAAAACATTATCTAAAACTAAACAGTTTTAAATTTTGATTTTCATATTAACTAACATACTTAATAAATATTGTGAATTTAATTGCTTTGTTGCATTATACTTAAAACAAAAATAAGTGAGGGCTTTCACGCTTCGTATTAAAATACTCTTTTAAAGTTTATGGCCCTTTTAAATACTCTACTTTAGAACGCCAAAACATCAAAATACATTGAATCATAATTTACTAATAAAAAAAAAAAATACTTAAGGCCAAAAAATGTAGCATATTAATGGCCAGTTTTAGATTTCGTATTTAAATACATATTTAGTTAATTTTTGTTTAAAGTTTCAGCTTATCAGTCAAATTAAAAAATCTTATTTAAGTGGTATAAAAATACCACTACAAATCATACAATAAATAATCCGGAGTTTTCCAAAAACATATGTTTAATATAACTATACAAGGAATATATTGCAGAAGACGATTAGAGACAAAATAAAATTAAAATTCAAAGACAATATAAAAATTAAAAAACCCAAAACAATTCAATAAAACATTTTTATAATTTTATTTATCATAGAACTACATAGAAATACTAAAGTTCATTTATGTGAAATGTAAAAAATATTATCGATGGCCGCACATTTGTTTGTCTGCCAAACAAAAACAAACCATAAGAATCATATGGCCAACGTGCTTTGCTTAAATTGACTTTAAATAAGCAACGTTGGCTATTTAAGTATCATCTAAGTTTAATATAAAAAAGCACTGAAAAACTTATTTTCCTATTTAAGTAGAACTTAAATGATATTTAAATACAAAATCAAAAACTGGCCCTAAATGTTTCAAATGTACAGACATGAGAGTATGAGTTTTAATGAGTATGAGCACAGTACTGCTACGACCAGAAAAAATTTGCTACCAAAATTGAAATAAAATAAAAATTAACCAAATGAGGACAAAACGAAATATCCAATATTCATATATATGTACATAATTGATATGCTGTTTTTAGATAAACTTAAAGCTTTGCTACATTTTCGTTTCAAAGTATTATTTCGAATTTATGCTTTTTCTTATATATTTTTCGTGATTTTTCTAGCCTTAAACAATAATAGTTGCAATAATTACAACTTACATAAGAAACAATCCTAACAAAAAAATTACTTAGGTCAATTTCTTTCTCTTTTTGCTAAATAAACAATCAAAATGACAAAAATGTACACAACTACATATAAAGAAAATTTAAACAAATTTTGTTAAATATAACCAAACCGGCAACACTGGCTAAGAGTTTAGATATATTTAAGAATGCGCGGGAATAGTGGGGCCTAGAGCACACAGGTCTATGACATTGATCAGGGATACGACAAATTTTCCAGGCGGAACTTTACGCGATACTTTAAACTGTGGGGATCCTATCCGAGAGAGGACACAGGGGAATATGGGTTAAGATATTCTCAGACAGCCAATCGGTTCTTAAGGCCCTGAGAGGCTGTACGTACAGGTCCAGATTATTACTGGAATGCCACAGCAGGCTCAATGACCTGGCGACTCAAAATCAGATTACTCTGATATGGGTACCAGGACATCAGGGGCATGTCGGGAATGAGATGGCGGACATCTGTGCGAGGAGAGGGGCTGAGGGGAACTTCATTGAACCCACCCCATCTTTGGGGTTCAACAAAAGTATTCTTAAGGGGGAGATTTCGAAATGGACATCGTCCACGATTGCATAACATTGGAATGACATCAATGGGTTAGGTCACTCCAAGAAATTCCTATGCTTTGACGCTGGGAGGGCGGATCTGGCTCTAAGACTGGACAGGAAAAGCCTACGGACGCTGGTAGGGGCGCTCACAGGCCATTACACCTGCAAAGCCTACCTATACAGAATGAGCTTATCTGACACGGACATCTGCCGATTTTGCGGTGAGTAGGAGGAGTCGATGGAACACTTGATAGCAAATTGTGGAGCATTGGGCCACAGAAGACACAGGACTCTATATGCAGATACGCTGAGTGAAGAGGATCTGCTAACGCTCCCATTGAAGGAGCTGATCCTATTTGCGTACGTATTGGACGGTTAGGCACAGGGGAAGCACAATAGATCAACAATGGTCGCAGTGCAACAGGCCATCCTGAGCCATCCACACAACGTCATGTCGCTGGGGGATCTGTCCCTCTCTCTTTGCCTTAAGTGTAATATTTTCATATTTATGTTGATTAATATTTCTTAAGCTTTTCAAGATACATATGTACATATGTATATTAATACATATATACTTACATATTTATCTGCATATAAAATAGTATAGCGAAAATATCATTGATTAACACTGTCATTTTCATTTGTGTCTTTTTTTATAATCAAAACTAAAAACAGGTTACTTCTTGTTGTTTTTGCTTGATATAGTATTTTCTTATGATCAATAAGAAAATATACAACCATAGCGTGCTTAAGCGACAGCAACAGGTTTTTTAATTTTTTAATATTGGTTTGATTTACTATAGACTTGCCCATTTATGTGTATGTACATAAGTATGTATTTACGTGTGTGTGGTGAACCATGATTTGCATTTTACTCTTATAGCACATTAAAAAGTTTTTTTTAGCTCATACAATAGATATGTGTACTCATTGTTTACACATGTTTTACGTTAATACACTGCAAGTGGCTTGAATAAGGTAGCAAATGCTTCCAACTTCAAGTTAATTAAATGATTATTGCATTCAAATGATGTCCACTACATGATAAAAGCTTTTTATAATAATAATTGGATTTTACTAAATTTGTGCTCAAAATGGTTAAAGTATGGCGCGAAATTCGTTTTCTCTAGGATTCAGTAAAAATTTCCACCCTTCTTAACAAAAAATATGTTTTTAATCTAATATTAATTTTAAGAAATCCCTAATTTTCTATGAACTTTTTACTTAATTTTAGTACATTTTTTAAGGCATCCTTGGAACAATTCTAAAAACTTTTCACAATACTTGATATTGAAATTTATTATTTGGAATATTCTGCCCATATTGCAAGAAAAATGATATATGTATGTACACTCATGTCAACCACAAATTGTTTGTTGTATGGTTTGTATAAAAGCATTCTAAACCTACTATGATTATGTATTATGTAATAATCATATTCTCATAAGAGAATTCTCATATTGTATTTGATTTGATTGGTATAAACATATGAGGTTGAATGTTTCCAAAGCCACAACAAACTATAAATTTTTAAAACCTTTCACAATTTTATAAATTACAACTTATACGAGTATTAAAAAATGCAATTTTTTTCACCAAATTCGGTTTCATAAATTGCATTAATTTTTCATTAGAGGAAGAATACAACAACTTGAAAAATAAATAAAATAGAGGATATACATACATATAAACTGATTATTTTATACACCCACCGTTTCGAGTAATTAAGCCTGCTGTTCAATAGTTAAACGACCATATACTTGATTTTTAAGTTTGTGGAAGCTTTTCTTAAAATTCGGAAAGGCATAAACTAGGAAATTCCTTTTGAAAGAAAAAAATTAATTAAGGAAGACATATTTATAAACACATTCAGTTATTTTGACTTGTTAGATTCTATACCTCTGATTTTTCGTGGGTGACATACATATAAGTATGCAGATATATACCAGCATACATTTTCTTTTGAAAAAGGAAGAACATGTATATTACAGTTACGGCCCTGTGGTCCACCCTGGAACCTAAGGAATCAATATGCTTATATATTCCCTCTAGAGAACCTAGTGTACATTGTGGACTACTCTGAACTATATTAGGCAGTATGATTACTGGGAGTGAAAAACATTACTATCTAAAAATGAGCTTAGATGACAACATACTTGATAAATTTAAACCGGGAAAAATTTGCTTTGGAGGCAAGTGAAATAATATTATGAATCCAACCAAATTTAGTAAGCGTCACAGTCTTAGGAGAATGAAATATACATATAAAAAATTCAAACCTCGAAGCTAAATTTGAATATTGACGGACAGACGCACAGTTGAATAACACGCTTATAAAAATTACAATTTGGCAAACAAATTTCTTTTTATCTACATGTAACCAATAAATTCATAAAAAAATTTAAAAAAATTCTATATCTATCTTCCTTGAATTAATCTTCATTTTCGACCTGTTTTGCCCCAACGTGCATTATAATGTAGGAGTATTAGCAATTTCCTTATTAGACGAGACAGGAAAAGCTAAAAGACTGAATAAGTTGGATCGTCAATATTAGAAAATATATATGTACATATTATTTGTAAAGCTTAGGTATTAATTTTAATGAAATTTAATACATATGTGTGTATATAATGTAATTTAAAATCATTTTTAAGTATCCAATTTACTAAATATTTTAAATTAAAATAACTTAAAAAAAATTCATGTTTTAAACGTAAAATTCTTTAAACATTTGTGTATCGGGAACTTAAATTAGGTTTCGTTACAAGTGAAAGTTTACTATAACAGAAGTCCGTTAATTATTTCTATGAAAAATTTGTTAAAAACTTTTGGACCCGGAGAAGTGGATCGTTATAAATGCAAATTCGTTGTAATTAATGTATGTTATACAAGCGAACTCCACTTATAAACTATATCTATTCTTTCAAAGTTGGAAATATTCGATTCATGATTAAGTGATCCATAGTGTTAACTAATTGATTCAATATGTTTATATATAGATACACACAAGCAAATCTGAAAATATGTGTTTGTATGTATATTTAGTTCTTTACTATGCAAATAAACAACATCTGGCTGCCATAGTATGCAAAAATAAACAACAACAATCATATTTTTTATATGCTTTTCTTATTTCAACTTTAACTTTTTAAAATGACAGTCCTCATTTATTATGATGATGCGTTCAGTGATTTATTTTCTTTCGAAATCTGTTAAGTGGTCGTTATTATTGTTGCTGCTTGTGTGACACGGAAGTAATTTGTGGGCTACTTTCACCATTTGTTTTACAAGTGCCTAAAAATGCACCTTGAATTCAATGAACAATATTGCAACCAACATTTATGCACATTTATGTGTAACTTGCGAATTTAATTTTCAGTCAGAATCGTGTTCATAAAGTTTTAATGGCGTAGACAGATTTTTTTTCAAAGTTGAAAAATTCTAATGAAATTGATGACTTTATTCACTTTGTGAAATTTCTACTTTTGTCTCTGCAATAAAAGAAAAGTTAAAACATGTAAATGCTTTTTGGTTGGATCTTTTTAAAGATTCATCATATACTTTGAATTCTAAGAAAAATTGTTATATTATACAATGTTTTTCTATAAAAGTTTATATAACAAATTATTATGTTTTATTAAAAAAAATCATCTTTTCATTTTAGTATCTGTAACTCCACCACCTCAGCGGCCATGGATACCACTGGCAAAACCTAACAAATCTAGACCAGCCTGTAAGTAGATTCACATTTACAGTTGATAAAAACTTATTCCAGCTTTTAATTAAATTTGAAAATCTCTTAATTTTCTTTTATGTAGGCATTTTTACCGTCATGTGTTACAATGTTCTTTGCGATAAATATGCTACCCGTCAAATGTATGGCTACTGCCCATCGTGGGCTCTTAGCTGGGAATATAGGAAAAAAGCCATACTGGATGAAATACGCCATTATTCGGCAGACATAATAAGTCTGCAGGAAATTGAAACGGAACAGTTTTATAATTTCTTTCTACCTGAATTAAAGAACGATGGCTACGAGGGTATATTCTCACCCAAGTCACGAGCCAAAACAATGTCTGAGATGGAACGTAAATATGTGGATGGTTGCGCAATTTTCTTTCGAGCCTCAAAGTATGCTTTAAATGTTTTTGTCTTATGTTTATTTGCAAATGGATTGTATATAATGATTTTTTAATAAAATTCTGTTTGTTTAGGTTTTCTCTTATTAAAGAGCACCTAATTGAATTCAATCAATTGGCCATGGCCAATGCTGAGGGCTCAGACAATATGCTGAACCGTGTCATGCCCAAAGACAATATTGGCTTAGCAGCTTTGCTTAAGGTAAAAGAAACAGCGTGGGATCCCATTACAGAAGTTACACAAATGTCTCAGGCTCTGCTGGTGTGCACCGCTCACATTCACTGGGATCCGGAATTTTGTGATGTTAAACTTATACAGACCATGATGTTAAGCAATGAATTAAAATCAATTATAGACGAGGCTAGTCACAGTTTCAGGCCTGGCCATAAAAATGACTCAAATAGTGTTCAGCTATTGTTGTGTGGTGATTTTAATTCTTTGCCTGATTCTGGTGTCATTGAGTTTTTAAGCAAGGGGCGTGTTCATATGGATCATTGCGACTTCAAAGATATGGGCTACAAAGCATGCCTTCAACGTTTGCTGTCGAATGATACCAATGAGTTTACGCATTCCTTTAAGCTGGCCTCAGCGTACAGTGAAGACATAATGCCACACACTAATTATACGTTCGATTTTAAGGGCATAATTGATTATATATTCTATACCAAAACGGGCATGGTACCTTTGGGTCTCTTGGGGCCCATATCCAACGAATGGTTGCGGGAAAATAAAGTCGTGGGTTGTCCACATCCGCATATACCCTCCGATCATTTTCCATTGCTAGTGGAACTGGAACTAATGCATACGGCTAGCCAACAAGCCCCACCAAATGGCCTCATCAGTAGACGGTAGCAATAAAACGTCTCCAAAAAGACAACGCCATCCCAAAGAAACCTCTTAATGTCTCTACTATTATTACTAATACTGATGCTGCTGCTGCTGCTGCTACTACAACTGTGTTTAGAGTTAAGAAGAAGAAGAAGGAGAAAAAGTAGAAAAAGAGGTTTAAACAAGATTAATGCAGTCGTTGTCAATAACCAAAATAATATCATCGCAGTCGTTGTCGTTGTCGTCGTCGTCGTCGACGTCTTCGCTGTCATTGTTGTCATCATCGTCGCCACTTCGGTAATATCTGCCGTCGTTGTCTCCATTATACAAACAATAACAAAAACAACAAAAACAAATACAACCACCAACACAAGGACCACAAGAACAATCTTCAACAAGCTGATGTCATGATCATAAATAAATAATTAATTTCTTAAGTTTTAAAACAAATTCAACACAAAAACAAAAAGTAATAAGTATACATTTTTTCTTATCTCTTAATCTATTTTATCCTTATTCTATTAATAGTAGACATTTTTAAGCGTTTCATTGAGCATCTGGTTTCATAGCACCTACACAATCACAAAAAAGATGGGTTTGAGATTAATTTTGAGCTCGATTTGCAAAAATTATAGTTAATATTTGCCCCATTTATGGTAGGTATAATCATTACTTTTGTATGTATGTTTCTTCTGGAGATTTTCAATCGGACTCTTAGTTTGCTTGTTAAGAGCGACATAAATCCATTTCTTTTTCAAAAACTCTTCGAATTAAATATATCTATTTTTGCCACTTGAAAAGTTATTTTTCATATAAAATTTTTTGTGAACAAAATTTTGATTTTAGACTATATTGATTTTATAGTGAAAATTTAATAATTCGATCAACTTTTCTTTAAAATAAAATAACATTTGTATATCCTGCTGTATAATTATTACACAATATGTTGTATATCACTTTATGACCCTTCATTCAAATAAGCTTTCGAATTTCTCTTTTCTCTTGAACTCATCTTTTTTCAAATTGCAATATCCTTTATCCTTCAACTATTTGAATAATTGATTTTTTTTAATGCAGCCTGCATAAAGTTTAAAAGCAATATGTACGTACACCATTTCCAAGAAGCAAGTAGAAAATCAAATTAGATTTCCATTAACAAAACAACAGTTAAAAAAATAACCTGACACGCACACTTTTTATTTTATTATTATTATTTTTTTTTACAATTTGCATGGAATAGGTAATTTTCCAGAAATGTTATAGATACTCCTAACCAACTGCTTGGCTTATATGCAGATGTTTTTTTTATTAAAAATTTTCTCTAATTTTATATTAGTTTCATTCAAAAGAGAGCTACAAAAAGATTATTGTAATATTAAGTTTTAAAATAGAAATCATCCCTACACACTTAAATTAATTTTATATATTCTTTTTTTATTTAAAAAAGTTTATTTATATCAATTTGTTTCAAATAGTTTGCTTTATAACAAACACAAAGACATTATTTTATATACATCCCGAAAATATCTTTTTCTCTCTCTCTCTCTCTTTCTCCCACTTTTTATTTTTGTTATCCAAAAACCTTTTCCCTCCCACCTTCATACATATTGTTTCTAAATATATATTTTTAGTTTCTAAGAAATAAATAATTTATACATTGTAAAATATGCACTCTAAAGAAAAAAATTAAAAAATTTATAGAAAATATATCATAAGATCTATAAAGAATCAAATGCAACAACAAGTAAAAACAAAAGAAGCATCCCTTAACATTAAAAATTAAAAACCCAAACAAAAAAGGAGCATTAAAAATTTTAAATATTTTGTTTTATTAAATTCTTCAACTTTACTTTTCGAGGATGTCGTTTTGGTTGTTTTCATCTTCTAGCATATTGAAAAAATAAAAAGGAAAAAATCATATTAAAAATTTTAACGTATTTTTATATAGTATTACAAACAACAACAAAAACACGTTAAATATGAACAAAGTTTAATAAAATTAAAAGAAATCGATTAATAAAAAAACTATCAAATTAATTTAAAGGAAAAATATTAATAAAAAGGAAACCACAGAATAAAAATATAATTCTATTGGCAATGTTAATCGAAATATTTATTATTATATAATGTTTTTTTATGGAACAAATGATACAATTATTTCAGAAAATTTTAGCAACACGTTTTGAAAAGTACGAGTATAATAAGTTTTAATTAGAAATGCCACTTAGAACTAGACTTTTCGTAATCTTGGAAATCGGCACAATTAAATACTACGTACTACATTAATTTAAAAGAAAATATTTTTGCAAAATGTTTTGTTTGTTGTGACTATAGCCGGGTAGTATATTCCCAAATAATAAATTTAAGAATTTAGTAATGAAAAAATTTTTTGCGAAAAAGATTTAATATTCAAAGCTGTAAGTAAATGTATCTTTATTATTGATGAAGAAAGAAATCTTATAAGAGGATCCAACGAAATTTAGCTTTTAATTGTTGTTAATTAGTCGTTTATAATTTTGTTTACATAAAATTTCACTTACTTTTATATGCCAATATTGAATAATCCAATAAAAATACAAAATCTAAATGTTGATCGGATGGTACCGATTATATTAGAATCTATGACATTTCATTGGCATCATGTTTCTATGACATCACAGATTAATTTCTTTTCCGAGAGTAATCAAGTTCCAGAATAGACTTGAAATAGTAAATTATTATTGATTATTTATTGGTTTAGCGGCCAATAAAATGTCGACATATGAACAGCTAAAGCCACAACAAACAATTTTGAATAGTTCACTGACATTTTTTATATATCTTTTTTATATTTTACAATTGTTTTTCTTCTGAAAGAAACATTTTTCGTTTATTTTAAAGTTCCCGCACCAAAAATGGGAAGTTCTGATTTCACCCCGATTTTCGAAAATCGAATTTTTATCGATATCGCCGTTTTGACGTTGTAGAGATCTGACTAGATTATTTTTGCGATGCTGTCCTCATTACCGTAGATAGGCCTGTATGGGGAGGGCTAAGCCAACTCCCCCGTTAGCTTTTTTTTTTGCTTATGGAGACAATTGTCGTTAAAGGAAAATGTCGTGCAAATGCGAACTTTAAAATTTTCAGATTGGATCGAAGACAAAATCTAATCAGTCACAGGCTTTATTGCAATTAATCGATTTGTTCGTAAGATATCGATGTCGAAAATGTTTCTCGTCAAATGGATTTTGTAGAGATATTTAGTTGTCAGAAATATTCGAGTGCTTTATTTTTTCTAAATAATTTTGAATAGTCTTGCCGAATCTTGGACTTTTTGAGCTGCAGCAAATGCAGTATCTAACAAGCTGATTAAATGGTTCGAATGTTATCGTCGAAAATATTTGAAAAGTGTGTTTTTTATTACTCCGCAAAATTCTTTTTAAATCTAAGTAGCTTGATAATAACATTAATTTCAAGAATAGCCTATGAATCTAAGTATATGTATATTTTATCGCTGTAATACTTCTTGCTTCCTCCCATTTCACAAAAAACTACTCTTTGGTGTAATTGAAATATTTCAATTACAATTTGTCGGGTTTTGGAATTCATTTAGTCCTGAAAAGATTGTATTCTCAGGACTTCAGCGCTTATTCGGAAGTCATCACTATGCTGGATTTTTTTTTTTTTTTTGTAATAGGTTAAAGATAACATGCAATGTTCTTCTTTAATCTAGGACAAAAATGTCGAAGTCGAAATACGACAGCGACACTCGTAATTAGGCTGAATAATTCACTACTAGTTGATTATGCGCCGAAGTGTGTATGATGAAAACAATAATCAAATGAATGTAAAACACTAATACACACAAAGCCATGTACACGTGTACATGTTATGCTAGATGAATTAGACTCGCGTGTTCTCAGAAGAACAAAAATTGTGCCAGCTTAAATATTGTTCCCGTTTGTGAAGGCTCATACTCTGTAAATTGTTTTATTTTTGTAATTTGTTACACGTTGTCCACATTTGCAATTTTGTTGCAGCATTTCTTGGTTGTTTTTTGGTGAGTGAGGTAAGAAGCTTGGGGAGGGGTACAGAGTTTCATGTTCTCTGCAATTCTCTTTTGCTTTGAAATTCTTACTATTCAACTTGATTTTCGGTGTTGTTGTATTTGACGTTTTATATACGTTTTATACAAAAATTGCAATACCAGATTTTTCTAATGTGGACATTAAAGCAATTCCAAAGCAGAATTTTAAAGAATTGCATGCAACAAAATTGCAAATGTGGACGGCGTGTTAATTTTTTGCAACTTTTTTGCCGACCGCAGTCGATTTTTGCGTAGCTGTAGCCGTTGACATTTAGATTTTTTTTCGAACATAAACCTCGAATGTGGAAAAACATGCTGAATTCAGAACACCAATTTATAAATTATGGGGATTCAAAAAATTTTTCGTTTTCAATCCGAGTCGAAACCTGGAACATACCCGAAATACTTCAGAAAGATTTGGATTTTCGGAGTTAGATATTTTAGAATTGCGTTTTTATTATTGATTACAAAAATGAATACCCTTAAATCTCATATTTTGTGTAGAGATTATTTTAAATTCAAAGCTTTTTTTTGTACGTGTATATAATTTAAGTGAAAGAAAAATCCTCATTATCATTTATTTCCAAAGTGTCACCCAAAATAAACTAATTAAATATACTGAAATGTATTACTTGTTTCATTAAAAAACTAGCATTTTATAAATAAAAAACAAATTTTTTTCTATTTGCAATATATGTATATGTGTAAAATTATCAATATATAAAATTGGCTTTTAAACAGATATGTTATATAAAGTATTAGACAATGTTTACAAAGCTTTTTTTGCATAACAAAATACCCTTCGTCCCAGTTGACTGGGACTTGCCCTAACATATTCGAAATTCTCGAAATAAATAAAAGTATGGTATGTATGTATATTAATATAATTTTATTATTATATTTTTTAAATATCCATCTGCCAGACGCGACGGTTACATGATCAAAATCATATTCACACATAAATTACATAAATTATCTTTCAATTTAATTAATGATTTTTACCAATCTTTGTTTAATTTTATGCTATAGTTGTGGAACTTTGAAAAGGAACTGCCTCTATAAATTATACAAATCTAAAAAAAAAAGAAATCACCAACAAAATTTATGGATGTGCAGTCACTCAATTTTAGTCATATACTCTTATGTACAAAATTTAAATTTTGAAAAATCTTAGACCTGATGTATTTCTTATACACTCCAATGGCAACATCCTAGCCAGTGAATATAAGAATTTTCTAAAAACCTGTTTTACAAAATTTATTTCTAACATTAATTTATGTGCCAAAAGTTCAACGAATCTTAACTTTATCTATGTTCGAATATGAAATTAGATGAAAATATTCACATAAGTATGTTCTAACTAAAAAAAAATCTAAAATCTTCACCCTCAATCGTAAAAATTCCCTGGGGAAGCCACACAAAGAATGGCAAAATATCTCAAATAAATACAAACTATTTGTTATATAATTTCCCTAAAGCTAATTCATTAAATATTACTATAAGACTAAGAAAAGGTCTAAAAAACTTCGAAAAAGATAACAACAATTAAAAATCATAAAATTTTGAACACGTTTTAAAACCTAAATATTTATTGTCATTATTTCTGTGTCAATAAGGAAAAACTGCTTAAGTCTGATTTTTTGGTTTTTCAGTAGAGCTATTTTAAATTTTAAAGCTGATTTTTAAAATTTAGTTTTATTGCTGATTAATAATTTGTGAATGAAGTCTTATGGTTTTAAAAAATAGTTTAGAGTTTTTTCTAGCTCCTAACTCCAAACACATGTTGAGATAAGTTTTTCTTGCATATCATATTGCACATTGAAATAAGATAAGCAAAAAGAATTTTTGCTATTACTTCCTGAAAAATCGAGAAAATTAATTGAAATTTTGCTGGATAGTACTTCTAAATTGGGAAGTCTTAATGGTGTTATTAGCTCAATTTTAGCTTAAGTCGACTTAAGCACTTATTCCTTTTTACCACAGATTTATTACTATCGAAGAGAAAGAATTTACTATATTTTGCTTCACGCTCGCATTCGCTCACAAAAAGACCAAAACAAAGTAACTGCCTGTTACATTGGAACATTTATATGGGAAACAAAAACAGATTTAAGTTTTCTTATTGTCTTCAATACAAATATTCGAATGAAACTTTCGTTCGCTTTCACAGGAATCGGCCGTTTCCATTTCACAAAATGAAGTGCCTTCGCGCTGACAACTGAGACTGGCAAATAAAAATGTTTGGTTGCCGAATAGCAACAAAACCGAAGTTCGGTTGCCATCCATAATCGATGACTATAGGATTCTCAGATATACAGGCCTGTCACAGAAATCAATTTCGATCGAAAGTGGAATTGATTCCGTATTTTATTATTTTATTTATTCAATAAAAAAAAGTTTTAAATTCTTTTTTGTACTATCAGATACAAAAAATGCAAATTCGATCTTGAAATTAAAAGTGGTTTCATTCCTAAAAACAATTACGTTTTTTGTTTTCTGGAGAAGCAAAATACGGAATCAATTCCACTGATAATTTTAGTGATCGTAATTGTCGACTGTCACGAAAAAGTGGAAATATTCACTTCTTTCGCTTTCAGATTAATTTTAGTGATCAAAAACTATCGATTACGATTTTATGTAACCAAAGTTTTTAAAAAATTTAACTAAACGAGAAAAATGTAACTAATATATACATATTTACATGCTTTAATAGGGAAAATTGGAAGTTTTATGTTCTCAAAATTTTAACTTACGGTTACCATTAATGAACACTGATGTTTTGAAATAAAAAATAAATAAAAGGACATTTAAAAATATAAATAAAAGATAATAAAAAGACATTTTCTAGAAATTTAATATTTTATTTTTTCGTATGTTTTCTCCTACTCATAGTTAGTTATTAGTTCGCTATTTATTCCTTTTTTACAATTATGCTTGCATTGTTTTTATATTTTCTCCCGGTTTACAGCTCCAATTCCGCTTTTTTCTGCCGATGAAATGATTCGATTCACATAAACATCTTTTTTGGATTTTGAAATTTAAGTAAATTTTAGCAAATTTTGGGCTTTCAGTTTCCGGTAATATTGTTTATATCAGAGTTTCGCGCCATATTTTTTATGTATTTAATTTTACTTGTTTTTTTAATATCCCTGGACTTATTTCTTGGCGAATTTCTCCCTACTTGAAGTGGTTTTGCAATGTTCAACTTATTAACAGCTCTAAGAATTTTTATTTATAAAACGTATTTTAAAAGTAATAATAGTTTTAATTAAAAAAAAAGTAAGCAAGACGTTACAAATGTATTCATTGGAGAAAAAGTAACTAATTTTCAATGCGTCTTATATTGTTTTGGTAAAACGAATCCGAGAAAACTTCTCGTTTTTAAAACGAATTCATATATTTGATTCTTTTTAAGCTGAATTTGCACGTTTTTTCTCGATTTAAAACTATAGAAAAACTTTTAGTTTTTGAAATTTGAAGTATTTTTTTATTGATTTCAATCAAATTTTATACACTTTGATACATTTAAGTTAAATAAAAAAACGCTATAGTTTCTTCATATTTTGGCTCCAAGTATTAAGAAATATTACTTGGATATTTAAAATCACTTTTGTTAAAGTTTTAAAGACAAAAATCAAAAAAAACAAAAACAAAAATCATTTTAAACAATATTTATTTATTTTCTATTGATTTATTGCCATTTTTACGTTTTTGGTGTTTAAAATATTTAGTTCCAATTTAACTTTGAATGCACCAAATCGCAGGATTTACAGAAGACCAATTTGTGATTTTTTCTTTTTACGAAATTATTCGATGACGAGAAGAGTTGATTTACGGAACATGGCTGAATATACTTATATATGTATATGTCCTCAATGACACAACTATTATATTTACCTCTAACACTAATCCAGCCCAATTATAAATAGTTTTAAGGAACTCACTCTCTAATGATAAACTTGCATCGAAAAGAATAGAATAGAATATAATTAAATATTTTTCTAAATTTACGTAAGATCTTTTTTTCTACTTACATACATATACAGGGTAACAGTTTTTACTTTAATATACGTTCCAGTTTTTTTACCGTTTTATTTTAATTAATAAACTTAATTTATTTTTAAAGCTTAGGTTTTTTCAATTTTTATTTAAATTTTTATCGATATTTCAGTACTCATCGAGTACCATCTTCAAGATATTTATTGAAGATGGTACTCGATGAGTACCGAAATATTGATGAAAATTTAAGTAAAAAAAAGTAAAAAGACCTTAAACTTTAAAAATAAATTAAGTTTATTAGTTTTTACTATAATTTCAAGGTCTTATCTTTCACCAAACAGGAACTCAAAATACATGAAAGGCATTGTAAATGTTGTCTCTTATAATACCAAATTTTATTAAATATCTTCTTAAAAAAATATACATAGTTAAATTTTCCAATAATTTTGAACATTTTTTAATAATTAAGCAAAAAACTTTAAAACCAAAAATTTTTTTCTTTCTGTTCACATTTTTGTTACGAAAAAGGCGTTATTGTTTACAAACAAAATACTTTTACAAAATAAAAACTTACATACAAAATAAAAATTTAAATAAAATAAACAAAAATGTGTTTTTTATTCATTAAAAAGCAAGAGGGCAAGTTAAAAGCAAATTAAAAAAAAAACATCAACACACATATTATCTTAAATTTAGCGCTTACATTTAAAAATACCGATTTTAATTACTTATTCTAATTATGACTCAGTGGGAAATTGGGGACCAACTGCATTTTGTTGTAATAATTTTTCTCGAATTTGTAACCACGTAGTACTGCATTCACTTAGCAATTGCAAGTTGCCAATGATATACAGGCCATGTTTAGCACGTGATAGAGCCACACATATACGATTTGGTTGTTTCAGAAAGCCGATTTGTGGTATTGTATTGCTGCGCACCAGTGTAAGTAAAATTATATTACATTCTAGACCCTGGAAACTGTCTACTGTCGATGCTCTAAGCGCATTAAGTGAGGGATATTTTTGTAACTGAAAAAATCAATGTTGGCAGAAACATTTGATGAAAAAAAGTTATTTTCAACTAACCTGCTTCTTAATTATATCAACTTGTTTGGCATAAGGACTTAGTATGTGGATATCATCTGTACCATATAGAGCATTCTCAACGAGATGCAAAGACAAATTTATAATTTCCTCGATTTCAAATGGATTATAAAGCGATGAATCAAATTGGGTTTTTGCTTCTTTCATATTATGAGTCATGAAAAATAAATTTGTTGACATCTTGCGTACAGCTGGATATTGATAGACTGAAACATCATTATCCAAATTTTTGTAAATTGTGTTGCATAATAAATCGGCTATCTTTGGATGCATGCGATATTGTGTCGTTAATTGTATAGGATTCGTTTGTTGAGTAAATATCCTTTCAAATAATGACATGTTCATGTGAGAAAGTTGTTGCAGTTG
Organism: Germaria angustata; assembly: GCA_963681545.1. Taxonomy (NCBI): domain Eukaryota; kingdom Metazoa; phylum Arthropoda; class Insecta; order Diptera; family Tachinidae; genus Germaria; species Germaria angustata. Next base: position 21,458,163 of record OY812998.1, on the reverse strand, counting down.
GTAGCTAGAACTATAAGGTTGCAGTTGCTGGTGATCCCCAATCATTATGACATGTTGGGTGTAGGGCGTTAAGCAGGCCACAACATGTGATTCTAAAATTTCTGCAGCTTCCTCAAATATAACGATTTTACTTTTTAACAAACGGAATAAAAAATTTGTTTTGGCCGCACAAGTAGTAGTTAGGGCAATGATTGATTTTTCTTTAGCCACATAATACTGAAACATGATCCTTACTGTCTGTAACTTTTGACTTACCTCGGTCAATTCACGCTGTGCTTTTAAAATCTCTTGGTACGTATCATCAGTGCCGTCAAATTCTTTATGTTTTAATTGCAAGGTTTGAAATTTATTTTTAAACTCGTTATTAATTAAATAATAAAGCCTTTTTAATTTTGGATTAATTTGCGAATGTTCCACTACATCCTTAATGTTAAATTTTGCTATGGCTGGATCTCTAGATTGACTTCCAAATCTTACTATTTTATCAGTATATTCCGATAATTTTATTAGAAACTTATCCAATGACTCATTAGTGTATGTTATTAATACCAGCGGTGTTGCAGCATTTTCTATTAAAGTTTTTACTATTTGCACTGAGAGAAAAGTTTTGCCTGTACCAGGTGGGCCCTGGATAAGGGTGAATTCTCGCTTTAAAGCCTTTCCAAAAGCCTGCAATTGTGAATCATTTAAACCCATTGCATTTTGTGGTGGTTCCTCGATGAGTGGTTTAAACTTCTGGCCATAACATTGATATACTGTATTCTCGTGTAAGTACTTGGGTACTTTATTACCTGGATCTCCTATATCTAAAATATATTTTTTCATGGGAAAATTGGTCATAGTACAGTTTTTCAAATAGTTAAAGACGTTGTGGTAAGGCTCAAAAAATGCCGGTGATTCAAACATCAATAATTTACGATTGTAAATACTCCCAATATTATATTGGCGAACAATTTCAATACCAATCTGAAAGTAAAAAAAGTTTAAAATACACAAGTTTGCACCGCTTGAAACTTTTTCTAGAATTATACATTAAATTTACGTAAATTCTAAGCATACAATTTAATATTAATTCAACTGTCCACTTCTTTATCTTGTATATAAAATATAATACTTACAAATCCTTCCTTCATGCACTCATGACTTGTATACGTAACGGTGGCCAATATCAGACAATCAAAACTATAACTCGTGCTAAAACAAAGCAGAGCTCCTGATTTAATTTTTTTCAGCCTTTCCTGCAATTGATATGGCATCTGCACATCCTCAACATCCATATTTCTACGAGAGCCCAGAACATCAACAAATACCAGTTCATGACGTGATGCATCCAAAAATTGTTCATTCAGCACTATCAAAACATTCTCGTAAACATAAAAATTTTCTGGTAAGTCAATTGTATTACGTTTGTTTCTCAACAAAGTAACGCAGTCTCTTAAAGGTAAAATAAAGTCTTGCTTAAGAAAGCTTAAGTGTTTGGACAAATATCCTTGCACATTCTGCTGTGAAGTTGAGTGAATAGATTCTATGGTGTTTTTCAATGTTTGGTCTTTTATTATTAAGTCTTCTAAGGCGGGATATATATCTATAGAATCTTCGGTACATTCACGAAATCTCAAAGCTTGTAATATGTTTTCCTTTAATTGATTAACAATCTGTTTCATTTTTACTTCTGGATTATCCGCTTGATCCAAAATATTTAATATATCTTTTAGCAGCGTTTTGCTGTTTTCTTCCTTGCTATGCAATTTAAATGACTGTAACATCAGTAGTTGCATATTATTTAAAAATTGTATCATCTCTTCTTCCTTAAGCCACATGTCCTTACAGCGCAAACACATCAATTTTGCCACCAACATGCGATATTGTTGTTGTAAATTTTCGTTACGTGCAAAACTTGTTAGCATATCCTTATGGAATCCCGGCAGCTCTAAGCGGCATATAGCAACTAAAGCAGCGGTATAGAGTATAATCTTCTCTTGACTATCGTTTAAGTAAATTTGATCTACATAGAAGTCATACTCCACAGTCATTGCATAAAGGAAAATATCCAGCGATGACATGTTAGATAACTTTCTCAAATCTGTTATTTTAAGCTTGCCGTTTTTCTTTGCATGTCCTCCAGGCTGTGCGGCTGCCTTAATGTTTAGATCCTTGATGTACTCATCTAAAAAATATAATATTTAACTTGAATAGATACAAGGAATTTTAAAGTGTGCATGTATGTATATATATTTTACCAATTGTATTTGTTGTTGACTTTATATATTCTGTGTTTGCTAGTTGCTTGCTTTTAACTGTTTTTTGGACATCTTTAATTAGTTCATCGTCATCTTTATCAAACCAATCACAATCAGAGTCCGACATCTTTTAATAAAATAAATTGAATTTTATAAACACTTATAAGAACTCGACTGCAAGAAATGATTTTACTGTATAGTTTTTGCTTTTGTTTTGAATATACGTTCATAATTTTTCGCCTGGCAGCGCCTTTTTGAAACATCTGTGCAGTGATGCCCAAACGTTGAGAATCGGTACAAACGGAATTAAGTGTTGTATTTGATATGCATTTAACACTGTTATGGTCGAATTAATTTATTATGGTTTTTTTTAATTTTAATTACGTAATTAAGTAATATTCTGTTGATTCTAAGTAAAAGTTAGCAAAACATCGGAAATTATTACATATTGAACGAACTTACGTTCACGTTATCGTTCAAGGTTAAGGTGAAGAAGTTGTAAGAGTTAAAATTTGTTTGTCCCTCCGAATATATCCAATATGTAACTAACGCAAACTTATAATAATGATCACTGGTAATATTCGACACAAATTTTGTGTTCATTTACACATACTCAAAATTTTCACCAGGTTTTCCTTGTAAGATTAATCTTATACCATGTTAATTACAGTTAAATTATTCAAGGCAAACTTGAACATTGCCTTATGACCGATTCATTCTTTACTAAAGAACGTAATGATCAATAATCTATTATAATCTCACACTAAGAGATCGAAAATTTGCTTGAAACAAAATCTATTTTTGAATATATGCTGTAAAAATTTGTTAATATAATTTTGTTTTAGTGCATCATATTCAATCATACTGATATTAGTTACTGTATTACAATTATCATAAGATCTAGTTATGGCGCCATTCAAAATTATATCTATAATTATTATGATCATAGTAATTAGACATTACTAGATTCATGAGCTAAAGAGCTTTTACAATCGGTACTCCTCTCTATTGTCAAATACTTCAATTTAGATCTCACAAAAGAAGCAATAATGATTTGAGTGAAGGAGGACTTGATATATCAAAATTATTTATTCTTTTTAAAAAATAGTTTTCAATACTCCATCTACCAAATCTATTTAATTCGTTTTATAAAATTGTCACATCACTCATACTATGTATTAGTGTTTTAGAAGAGCTTTAAAATCGTCAGCACCATAAACCGTGAAAAATAGTCATTTTCATAAAATAAAATAAGTCACAATATAAGTAATTGTCGTGTCTTAAACGTCAGACAAATTTAAGCGACAAACGCAAAATTTTAGAATAGAAGTGCTTTCATTAACTGCATGTGTACTCAGCTGTATGACCACAGCAAAATTTATTTTGCTCTAAATGTGTGATATCTATTGTAATGAGTATATAACCGTAAATTATCGATTGCAATAAAAAAGATAAAATCAAAAATTATTTTAATCCGTTTTCTAATTTTCAAGCTTAAGGTCTTTTATTTTTTTTAAAAATTTAATTAAAAAAAAAAAAATAAAATAAAAGACCTTAAGCTTGAAAAATTAGAAAACGGATTATTATAAAAGAGGTCAAAAAATATAGATACATTATTAAAAAATTATTTTACTTAAGCTTTTTTCCCTGTAAGGTCATGATATAGGCTACATATTATAAAATTTAAGCGGATATGATTTGAGAATTGCTCCATAAAAACTCAACTCTGCAGATGTTTTTACGGTTTCTCTTAAATTTAATTCTGTTATGTTTATGTTTATTTCTACTTGACATTTCCTAAATTGTGTTTCGTTGTTGTTTCCACGAAATATTAAACGACAATCAACAAAATAATGCTGCTCCCCAATTAGTTACAATTCTCAGCTCGTGTTGTATGGTCGTGGATGTACTGGCAGTAGTTTGCGAGTAATAAAATAGAAAGAAATGTAAATGTTTGTGAAAATTTTCAATCAAGTGCATTAGAATTAAAATGTTTTGCTCACACACAGTAAGCAATCCGTGATTTTTTAAAAGAGGAAATTTAAAGTGGTGGTGGTGTGGAAGAGAAGTTTTCAATTCGTACATACATATGGATATAAAAAACAAACACGAATATAAATAACAACAAGCAGAAAAGAGGAAGTGTGCTACAACAGCAGCAGCTTAACTGCTCAGTAACGTTTAGCATATAACAAAAGATATTATTATTTATTGGCATAGACAAAAACAAAAACGGCACACGACAAAGAACACAGCTGAAAACTAACTACTAACTAAAAATGGAGTGAAGTGAAAGAATAAAGGAAGATAACGACAACGTCAACCAAGTCCTATAGAAAATTGAGAAGAGAACATTCATTTATCGATTTTAAAACGAAACGCTCAACGCTGTAGTTGTAGTTAACTGAGCGACTGAGGCGGTTGTGAAAAAATCTGTTGAAATACCAAAAATTTTTGTTAAGTCTCTAAATGAAAGAAAAAATAAATTGTTTTTAAAAATGTTTAATTTAATGCAAACAAATTCAACTAACAAAGAAAATCAAAATTCCCAACTAAACAATAAATACAAATTTAAAATAAATTAAAGTGCATAATTTTAACAGAAGTCTGCAGAAATAATACCTATAGGGAATTCATTTTTTCTTTTGCTAGGAAAAAGGCGTGTATTAGTGTAAAATAAGCAAAGTGGAAAGTAAAAGTGATAAAAACTAAAAAAAACAACAACAACGAAACAAAAAAATGTAGTTCTTTTGTAAAATATGAAAAAAGTATAGGTATCAATAAAGAATTTGTATCTACTATTATGTATTAACAAAACATCTACCTGCAATATGAAATCTTCAAAATTTAAAAGAATATGTATAATGCCATTATAGAAAATTATATATGTATATAAGTATATGCATGTGTAACGATTATAAAGAAAAAAACAACAATACGCTACATCCCTATACATACATACATACATACATAACTAAATTGCAACTAGAATTGTTAAACAATAAATAAACAAGATGTGGATACCATCAAACAACAAATACGGTGTCGGTAAGTAAAATTATCTATTAAATGCTACTCATAAATTAATAAAGGAAAAATTAAATTATTACCGCCATCAGCATTGTCAATAATATAGAAAACTTTTTGAATTACACATGAAGATCTTAATTAATAATTATGGCAAATAATGAAAATGCTTATGTGAAATATTTGTGTTTTTGCATCAATTCCTATTACAATAATATTTGAGTACCCGGTTAACCGAGCTTTACTCAGAGTTCGTGAATTTGTTTCTTGCATCAGGACCATGCGTCCGCTATATTGCATTGAGTTCGCTTCTCAGAAATTCCTTTCATTTGATATCATTGGAGCGCCTTTATCTGCCGTCCATAATTTCGGGCCGGCAGCTCGCCACATAGAATATAGAATGATTGCATTTTTTGGGGCTCCCTTCTTAAAAAATTCGAAGACACCTAAACGGCGAGTGTTATCGAAATCGTTGCAGCCATTTTTCTATTATTTAGAAATATAAGATGTAATTCTTTTTAGTTCGATCACTAGAGTGTCGAAATTGGTATAGGTCCTAAAGAAAGAATTTATATGTATTTATAACAATCATTATTCGAGGTATTCTCCAAAATATTTATTTAAATAATTTATTATTTGTTGTTGAATGCTTTTCAAACTTGTTTTGGCTGAAGAGTATTGATGATTTTGTTAGCGTCAATGAAATGCAGGCAACAAACCATAAAATATTGAATGAATTTATACTCTTGACCTTAACCTTTTAGTACATTTTTCAATATATATATAGGTCGGTGGCGATTTTTAACATGTTACTTGTAGTATTACGAGTTCCGAAATCCTGTACCAACTACTACGGCGTAACTAAATTACCGGATGTAGTGATGCCAGATTAAATCTCTACATAATCTTTGAAAATATTGTGATTTATTGTGCCACAGGTAAATCTTGTAGCCACTATTAGAAATTTAGACTGTAATACGAAGTGAGATTCATTGGCATATCAACCACAAATACATATGTTCTTAATGAAGAACATGTTGCTCGTAAAAAAAATTTGGGTTTCGTAAACTAACTCCTTGATTTCATTAGCACACATTCCATTGTAGTAGATAAAAGAGTGAAACATACCACGTTGCATCGATGACTAAATCAGTCAATAGATATGGCTACACTACTTCCATCGATAAGCTTCTTCTCTCTCTTTTGTTACAAGATCGGCGTTATTTTTCCTCATATTCCCAATCTGCGATAGGCCCGGCCTACTGCATGAATGAATGAATGTGAATGGCAAATTATTGTGAATGGTCATCTGCAAAATACTAGATATGGTTGGATATTCGATAGAAAAGGTTATTGGGGGGAAAAAAATAGGGTAGGAGAACGTACGAAGTCTTGCGGTACGCCAGATTTGATCTTGAACCAGTTTGATGAGATCGCATTCATAACAATCAGCACCTTGATTAATTTATGTTGTCAAAAGAATAACAATAAATCATAATTATAATATTACTCTACATCAAATCGTCGATACACTTTCCTTTCCATTCGCTAACATGTTGGAAGATTGTTGTAATAAATTGGATTTATAAGTTCGGTGTAAAATCATAAATTCTCTCTTGCTTGCGTTTACTTTCTAAATTAGTTTTTGCATTTGAGGTCTATACACTAATATCTGGCCTGCGAGTGATGTAAGTATGTATAGTATATGTATGTACATACTTATGTTTTTCCTCTTCCAGAATTTTTCGCCCATTTTTATTAGCGCAGTCTTTCTTCTCCATATTAGGTTAGGTTAGGTTAGGTTGATAGGAGGGGTGTGATAGCCCATGTCATACGACATACACTTAAGCCAGTGAAGGCTTGTTGTGCGCTCCCTTTCAAACTGCCAGAGTTCTGCGGCAGGATTCGAACCTGGGACCTTCGCACTACGAGTCTAGTACACTACCTACTAGTCTACGAAGGTCAGTTATCTTCTTCTCCATATTACTATCAATATTCACATCATATTTGAAGAGTCTGAAATTATTCAATAAGATTTTTCGTTATTATCTGAAAACTAAGTATTTGTATTAATGGTTTGAATTGTTTTTTAAATTAATCATTCTAACTAGTGTTTATCTTACATATGCATTTGCTTATAAATCAAAACAGTTTCAGCAGATACCCATATTTTATTTACAATATTATATGATTCATGGAATTTTCTTGGTCACACTTATAAATACGAATATTTATTATTAAACTATATTTTTATCTGAATGAGCAGATTTATTATTATAAATACGAATACACATGCATGTGTGTTTGTAGTTTGTGATTTATGCATAATAAGTATGTATATACATATACATATACTCGTACGTATATTAAAAGATAATAGGAAAATAACTTGCTACGGTATTCATAAACTTAAAGTAGGTTTGGTGTAGGTTTTAGGTACGAATTTGTTATGGGAAAACCGGTTGCAGCATTTAATTTGACTTTGAAGATCGTTTATGAACGCAGGTCCATAATTTAAAAGAAATGTTAATTTTTCCGAATTATTTATTTTCCATGACTTAACAATAAGCATTAATATATTAAATTTAAAACTTTTTCGAACAATATTGCTTAAATTAAAATTTATTTTTCTGGATCGAATTTATCAATTCAAATTATTAATTGTTTTTTTATAATTTTTATTAAAGAAAAAGGAGATTACGCTAGCAGAACGGAACAATACTATTTTCTATGGTCGCCACATCATCATCATCACCGTTCATATGTTTGTTTTTCAAAGTTTATGCTGGAGTCATTCGATTCGATACTTTTTAATAATTTATAAATACTTATTTATATTATATTATTTATTATGAATGATGATAGTGTTTTCCAAATGTTTTTTTTAAAATAATATTGAAATGCTTCTCAAGGCGTGCAAATTGCTTCTTTAATGCAACATAGTCAAATTAAAAAAAAAACTGAGCTTGGCAAAATGCGATTGATGTTTTCATTTTTTATATCATTACTTTTTACTTATATATCGTTACTTTGGTTAATGGTATACGTTTGGTTAGCTTGAGATATAATTTTGAGTTTTTTTCAAGCAACAGTTTTTCATCAGTAATAACTTAATATGACTTATGTTGCATTACAGAAGCGATATATACGAATATAGACTTCAATTAAAATTTGAAAGTCACGATAACACAACGGCAGTAAATAGCACTTGAGTAATCCTTGTCGGTATGCTTCCAACAATTCTTTAAGCATAAGAAAGTGCCTTTTGTTGTTCACAACGGCTGCTGTTGGATTGATATAATGTCAATAATAAGTTATATAATAAGCGATTTTAAGTTATATAATATACCTATTTTACAAATTCGGTAATTGTTGATACTTAGGATATTTCTTTGAATATCGTAAATCCATTCCAGGGACATGGTTGTCGAAATTTTCGAAAACACTGTCTTTTTTTAAAAAACTCCTAAAATTCTTGCAAGTGTTTGGAAATTTAAGGCTGCTTCGAATAATGTATATTTCATCTAAATAGTTTAATTCGTACGATAAATATCCTTTTCAAAACTGAAACAGTGTTATCTTTAATTACTCCGAAAATTAACACGATTTTTTGTTTTTCTTTCAAAGAAAATAATTTAAATTTTTTCTATGAGTTATTTGCTCTAGGCACAAGCTACAATTTCATTTTTCCTATGTGAAATGACGATTCCTAAATTATGAACTAATAGCAGATAGATTTCTCGTAATTAAATAGCAAATTCTTTTACAATGAAAAATACAACTACAAAAGTGTGTAAAACTTTAAGAATTTTTTAATATAAATGTTGTCAACTTAATATTTTAAAAAGTCTAAAATATCTGTATATTTTAGTAATATATTATGGATGTAAAGAAAATGGGATTCTTTAAAAAATACTAAAGTTTTTTCCACTTCTTCAGTTATACAACAGATACATATTCGATTTTGAAGGAAAATGTTCGCTGATTTCAATTATAAGGGCAACTGTAACTTTTAGAACGATATCACTAGTCATAGTTATAATAGAATTTTGCTTTCTTTGTTATAGACTTAAAAAATCTTTATCCATGAACTAAAGTGCAAGCGTATCGTCATATGTGCAATATGTTTGGCAGATTCAAAATCGGTTTTATGCAATATATTGCGTTATTATAAACGGTTTTAAATCGCCAGTATAGAATCGTATCCACCACAAAGATTCAAGGACGAATCAACTTACTTGAGTTCTCTTTGTTGTAAGCGATCAATTCTCATTTAATATCTACTATTTCTATTCTCAACATGATAAAATGTTTTCTGTACCAATTTATCACTTGAATAAACATTAGAATAAGCACAACAAATTAAGAAAAAGCAACAACATAAGACCAAAAAACAAATTAAACAAATCAGAAAACTAAAAATATCAATTCATTTCAATAAGCACAAGACGCCTGGAACAGCAGCCAGTTGCGCTCCAATTTGAAAAGAAATGGAAATAAATGAAAAATTAGATAATGGTAGGAGTTGAAATGGAAAGCGAATGCCATGAAATGAAAACAAAAGACAATAACAACAGCTAGAATAAATGGAAACGTAAGTCAAATGTATGACAAAATGACAATGACAATGCAACACAACAATTACAACAATATGAATAACAAAAGCAATTTCAACTTCAACAATGATGCAAGAACAATAACAAGAAATAAATGAAACAAATAATGTAAATGTATCCTTAGGCACATCAACATAACGATGAAGATGTACGAACTGGTCTGAAAATGATACAAACATACCTACAGTGTCCTTATTTGCATATATAAATCCCCCTTCTCTCCTTTGCACCAACATTTAGAAAAAGCTTGCTTTTAAAATCACTATAAAAAGTATCTTGTGATATGTATTGAGTCAAATTCCTAGATAGACGTCTTCATTGATCTAGGAAAATAGAATAGAAAAAAATTTTTAGGTCGCTTTCATTAACAAGTGTTCAGTGTGCACCTCCTAATTAGTTTAAATAGTCAATTTAGAAATTACATTTTTTTAAGGTGTTCACTAATCTCCTTTACGATTTGTAATTATTTGGAAAATGTAGAAAAATGGCAAACAATTTTAATCACGTTTAATATTCGAGTAAGTACGTCGGTAGCACACATCATTTGGGCAAAAGCCAAGTAACAGAAAAAGGGCAATGGGGTAATTTACATACTAAAAGTTTAATCTAAAGGCAAGTTTTTACATGGACTATGGAAGCATACGTTTGAATAAGAATAATGACTTTATTAAAGTTTCCCGATAGAGGATGTGCAGATTTTGATGATTTACGGCGTTAACGTTATTTTATAATGTAGGAGTACTTTAATCTGAGGACAACCATGATAATTACTTGAAGCTCATAACAATACTAGTATATATTCTTTTTAATCGCGTTTTAGCCACCGTCTGCAATCATTTTAAAGTAGTTTCTAATAAATACTATTAAATATTCGTGGAAAAAGTTCATGGAAAATGGACTGTAGTATATAGTATCAAACACACACATACACATTTATGTTACACGAGTTCGAATCGCACCCTTTTTAAGACTTTTTTTTTTGTAAAAAAGGACGAAAAGTGCTTACGCATCTTTGAATTCTTTCCCCCAACGTTTAAAGAATTCTAGTAGTCCTTTATTCTTATTTATGACTTGTGAACTGTGAATATTAAAGCTTAATTTATTATAGAGCAATACCTCAAGATTAAGCATTTATCTATTTTATGCAGACTACTGGATTACGTCTGTAAAACAAAAAATGTTTAAATTTTCTCAAATCAATTTCATTAAACTTACAATTGTAAGGTTAATACCCTCCTAAACCTTTGTTGCATTTTCCTCAAAACGTATAATTCTTTGTTACCACAGGCACAAAGACGCTTGACTTACAGGACTCGGTATTGATTTTAAAAGGAAAAAGAAAAACTTAATTCGAGATAGGTGTAATTGATTTAAGGCAGAGAGGGTCTTGAACTGGAATTTTTGTCTTCTAATCCTACAGATGCCAATTGGGCAGATTTTTTGATTTCAATCGTTGAACAGATTTGATTAAAAAATTTTTTAATTCTTAAATTTTCCCATTCGTTCTACTCTTGCTTATATTTTAATTTTATTGGTATTTTTTATTATTTTTTTTTTTTGATGCGAGTCCTGAGTAACAAAGCCTCCAAATTTATTGCGTTTACTATTGCAGCCAATATATACGCATTTAATAATTAGGACTTTTCGTATCTGATTTAAGGATTCCAGGATAGACAAAGTGCGATTTGAGTACGATTTTTTGCTGAGAGTAAGAAGAAAAGTTATTATTTTGCGTATGTTCATTAAACCTTAGTTATAGTATAATTTGTAATTGTATGTGTAACATTTTACAAATAAGTTAATATTATCTAATAAGCTGTAACATTGTTTCTAACGTTCAAGTAAAATGCACGATGTATAAATGAAGGTGATGAATTTTATAATGATTAAAAAAAATCGACTACCATTGCTACGATAAGAGTAAAACATTAACTTAAAAAAGTAAACACTTTCTAATAGAAACAAACATTACAATGTTGTTTAAATATTATGACTCACAATGTTATTAATGTAGTTGAATGCATCTGTTTTGAAAATTTATTTTCTCAGACTATTTGCTACGTGTAATTTGTTAATGTTTGGTTAGCTGGGTTATGTATATATATCAAACACTTAAAATTAACAGCAGCAATAGTTCTTGCATATAATACGACAGCATATTTTCCATATTCATGTATGTGTGTATATGGTGACCAGTGTTGCCAACAATCAGTTTGTACTTTACACACCACCAATTCTAACGAAAAATTTACATATATTATTATATATACATATAAAATATATATTGGAAAAATAAGCTGAAAAATATTGCCATATGTACATACATAAGTATGTAAATATTTAAAATTTTTATGCAAACTCATGGAATTGACAAAAATGGGCTAAGCCAATTTTCGTTTAAGTAAGTTATTGAGAGTTCATCAGAACTCATGCCGCTAAAAATATTCAAATCATTTAGGTTGAGTTACATATTTTCAAATACTTATTAAGAGGTCCAAGAAGTTGCGAAAATGCACAGATTGTGAACCAATTTCCAAGGATGAGTGAATGCACTATATTGAAGAAAATACATAGTATTCTCACGAAAGCCAGTGAAATTTGTTTGAACTTTTCTTGTAAGATAAAGTATTTCTAACATCTGTAATGGGAGTTTTGTAGAAATAATTTCAGTTTTTAATGGGGATTTTGTCAACATAAATTCCTAAGAAGACGAAAGAATACATCAACTTATACGTTGCAAGCAATGCAAATGTCATCCTTTAAGATGTTTTGAAGTCTTCTAATTTTGGCATAAACTTAAACAGAGGATGACAAAGGATCACTCTTGAATCATTCGTTGTCAAACATATATGATTTCATCTGAGTAAGTATGTAAACATGCCACTTAAAGTGTACAAAGATTTCTGACAGGGATGGCAATGACATCAATCATTGTCATTCTCAGATTTTAAACTACATATTCTAAAATTGTTTCTCCTACAAAAGGAGTACGTTTGCATTGCTAAAGAATAATGAAAAATTTACTTGGACTGGGAAAATAGAAAAGGACATGTACATGATCAATAAAGAATAAAATAAAACCAAGAAAAATATTATTACACTTTTGCGCTGTGCTAAGAGCGTGCTTCTTTTTTTGTGCAAAAAAAAAAAAATAATAAAACAATCTTAATTTTCAATACATTTATTTACTTTATTCTTTTTGGAGGAGACATTTGCTTATAAGACTTTCATATTCTCTTGTCTTTCTTTAAAATTTTATTTAAGAAAAATATAAATAAATGCTTAATCTCGTACTCAATACAGAAATTACAATTATATATACGGGAAAAATTCTCGTATTCTATTTTCTTTATTTTATACAGCTTAGATAAAAGAATAAATTACATGAGCGCTGATGAGAACAGTATTTTTTCACTTAATTTCTAAATTAAATTTAAAATTCGTCTGAATTTATTTATTGTGAGGTTTTTTTTAGAAATAAATTTGATTCTTGTAAAACTCTTGTTTTTAGTTTAATATAGATTAACAATATAACTGGTATTCATCAATAGATCTTTAAATAATAAAATGCTTCTTATTTATAGACTCAATCTTGTTATTGTTGCTAATATTATTTGCAAAATTTTTTTTTTTAAATTCTCTAGAAACTATCTTTCTACATGAATATACAAATCGCTCACATGATATGTGTAAATAAATACAGCATGGCAACACTCTCACTCATATAGTTTCCAAACATTGCCTTTCCTGCCATCTTGATTGTTGAGTGACTTGCCTCCTTTGCGGCTGTGGCATATCACATTAGGCCTCAGGGTTTTGACATTGTGCAATTTGCACATTTTACTCAAACATTCTGAATAAATGTTGATCTATGTTGTCACATTTGTGGCACAAGTTGTACTCGCTTCGTTAGCTTTTTATTTAAAATTTTTTTATTTGTTCTTTTATGGATTCGAATTAGAAAAAAGAACGATTTTGTGGTGAAAGGAATTTATTTTAAACCAATTTTAACTTTTCCTTTAATTCTTTTTTTTAACACAATTTTCGTTAGGGTTGTTGGAAGTTTTCAATTATCTATTGTGAAGGGAAATCAAGTAGATATTTTACTTAAACAGAGATGGGCTTGTGAGCAGATTGTCACTCACGGGTGTGAAAGAACAGAAAATTCTGATAAATTATCGGAATATAAAAATTTCGTTTTAATAAATTTTTTATAAATTGTAAAATATCAGACAGGTTGCCAATACCACATTTAGAATAGTTTTTTATATCAATCTGTATTTATATGCATGTGCTAAATAGACAAATTGTAACAATACGAAACTAACCAGTATAGACTTAGAAAAAACGAGGAAACTGTAACGTTTTTTTCGACTAGTGTCTAACCGAAAATGTAATAATCAATTGGGAATCTTACAGTGATTGGACTCCAAAAACTATGGTTTATAACAAACCCCTTCAAGATGCAACCGTCGTATGGGATAGATACGTCAAAGGGAAAACATGGAGAAGGCAGAGACCAAGGATGAGGTACTTATAAATGTGTAACGTCAGACGAAGAACCATGGGCAGTAGATTTTTAAATTTGTGTTAAGCCAACGGCAAAGGCTAGAGACTACTACTGACACAGTGCAGAGAATATAAATTAATTCCGCTGAGTATTACCGGCTGAATTTGTGCGACGCACTATGTAGACTTAGAAGGCATCGGCTGATTGTTGGTTATTAACATACATACAATCTTTGGCATCAGTTGTCAAGCTTTCACTATGTGATTCGCAGTTCCAATTGACTGAAACTACACGAAGTCTTAATTGATATTTTTTTCCTCAGAGAGGAAATGGCAACGTTAAATCCCGAATAGACCGTTTCTCTCCAATGTCTTTGGACAGTTGATTCAGAAACGTCACCATGCCTGCTCTAATAGTATGCGTGCAACGTTTGCGCTAACAAGCAAGCATTCACTTTGACAACAAAGTTTTATCAATTGCACGTGCTACTCAATCATGCAACCGGCTGTAGTAATTTTGCATTGGAGTCTGAATAATAAGCAAGAAATTTGACAAAACAACAAGGTCGCCATAAAGAAGCAACATCGATATTTTCTATTCAAAAATAAAAAAAGTTGAAGTTGAGTTGAGTTCAATTGCCTATAACCCATCTACCACCGATCACTGTTCCATAATTCTATAATAATAAAAAAAGCGGAAGACTTTTATGCTTCCTTTATTCTCAAACCATGGAAATATTCATGAAGTTATTTAAAAGTTTTTTGTGGCACTTTGGCTTCTGTTCTTTTTTTTATCATATGCAATATGTGGTATATATATTTTTTACTTGCACCCCTGATTGTCCATGCTGTTGCTGCTGAATGGTGAGATGGTGCTGCTCAAAACTGCTGTTGCTCATCCAATTGGGAATTTTCAATATTAAGCTGATTATGACAAATGCTCATTGTTCATTTTTATTTACTTAAATGTACACAGAAGAGTAGAGTAAATAATCGTAGATATAAAGATTTTTATTTTTGTATTTTCCCATTTGGGGTTGTAAAGTTGGATGGGTCGATTTGTTCTGGTGGGTTGGTGTTAACTACGTGACATTAAATGCATCAAGTTTTTTATTGTTTCATTTAAATTGATTTATGTTTAGTGTCGGCCATACATACTATAGTATATTTAAAAACATTTAATTGTATTTATTCATATGGAGAAAAATTATCATACGCACATTCGTACATTTTTTATAGTCGTCAGCATTTTAATAATTTCCTTATTCGCTTTTGTCTTTTTTTGCGAAGTCGAAGGAGGTTCAAGCTCCGAGGTCAGGGTTAAAATTATCACTCAATTATATTCATATTCATCAATATTAAAGTAATAATGTTGTAATCATATTTTATTGTGTAATGAATACAGATTGGCGAATTCAAATTCGAGAAATAATTTCTTTTGTGTTAAAAACTCCCTCAATCTATTCTGCTTGTAAAAAAGAACGTGAATGGATTCGAATACATACAGACACTAGTGTTCATAAAATTCTGTCATAAATGTAGTTTGTTTAGATTAAAAATTTGGTTAAGGTCAATAAAAATTTTATTATTGTTCTTTTTTGGCCAAGTTAGATTTGATTATGTTAGTGTATTATTTTGTTTTGCTAATCGGGCCTAACATGTGCAGTTGTCATTTTCAAACATTTGTGTATTATATATTGATTTATTGCTGTTATATAAGTGTTTAAGAAATTAATTTATTAATGTAATATAATAATCTTGAATTACGAGTCCCTGGATAAAGTGAACAATAAATTCACGAAACGTAGGGAAAATATGAAATAAAAAACTTTGAATTTTATTGTCATATATATATATATATATATATATATATATATATATATATATATATATATATATATATATATATATATATAAATATTTTGATCAAAAGATGTATCTCATTTTACATCTAAATTGAATTATAGAAAATTTTCAGCTTTATTTAATTTTATTTTTTTTTTTCTTAGTAAAACATCTTTTAAAAACTTTAAAGTTTATTTTATTAAAAAGTTGAAAATTACAATCAAGGATGCTGATTGGAACATTTACGCCAAGTTCAACAATTATTGATGTGATATTTTTAACGATCTCAGTTGGAGAATGAAAATCAATGATACTCTTGTAAATTCTCATCTGGAATCGATCCCAAGTTTTTGAAGCTTTACCGCAAAATGGTGTGCAGTTAGTATTTCGCAAATTTTTGTTCGCATGCGCACCGAGTCTTTAAGTCGCAGGTTTAAAAATCCTTTATTCAGAACATCTTTTTGGTATTAAGTTGATTTATTTTTACTTTTTTATGCAGTTTAATTTTTTTTTTTGTAATCCGGTATAAAATTGCTTTAGGTTTTAATTATAGACTTTGGAATGTTAATACTATTACCGCCAATCCAGTTCTCGATGACTGATGAACAGTGCTTGGGATCATTATCCTGTTGCACATAGTCGTAGCTAGAGAATTTTCTCGGTATCCGCAAGTCGTGAAAACTTTTCTGGGGAGAGAGGGCCACAATCTTTAACGAAGAGGAAAATTATGTAATTTATTAGAAATTCAATAAAAAGGAAAAAAATTCTGGATAGGCTAATTTCTCTTTTTTTTGGGAAGGGTTAGCCTCCAAGCAGTCCTCTCTAAGCATATGGTGCCGCTGTATCTAAATATGAAATACATCATTTTATAATTATCAATATATTTTTTTATCTATTTAGTGCACACAATGTGCAAAGTATTGATGTAAAAAAATGATGCCTATTTAAAAATAATTGAAAAACAATTTTACAATTTCACTTATGAGAACGTCCACTGGAGAGAGATAAAAAATTAATGTTATTTTTTTAAAGTTATTGCAGCCAAAAATAGTTGCTCTTCTGGAATTCATTACAGTGTATTATTTCCTAGAAGGTGCAATAGGATATCACTTTGAACCAAATGCAAAAAAGGAGGAGGGTATATAAACATAAAAATTCTTTTATATGAAATAATAGCATACATAATAGTTGATCCCATTTCCATCAATATATGAGGAACAAGAAAAGGGGCATTTTCTATATAAAATTATATTAAATTATCGTGGCTGACTGTAGTCGAGAGAGTCTTCAAACTTTTTTAATTATCAATTATTCAAGCGAAAACTGACTATAAAGGAGCAAAGGGAAAGTTATTACCTCATATCAAGAAATCTATTTTACAGTGTTG
Organism: Germaria angustata; assembly: GCA_963681545.1. Classification (NCBI taxonomy): domain Eukaryota; kingdom Metazoa; phylum Arthropoda; class Insecta; order Diptera; family Tachinidae; genus Germaria; species Germaria angustata. The sequence goes on along the minus strand of OY812998.1, from coordinate 21,440,539 downwards.
GCGTAAACACAGTATGCTAAGTATGTGTGCGGTAACTTAAAAAAATGGCTAGCATTATCGAAATCAGCGTACTCAATTCGCACAGTGTTATTATAGTTAAAATATCTATATAATTATTAGGCAAAACGATTGTTGTCTCCCTTTTACAATCACATTATACTCTACATACATCCGATTTTGACAAAATATTTTACTATTTTAAATGTAATTTGGGGCAGATATGTATGCACAAACTATGCTTGATTAAAATCGGTTTGGTATTTCGGGTATATTACTAATATATGTGTGTATGTATAGGTGTACGTTGAGAAATTCATGCCTATGTCTTGATTTGGGAGATGGAAGATAACTAGTATTTTCTAATTCCTGCTGATTTTATATCGAACTGACCCGCAGCATGGCATGTCAGAGTGCAGCTAGTATTTATTAAGAATAGTACTTACATATGAAACTGGCCTTCGTAGACTAGTAGGTAGTGTACTAGACTCGTAGTGCGAAGGTCGCAGGTTCGAATCCTGCCGCAGAACTCTGGCAGTTTGTGTTTGAAAATTAAAGGGAGCGCACAACAAACCTTCACTGGTTTTAAGTGTATGTCGTGTATGACGTATGACGTGGGCTATCACACCCCTCCAATCAACCTAACCTAACCTAACTTACATATGAGGGTGCCTCAGTTGGTTTTACTATCTAAAATACATATGTACATATATTAATGTACATATATGGCTGGAATGAAATCATTCCTTTTCTTTGCGTGTATGTGTCGTTTTGTCTTCTGTACGTTTGTTTGCAAAACTTTTGCAAAGCTTTTCATGCACTCATTTGATAATTTAATAACTTGAAAAAATAAACTGATATCAATATTCTTACAATATTTCCCAATGAATAATAAAATTAAAAAAAAAATATGAATTTCAGATATTGTCAATGTTTGTTTTGAAAGGGAATTTCGAATTGTTACAATATAAGTATATTTTTTTTGTTTCGAACAAACATGTGTTTAAATTCAAATTCTAATTAATTTTACCCGTTTTTATTTCGGTTTGTTCTTTAGAACTCTTATAAATTAAATAAACATGATTTAAGAAATTGCGTACTACAAGTTTAAGTTAAAGTAATGAACCTCATTTGCTTTTAGGTTTCTTTTTATATAAGTACATAAGTATATATGTACATATGTAAGTAGATATGTACGTACATACATATGTGTGTATTTAGTATTTCACTCATGAGAAAGAAAGAATGAAGGATATAAGTGTGAGTAAATAAAGATATAAAAAATATATATGGACATATATGTATGTAATTCATTATTTAATATTCTTGGCGGTATAATTTATAAATACACAATTTCATTCATTTGTATAAATTTGTTAAAAACGATTCAAAATACTTACTCCATGCCATGGGGGCACAAACGAACTTCAGAAATATTCTTTTGAATTGACAAGTATGTTCAGCGCTGTGTATGTGTATGCCTCCATGTGGGTACATTATTATGTACATACATATATACATACATATGTATGTATGTATATACTAAAATGTATGTATGTACATTGTTCATGTATTGCACTATGTAGTTAGGAGTCCATAATTTTTTTATTATTATTATTAAATATTATACACATGTATGTACATAAGTATGTATGTATGTATTTGTTAATTTCAGATTGAGTTTTAAACAGAAGTTTTGTAGGTACGTAATCTGCGTTTATTACTCGTAGTGAAATGTCCATGAGTTTTGTATGGACGAGTGTGTACGAGAATTATATTTTCGTGCCACAAGTTTTGTGTGGAAATGGAAATGAAGTGCCGGACGTAAGTATGTACGAATACGTACACACATACATACGTATCTGCCGCACATACTCTTCTCCGAAGGTCTACAGAAATTTATTTTTCTGATTTTTGACATTTGTACAAACTACATGGTACGTATTCAAGTATTTCATATGATTTTGTTGTGTGCAAGAAACTAACAAAGAAATCATATCATTAATGATTATTGAAGCTACCGGATGAAGCACATAAAAAAAACAAAGGAAATTTAAATGTTTATAAAGTTGTTTTCCCTAAGGTTTTAGTAATAGGGTCATTCGATACAAAGTGTTAAATATGATGGATAAGCAGGTTTAGAGGCGAAAATCTCTCCAGAACAGACTTAGCACCCTTCCACAATAACTTTCAAAATCGAATTTGTTTCTGATGGAATAAGGTTAACGCGCTCATATTTTAAAATATAACAGAGTATTGTGAATTTCACATTTCTTTACTTTACAATGCCGGAAATTCCAATATATATATTAAGTTGGTTGCAGTTCTTGTATATTCGGTCCTGATGTGTTTCTCGCAGGATAAAATATCTAATCGTTATTTAAATGCATTTTTAAAGAACAATTACACTGTCATACACGAAAAATATGCAGTCAGTTTTCATATGGAAATTCTGTTATGTCGGTGTCCACAGAACACAGCTTTACTTATAGTATTTCTCAATTGCTTCTAAAATGGATTTTAAAGAGTTTTTTTATTGTTTAAAAGCTAAGGCTGATTAGTGCCTTTCAAACAAAAGAAAGTTTTTAAAAGTTAGTTTCAAGATAAAAAATATATATTATTTTCAGTTCGAGAATTCATTAATGTTAAAAAAAACATAATAAAAGGCCACCACGGAGTGATCGTGAAAAACTTTAGGTATACTCGTACTCTATGGACACCAACAAAACAATAGGTATTATATAAGAACCAATTGCATATTTTTTTCGTTCACGTTTGTATCATAGTGTTACTAGTAAGAAGATAAATTATGATTTATGAAATACAAACACGTATACAAATCTTCTATGAATACCCTGTTTTTACAATAATTTATTTATAGTATTTACCACAACTACCTATTAATAAATTAACTATTCCTATTTAGTATTGACACTTGTCTTTTTATAAATTATAAATACCAATTTTAGACTTTTATCAATAATACCGTAAATGATCAAAAGTGCGATAAGGAATATTATTTATAGTAAATGGTAAAAAATAGTACACTCGTTTAAAATTGCAAAATGTGAAAATCATTGTCGTAACGTTGACGTAAAAAAATTCTGATTATAGATCTGTATCTCTGTATGCGCTCGTAGACTAGTGGCTAGTGTACTAGACTAGTATACTAGTCTCTACGACGAAGCCCATTTCTAGTTGAATATATACGTGAAAAAGCAAAAATTTTCGTATTTTGTGTGAAGAGCAGCCAGAAGCATTACATTCCGAAAAATGTACTGTTTGGTGTGGATTGTGGGCTAAGCCCAATTTTTGGCATACTCTCTCCGGTATCTTACGAATAAATTCCTTAATATGTATTAGCTTCCAATTCGTCAACCATTGGGTTCTTGTCCCTATAGACATGAGTCCTAACATAGCCCCACAAAAAATAGTCTAAAGGCGTTAAATCGCACGATCTAGGCGGCCAATGGACCGATCCCAAACGTAAAATAACTTTTCAACGAACTTGCTTTCGCGTGCTTGTTACAACTAGTGTCAGCCAAGTCCGGCTATTCTATTTTGGACAAAAATAATTGTAATCATCGCACGGCACCGCTTGCCATTCATAGTAACGTTCTTGCCTTTGTCGTCTTTGAACGAGTACGGTCCATTGACGCCACCGGCCTGTAATCCACACCAAATATATAGTGTATTTTACGGCATGTATTCTTGACATTAAAGTTACTATTTTTTAATGTTCTCTTCCTCTACCATGTTTAATTTTATTGGTAATAAAATTCTTGATTTTAAGGAATATTACACATTTTTAACTTGCTAATTCATAAAATATCTCAGCTGATAAAATTTTAATCTATGTATCCGTTCTATCCTGCAAAAATTTATTTGAATTAATAAATAAAAATAACGAAATGAATTCCTGATTAGATTTTTTGTGTTATTTTTAATTTTTGCAATGGCTTCTACATCCATTGAGTTTCTTCTAAGTAACGTAAAGTCTTAAGAGAGTTTAAATTTTTGTTGCGTAGTTATAAATTTGAAATAGAAAACCATATGTTGCGCATACATTAGTTTAAATACTAGTTTATGCCAAAACATAAATTAGATAATACATATACTTAAATACATAGAAATACATACATACATGTGCACTGTTTATTTTATTATTTTCAATATATCATCGTTACTCGTATGTTATGCATTAATAAATAAGCTCAAGCATAAATTAATAAATATTATATTAGGCACGTGTTATTTAAAACACTGGTATGCACAAAATAAGTATTATACTCGGAGATATTAATATCAAATATCATAGAAACTTTCGCAGCATATGTACGAGTATGTATGTCAAATAAGACTGCACTTGGTATGCACACATTCTTCCTTCAATGCAACATAGACGTATCTCAATAAACTACGTACTTGGAAAAATGTGATTAAAGTTTTTGAGTGTTTAGCATCCACATATTCTGCTATAACTTCGGTTAAGCTTTTGATATAACTCTGATTATTTTATACATATAACGAGGATATTGAGGAACACTTTTTCCTAGGCAATTGAAAATCGCTGAGTTTTCATTTACATTACATTTAAGAACAGCTTAATTCAAAGACCAAATCATCTATTTTTGGTATAACTTCGGCTTAGCCCCTCGTATATTAAGGCGATATACGAGGAATACTTTTTCATTAATAACTCGAAAATTATGATTTTTGAGATACGTCGTTGTTGCACTTAAGGACCGACATATGCATATGTATATAAATATATTTCTTTACTGTTTATAAAATAAAGAACGTTCGCATGAACAAAAGAGATGATAAATAAATATTTCCAAAATGTAGGTTACTAGAACAAAAATTAGATTTATTTCTTTGTTAAATACAATATGAGAAACCTTTACGTAAGCAAGTTCTTAGAATTTTCCTCCTGAGTAGTGCTCTGATAGTATTTTGGAACAATCCCCATACTAATTTCACTGGAGGAGTTTGATTCAAATACTACATTTGGAAAATCATTCAACATTTAATAATGACATTCGCTCTCACAATGAAACGAGTGCATACTCGTACAAGTATGTGTATGTATATCCTTAAGTAAAATGTGTTTTTTTTAACGAATGCTAAATATTTTAGCAAAATATCTATCTCTTCTATTTCAAGTAATAAATATTTGCGAAATGTTTAATAAATCCTCACAGAAAAGGAACTTGATTTAATTGATTTTATTTCCCCTATTTTAACTACCGAGTAAAAAAAACAACTTTAAAAAGTTATGAAAATGCTGAGGTTCGGATTATTTCCAATATGTGAAACTATGTATTATTAACGCAGTAATATGTACTATTAATTCAGTAATGATGTTTTTCATGTGGATTTGAAGAGATAAGTACTTTTTATAAGAAAGTATTTTGAAAGCAATTTTTAGAGGTAATTCAGATTTCTAATCAAAATTTTTGCCAACTTGATTTCCTAAGAAACTAAAAAAATGCACTAATGAATTTTTGGACGCAACGAAAATGTCATTAGAATCACATCCATTTTTAACCGACTCAAAAATGAAGGAGGTTATCTATCAATTCGTCTGACTTTTTTGACCGTCTTCAAAAAAGAGCTAGTTATATATTCAATAGTATGTATTTTTTATGTACAGTGATGTTGCTCGACATTTCTGATTCGTTTTTTTATAGAAGGTGGTCCATTTTCACCAATATGTGATAAGACCTACCATGCAAAGTAAAATTTAATAATCTTAAATGTCGCTTAATGCAATGGCGAGACTGTTCTGCTGCGGTACTCTTTATCTATTGCAAGCAGTCTCAAGAAAAACTGACTGGATAGGACCAAGAAGAGTGGTAGATCCATACAAATTAATACTTTATTACCTTATATCTGGCTGACAGCGAGAGTATTCAAAGTCTACATGTTATTAAGCAGGTTATGATTACCTCCCATACCGACTTCAAATTTAGTCTCTGAAAAGTTGAAAGTAAATTTTAAAAAAACCACTCAACCGACTTTAAATATATTCTGTAAAAAGTTTGAAATAAATATAATATTATTTATCAAATTTGTTATTCAAGATATTCTCCAAAATAACTATTTTAATATTTTATTGTTTGTTGTTTACTTAAGTATATGCCTGCATTTCATTGGCGCTAACCAGTACCCTTTTAGCCAAATCATGATTGAAAAGCATTCAAGCTAGTATACTTATGCCACAGACTACAAATGCTATATGAGAATTCAAACAGAACTCAATGATATTTTTCCATTTGTAATCAACAAAAAGCACAAAAGTATAATAGCTTTAGAAAGCTTTTGTACAAACACAACACAACAAACAATTATAATTGACTTGCGTCTTTTTGTTTTTCTTTTTACGCCTTTATACAATTAATCGCCCTTTGGGTGATACTGAAAGTATTTTATAAGGCAAAATGAAAAAAACAAAATTTGTATTATTCGAGATATTCTCTAAAATAACAAATTTGATAAATATCGTTATTATAAATTTGACAATACGGAAGGCTAAATACATGTTAGTGCAGCAATATAGTTCGTTTAAACAAATATAATTTCTTGAGATGATTAGTGGTCATATTGGAAAAATGGAGAGGGGCTGGTACCACACACTATTGAAAGATGGTGGTCCAGGGATTGCTTAAATGGAATATAACAGTGGGATATCTGAAATAATCTTGGAAACATAATAAATGCGATTTGAAAACAATGTTTTGTTTTTTTTTAATCTTCTTCAGAAATTTTTGTTTTTATTTTTATTCCGGCTCTAGGTCATATATTAAATAAAACTCTTTTTTTTTGTTTTTATTTGAATTTTTTATTTTTTATTCCATGTTTCGATCACCATCGGTTCTCTTCTTCAGGAATTTTAAGTAAAGCAAATTACATGTGATAGTTATTAAAGAACAAATTACAACAAAGATCAAATGTGTAAATCATTCTGACAAACACTAGCAGAACGGAACAACATGCTGTTTTCGAAAGCCGCTACACTTTCATCATCAGCGTTCTTGTGTTTGGTCCACTTCTGTGGTGTCAGTTGATGTATATTTCAACTGACACCACAGAAGTGGACCAAACACAAGAACGCTGATGATGAAAGTGTAGCGGCTTTCGAAAACAGCATGTTGTTCCGTTCTGCTAGTGTTTGTCAGAATGATTTACACATTTGATCTTTGTTGTAATTTGTTCTTTAATAACTATCACATGTAATTTGCTTTACTTAAAATTCCTGAAGAAGAGAACCGATGGTGATCGAAACATGGAATAAAAAATAAAAAATTTAAATAAAAACAAAAAAAAAGAGTTTTATTTAATATATGACCTAGAGCCGGAATAAAAAAAAAAAAAAATAAAAACAAAACTTACATATCATAAGGTCGGAAAAATTAACAAATATATACTTCTTCAGAAATTCAAAAATACGATTACTAAATACATAATCATTACGGCAATTTTGTGTTCATTCCAGCAATAAATAATAAATAATTGAAAAACTAAGATTACACTCATTAAAATATAGTTTTTATCTTAATTATTTTAACGTATAATATTGCATCATTATATTATCATTACTTCTATAATGTTTAATATGATTGTTTCAACAAAACTATAAAAAATAAAATTTTTTGTTGCATTTAAGTACATGCATTTATACATTAGATTTGAAAGTGTCGAAAAGATTTAGTATAAGAAATTATTAAAAGCTAAATCCAAAAATGGAAAAAACTAGTAGAAAACAAGTAAACAAATTGATGTAAATAATATATGTAAGTATGTATTGCACAGGTGATAGATACATGAGTATGTGTATATTTATTGTTCATATTGCTGTCATGTAAGTTTGTACATAAATTCATTTTAAAGAATGCACGGAAATAAAAATTTATTTTCTTTGTATTATTACAATAAACATAAGCAATATATGGTTAAGAGAACAATTTTTTTAGTTATGATGAATACGATCACACGTTTAGTGCAATCATTAGCAATAGTTTGCGTTTATGATTGTATCAACCATATTTTTTTATTTAAGTGTTATTAAATGTAAATATCAAAGCGCTAAATATAGTTATCCAAAGACAGGAAATGCAACGACCTGTTTATATTTCTCTTCAAATTTCTATTGATATATTTTTAAATACTTTCAAAATACATAAATACGTATACGCGTGCATGTACAATGTATTGTAAAAGATTCCCACATATTTTGTCTATATCATCCCAGTATAACGTACTCGTGTAATTCACTAGTTCTAGACCAATTTTCTCTTGCTAATTGAATGAACTCAATAATTTTTTTCTTGCTTTTTATTGAGTTTACAAGCTCTTGTATCATTTTATTAATTATAACACATTTTCTTTTCGCGATATAAACTTTGTAAATAATTTTTAATTAACCTAATTTTTGTGGCTTGTTTTACTGCGGCTTTAATAAAATTTAAATTGGCATGCCTCTTAAGTAATATGTTATTGTCAGGCCATGCCATAGTTTGTTAGTCAATTAAATGGTTGTGGGACCGTCAGGCCCTTCTTCGTGTAAATACATTTGTGTATGTTTGTTGCTTGGATTCTTTTTGTGGAGTGCAAATTTAGTGTACATTTCTAATTAAAAACTAAAAGAAACCGCAGTAGCATAAGTGCGGCATTATGTCGTCTTTTGCTGTTGTACAGTTTAGCTTTACATTGTTTATTGCGTCAACATGTTTGTGAGTTCTATGATGAGAAATTAATATGATGTTCGAAAGCCACACAATGAAAGTGTGTTGTAAAAAATACTTTCAAAAGTTCGACCGCGTTAAAGACGAACTTTAAATAATTAAAGTCAATTTAGTATTATTTTTTTCTGTTTAGCGAGTTTCATATAAAATTAAATTTAAAAAATAAAACTGGGTTGTTATTATATTTACGTGTACTACTTACTTGTACTGTTATGAGGATAATAAATTAAAAATGCCACCCAAATTGTAATTTGTATGCTGATTCAACAATATGCTTCTTCTTAATATTTGGTGCATATAACAAATATGACTATAACGTTAAAGATGCTGTTGCTCTATATAGCGTTTTAGGACAGGAAGTGTGTAATTTAATAGATTTCTGGTTTAATTTATACAGGAGGCATTGTGTACTTTCAATGAACTGTGCTGCTTTTTGGTGTCGATGATACGAGCAGAGTCGTGGGCGTGACGGCACTGTCTGTATGTCTCCCCAAATTTGCTTTTAGTGCCATTTCTTATCATGAAACACATTAAAAATTAGTAATAATTAAATACCTATGTCATACTTCGTTCATTTATAGGCCCAAGCAAGCTGAAACTTTTGATCTTGAGGTAAATAGTCCGAATATAAACGACTTAATATTGCAGGATCTATTGATATATAATCTCGTAATAGACCAGTAGGCTGGAGCTAACTTTCGGATTAAGATTTTGGTGTAATATGTAATCACACTATGGAACAAAATGATATAAATTACCACTACATTCTAAATATAGTTATGATACTCCATTCAAAAAACAGTTGAATTTTATTTAATATTATTAGATAAGATATATAAGATATATGTATATATACAAGTATTATAAATTTTAAAAAACAAAATTGTGATCTTTAAGATCATAATTGAAGGAGGAAAATACACCTAGAAGTTTCAACCTTAATTTTTTCTAAGTTGCGTAAAATATACATAAATAATGGTCTTGGGGTCCTTTAGGGCGACGTGGTAAGAAATATTGTAAAAAAAAATTTTTGTATGTGTGCCGGATAATTTTAATCGCATTACAAACAGCCGATAAAATCTCAGTTTATAAAATAAATCTAAATTCAATATTTCTAAACACCTATTTTATTTTCAATATGTATCATATTTTCTATTTTTGGTTCAAAGAACAATTTTAAATATGCTGAGTTCGCTTAAGCGAATCGGGTATCACTTATCCCAAGTCCGCTTGATTGAAAAACTTGCAAAAGTGAGAAACAATCCTTGTAATTTTCATCTTTTTCTTAACCGAATTCGTCTGTTTACATCTGTTTGTTAATTCAACATTAAAATCTGTTATTTCATGTCACTTTCTTATGTAAAAATGTCATTTCGGTTGAAAAAAATGGCCCTTGTGGCAAAAGAAAAATTTAAAAAAATAGATCTTTTACATTTGATTTTCTTGAAAAAAATTCATTGCATAGTCAGTCAATGGATTTCCATCACAAACGTGAAGATTTTTCTTATGTTGTACACATTTTGCATAAATAAAATGTCAAGGATAAAAGTGTTAAAGTAATTCCTTAATGTATTTTTGGAAATTGGAATATAGTTCTGCATAATTAATTATTTACAAACTGTTATGGAGTAGTAAAGTTGAGTGCGAGTACCTTAATTATATTAAATCATTTTTTAAAGAAATTTTAATTAATAGTCAACTCCAGCACGTTTTAATGTGCATACAATATTGCAGATATACTTTTTAGCTTCATCCCAAAAGCATAAAATACTCACATACAATTAGCCTAATGCAAACTCCTCCTATTCATGTTTTTAAACTTCGCCAAAAGGTTAAGTTTTATCTGCACACACAAAACGCACTGCAGCCCGGAGTATTAATTGTTTAACGTTTTCCATTTTTCTGAAGAGGCAATTACAAAATGGTTTTTAATTCTAGATTTCCCTACCACTTAGTTTTTGCCACTTTCTAAAATATAGAAAATAGAGTAGAATAACTTTATGTTTCCATGAATATATGCATGTGTGTGTGTATATTTGAATGGGGTTTTTACTATTTGAGAATGGAATTGCTTTTACAATTTATGACAACTTGAAAGAGCAAGTGGCAGTTGTGCGCCACTTGGAATACATGAATAAAACCAGCATAAAAACTATAATAAATAGGTCAGTCACAGTGTCGTTTAAGTATAAAAAAACTTGAATAAAAACAAACAGAACAAAACAAATTACAACAAAGATTAAAAAAAGGAAAACTATGTACAGGCATAATACTCATAGTTCAAATGCACATACTTACATACATTTACTCGTATCTATGGATGTGTATGTACGATAAATGAGCGAACATATTCCTGGGATTAGTAAGAAGGAAGTTTATAAACACTAAACCATATTTTTAAGTATAATTTTTTTGTATCTAAGCTTTCGTAGAATAAAGATAGTTAAATAATTCATAATGAGCATTTAATGTCACTTACTAAGTAAATTTTTATGTAATCTTAGTGGTTCTCGCATGAGAACAGACGTAGTTGTGTAGTGGGTAGTAAAATGTAATATTTATGACACTAGCACTCAAGAAATTATTTTAAACTTGAATCTAAAGCTCCATAACGAACCCCTTGAAATTAGGAAGGAATTCACATAATGTGTCAACTTTTTTTATTGTTTGTATGCGCTAAAGATTTTCAAAACTTCTAAAACTGTTGTTGGTAATTTCTTATATAGCAAAGTAGCAACAACATATGCGTTTATGTGGCCTTTTGATATTCTTCACCTAAAAATGATACAAAATTCAAATAATGTCTCAGTTTAATAACACTGTGCAACACAAAAAATTACAATAATAATAATTGGTTGTGGCAAAAACAACCAAAACGTTGCAAGAAGTGCAACGTTTTGAAACCTTATAGGTGGCTTGCATTTTAGGGAGTGTAAACGTTTCTCTTCTTTTGCACATTGGTGTAGCGATTAGGTATAGGAAATCCTTTAACCGTTGTATTTTAGTTGCAAGGCGTCTTCAGCTGTTTTATATCAATGCTAAGAGGCAGTTATTGCGTTTGAAATCAGAGATTAAATCTTAACTTTAATCCACGTATTTACTTTTTGAGTTGTAGTTTATTTATTTACTATAATTACTAGGTTAAGCGGCCAATGTTGGTGGTTTAATCTTAAATCCAAACTGTCACACACACACATGCATGTATTTATATAAACAGCTGTGGAAATAATATAAACAAAAAATTATTTTAAGGGAATGAAATAAAATAATTTGCTTTAATGATGAAGAAGATTTGAGTGACGCCTTCCATATTTCTAAAATTTTCTCTTTTTTAAAACTTACGAAAAATTCACACTTAATTTCACAAATGTGGAAATAAAGAAGACGGATCCAAGAAAAATTTTTCATAAAAAAGGACCCTATTTATGGCTTTTCATTACAAATTTTGAAAATCAAAAACTTAGCATTGGGAGAAAATATCGTTTAAAGCGTATTTGAAACAAAACAGCATACAAATTACTTAAAGCAAAAATGGTGTGTGAAGATAAATTCGTCAGTTAAATATGTTCCCTACCTCAGTGAACTAAATTCCATATAATTGTTAAAAAAAACTCAACTGGAAAAACATCTCTTTCTTGAACTAAAGAACAAAAAAATTTAATTTTTCATGCAATTTTAAAGAAAACTAAAATTTTTTCAACAGTGTAATTAAATCAGCTTAAGTCTTGTAGCCCTTAAAATATAACCATTTTTGGGAGAACACCTTCAGTAAAAAGTGTGCGATTATAGCACTCATTTACGTTGATGCAAGGCACGATGCTAGAAGGAAAAAAGAGACTTGTAACTATTACATAGCGATTGTTTAGGAAGACCTTCATAAAAGAAAAAACAAAAAGACGCAAGTCAATTATTATTGTTTGTTGTGTTGTGATTGTACAAAAGCATTCTAAAGCTATTTATACTTTTGTGTTTTTGTTGATTACAAATAGAAAAATATGATTGAGTTCTGTTTGAATTCTCATATAGTGTTTGTAGTCTGTGGCTTAAGTATACGAGCTTTGAATGCTTTCAATCATGATTTGGCTAAAGGGTACTGATGATTTGGTTAGCGCCAATGAAATGCAGGCATATACCTAGCTAAGCCAACAACAAACAATATAATATTAATATTTTAATTATTGAAAAAAAAAATGTTTTGCAAAAAAACTAATTGTTTCTAACGATTGGTCGGGATATTCTCCTGAATAATAAATTTCAATATTAAGTATTTTAATTATTTTTAAAAATTGTTCCTGTTCGAACTAAATTTGCTTGCCAGTGTAAATTTTACATTATTGCTTTCAATCTGTATTCTACTTTTCTTTTTACATTGTAAGTTAGTGAGTTGATGGCAGTTATAATGTTTGGTTACTGATTCCAATAAACTTGAGCTTAAAATCAAAATTTTGTGTTTCTTATCGAAAAGATATTATACCGATAAATAGAACTTCTCAACATTTTTTTTTGGTCCTTCGAGCCGGATCGGTATAAAAACATTAATTAGGATTTTAAAAAACACTGTAATAGTAATACTTGTGCAGTATCATCATATATTATAAAAGCTGCAAGTTCAATCGATAAGTGAATTATAAGTGAATTGAGTAAAAAAGGCATAAAAGCAATTTAAAAAACTATACATATAAATATTTAAATTTCTAATATAAAATAAAACTAAATTCATTGCATAAAAAAAAAATTGCTGCTTGCAGTCTCATCATCATCATTATCATCATTATTTTAGCTGTAATAAAACTTCATTCTGCTGCTGCTGTCTACCGCTGAGCTGATTGCATTACAGTTAATGTTTTTTTCCTGCATTTTTGTTTACAAAAACAAAATTAAAATAAGATCATCTTAATAAGAAATACGTACATATATGTATACTAACGTACATAAGTATATACAAATCAAAGAAAGAAGCTAAATATTTTAATTTCTGTTTAGTAAGAAAAAGAAGTTTTAATTAAGTTACAATGAGTGAAACTCAAGAATCACTCCTTCTTAATCAAGAATTAACATATTCGCATATAGAATCTGCTTTTGCAAAATTTAAAGCTCTTTCGACGGATGCTTGTACCAAAGCCCAAGTGGAAACGCGATTGTCAACTCTAGAAGCTAACTGGAATAAGTTTAAAACATACCATGATAAGTTGACTCGTACTAGACTCACTGAGGAGGTGAAGAAAAATAAATATTTTACTGAGGATATGTATTCAACATGCGAGGAAACATATGTTAATGCCAAATCGATAATGCTCACTTCCTTAGAAGAATTTCGAAGCAGCTCTTTAGATAATAGCGTTGTGAATCAATCAATTAATAATTCCTCACATTTACGCTCTTTGCCGAAAATTTCTTTACCGAAGTTTTCAGGAAGTTATCATGACTGGAGGCCATTCCATGATTTATTTATCTCTATGATACAGTCAAATAATGAATTATCAGCTGTCGAAAAATTTTATTATCTTAAGAGCAGTCTTAGTGGTGAAGCGTTGCAGTGTATTGCAAATATGCCTGTCTCATCTGAAAATTTCGCTCCAGCATGGAATCTTTTGTGTACTCAGTACGAAAATACTCGTATGCTAGTTAATTCTCATTTGGATGCAATATTCGAGCTGCCACGTCTTCAACGGAAATCATCTGCTGATTTAAAGAATCTTTTGGCAGTCGTAAAAGAGTCACTTGGTGCTTTAAAGGCTTTGGGTTCACCAGTGCAACAGTGGGATAATATTATCGTTTATATGATTGTGCGACGTTTGGACTCATCATCGCATGAAGCCTGGGAATTGTCCCGATGTTCATCCAAAAGGCCTGCAAAGTTCTCAGAATTAGAAGTATTTCTCAGCGGTCGCATTCAAGCATTAGAGAGTGTTGAATCAAGGACAATTTCATCAAAAGCTGTTAAGAAATCAACAGCAAATTCGCACGTAGCTACAACTACAAATCAAAAACGTGCTGTTGAGGTTTCCAATAATTTTTCACTTAGATCAAATAATATTTCTTGTTCTCTTTGCAGCTCTGATCATTACATTTCGAGCTGTGACATCTATAATCATAAGTCGCCTGATCAAAAGCACGCTGTTCTTATCTCAAAAAATCTCTGCTTTAATTGCCTTGGTCCTCATCGAGTTTCTCAATGCAAGAGCTCAAAACGATGCAAGTACTGTAATGGTCGTCATCATTCATCTATACATGGTTATCAGTCTCAGTCTGAACTCACTAATTCCAAAAATCCAGCAACTAGGACAAACATTTCAATAGCTGCTAGTCATCATACATGTACAGGAGCTTTGAACAGTGAATCCAAAATTTTATTGGCCACAGCTTTAGTACGAATAAAATCAAATCTCGGAGCTTCTGTTACTGTTCGTGCCTTGCTTGATCAAG
Organism: Germaria angustata; assembly: GCA_963681545.1. Lineage (NCBI taxonomy): Eukaryota > Metazoa > Arthropoda > Insecta > Diptera > Tachinidae > Germaria > Germaria angustata. The sequence continues at coordinate 21,425,369 of OY812998.1, read as the reverse complement.
GATCAGAGATAACTCTCATCAGTGAAGACGTAGTTAAGTCTCTTCATCTACAAAGACAAAAGGGAAACTTGAATCTAATAGGCATTGGCGCACTCAAATCGGGCATGACCAAAGGTTTAGTACATTTTACGCTTTCACCACATTTTGAATCAAGCTTTCAATGTGAAGTAAGTGCATATGTATTAACGAAACTCACTACTCAATTACCATCATGCGCTATTAAGCTCTTCAACACCACTTATCTTGAAGGCATTCAGCTAGCTGACCCCAATTTCATGGACACTAGCAGAATTGACCTTATAATTGGAGCAGATTTATACGGTTATCTGTTAGAAGGGACAATTATTAAAAGTGGAATGAATTACCCAGTTGCACAACTTACATCGTTGGGATGGATATTATCGGGCAGCGTTCCCCAAGAGTCTAATATAACTCCATTTCATACAGTTCAAACTCTTCAATGTCGTGTAGATAACAATCTAGATGAGCTGTTGCAGCGTTTTTGGAAACAAGAAGAAGGTGCTAGTAAAACGGAAAATTTGTCTCCAGAAGAGCAAGAATGCGAAGCTCATTTTCAAGCAACACATAAAAGAAATCCATCAGGCAAATATATTGTAAGATTACCCTTCAAAAAATCCCCAGATAAACTTGGAGACTCTCGAAAAGCTGCAGAGCAAATGCTTACTAAAATGTCTCAGAAATATCAAACGAATCCACAGTTTTATCAACTCTATTCTGACTTTCTGGAAGAGTATGAATCGTTAGGCCATATGATGCCTGTATCTCATAAAGTAAGTTCTGAAGCGGGGTACTTTCTGCCGCACCACGGAGTTCTGAGGGAGTCCAGTACTACCACCAAGCTACGAGTAGTATTTAACGGTTCATGCAAGACTAGTAGCGGAGTGTCACTGAACGATATATTGCACACTGGACCCAAGCTTCAGTTAGACATCTCAGACGTAATCACCAAATGGCGTCAATATCAATATGCCTTTTCAGCCGACATTGAGAAAATGTTTCGGCAAGTGATGGTCGATCCACGTGACTGGCCATACCAGAAAATTCTCTGGAAGCCTTCTTCATCATCGAGTTTGATAACCTATCATCTAACAACGGTCACTTATGGCCTCGGTCCTGCACCATATCTATCGAATCGAGTTATAAAGCAACTTGTAGCTGATGAAGGTTCCAACTATCCTTTGGCAAAGAAAATTTTGCAAGAGACAACGTACGTAGATGATACATTTGGAGGCGCAGATTCATTAGAAGAAGCACAAAATGCAGTAACGCAGTTGAATATGCTCTGTACGGCGGGCGGTTTTCATTTGCAAAAATGGACTGCCAATAATCCTTACATTCTTTCTAGTATTCCACCAGATCGTTGCACAATTAAAGATAGAATTGAACTTCAAGAAAATGCATCTATTTCTACACTAGGCATCTCTTGGCAACCAAGAAATGACTTCTTCGTTTTTTCATCACCATTTTCAAAAGCATCTTCAAGTAAGCCTACTAAACGTTTAGTCTTATCCAATATAGCTCGACTTTTTGATCCCCTTGGCTGGATTTCTCCTGTAACCATTCAAGCCAAAATATTAATGCAAGATATTTGGCTCTCGAAAGCTGGGTGGGATGAAGTCATTAATGATCAATTGGCGGATAGATGGTCTAAGTTTATCACCGATTTAAACAACATCAGCAAAATCTCGATACCTCGATGGATTGGTATATCATCAAAAATACTTGGCCTTGAAATTCACGGTTTCTCGGATGCCTCTGAGCATGCAATGGCAGCCGTCATCTATTTACGAGTAATCACTGAACTCGACAGTGTATCCGTGCATTTGATTGAAGCTAAAACAAAAGTGGCTCCAACGAAACGAGTAACCATTCCACGTCTTGAGCTCAATGCTGCAGTCATTCTCACTAAAAGAGTTGCTCATTTAAAGACTATTTTAAATTATAATAACGTTTCGACGCACTTGTGGACTGATTCATCAGTGGCACTAACTTGAATACAGGGGCATCCCTCTCGCTGGAAAGATTACATATCGAATCGAGTTATAAAGCAACTTGTAGCTGATGAAGGTTCCAACTATCCTTTGGCAAAGAAAATTTTGCAAGAGACAACGTACGTAGATGATACATTTGGAGGCGCAGATTCATTAGAAGAAGCACAAAATGCAGTAACGCAGTTGAATAAGCTCTCGAAAGCTGGGTGGGATGAAGTCATTAATGATCAATTGGCGGATAGATGGTCTAAGTTTATCACCGATTTAAACAACATCAGCAAAATCTCGATACCTCGATGGATTGGTATATCATCAAAAATACTTGGCCTTGAAATTCACGGTTTCTCGGATGCCTCTGAGCATGCAATGGCAGCCGTCATCTATTTACGAGTAATCACTGAACTCGACAGTGTATCCGTGCATTTGATTGAAGCTAAAACAAAAGTGGCTCCAACGAAACGAGTAACCATTCCACGTCTTGAGCTCAATGCTGCAGTCATTCTCACTAAAAGAGTTGCTCATTTAAAGACTATTTTAAATTATAATAACGTTTCGACGCACTTGTGGACTGATTCATCAGTGGCACTAACTTGGATACAGGGGCATCCCTCTCGCTGGAAAGATTACATATCGAATCGTGTTCAGAAAATTCAAGACACACTACCCGATGCCAAATGGCATCACGTTCCAGGCAAGGGTAACCCTTCAGATTGTGCATCTCGTGGGCTTTCAGTTCAGCAATTCATCGATCACCCTCTGTGGTGGCATGGTCCAAAATGGTTACTTTATCATTCATCATCGTGGCCAGCTTCAGTAATCAATTTAGGTGACATTAATCTAGAGGAAAAATTATCTACTCGAGTTATCAATATAGTATGCCGTCATCAACAAAAACCCATCTGGGACTTAGTTGCAAAATTCTCAAAACTGTCTCGTCTGCTTAGAGTGACTGCTATTTGTCGTCGATTTTGCTCAAAAAGTGGTATCAAATCTATTACTCAGCAACCATTAAGTCCAGCAGAATTAGACTATGAACGTAAATTTTGGATAAAACTTACTCAAAATTCTTATTTTCAGACCGAAATTAAGGCTCTTCAAGGAAGTCAGTTTTTGCCAAATTCTCATCCTCTCAGCAAACTTACGCCATTTATTGACTCAGACGGATTACTTCGTGTTGGTGGGCGGCTACGTAATGCGCTTATTGATACAAATGCCAAACATCCTATTCTCCTACCATCTAAGTCAGTTATTACTTACCTCTTAATTGCGGAAGCGCATTTGAAGACGCTTCATGGAGGTACTCAAGTTATGTGCGTTTATCTATGGCAATCTTACTGGATACTAGGTGGACGTTCTTCTATCAAAACATTCAACCGCAGATGTGTTCGCTGTACAAGGATCAGAGGAGAAACGGCTCGACAGCTTATGGGTCAATTACCAACTAATCGAACAACTCCTGCAAGGCCATTCCTGCACTCTGGTGTTGACTATGCGGGTCCATTGCTTATTAAGGCTTGGCGTGGTCGTGGAGCCAAACAATACAAAGGCTACATTGTACTTTTTGTTTGTTTATCAACGTCAGCCGTACATCTTGAAGTTGCCTCAAATTATTCAGTGGATGGATTTCTTGCAGCATTCAAAAGATTCGTAGCTCGACGCGGTATTTGTTCTACGCTAACTAGTGACTGTGGCACCAACTTTATAGGTGCGGATGCAGAGCTGAAGCGGCTCTTCACTCTTTCTTCTAAAGAATTTTCAGAACTTTCATCTGTTTTGGCGAATGACGGTACTCAGTGGAAATTTAATCCTCCCTCTGCCCCACATTTCGGTGGAAAGTGGGAGTCCAGTGTCAAATCAGTGAAATTTCATCTGCGCAGAGTAATTGGTGATACTGCCTTAACTTTCGAAGAACTTTCAACACTTTTAGCACAGATCGAGGCCGTCCTCAATTCAAGACCGTTATGTGCCCTATCAGATGACCCTACAGATGTTAACGCAATTACTCCAGCTCATTTCTTGATTGGTTCGACGTTAAATGCTTTGCCAGAACCATCAGTCCTTGATTTGTCATTTTCAAGATTATCTCGTCTACAACTTATTCAACAAATGATGGAAAGTTTTTGGAAGCGTTGGTCTCGTGAATATTTGCAGAGATTTAAATCAATGTCCAAATGGAAGCAACAGGAAAACTCCATTCAAAAGGGATCATTAGTTCTCATTGCTGATGAAAGATACCCTCCTACAAAATGGCCTTTAGCTCGTATTTTAGAAGTTCACCCTGGATCTGATGGTCTTATAAGAGTCGCAACTGTGAAGACTGCGTTATCAACTTTTAAGCGACCTTTGGTTAAACTCTGCCCACTTCCAGTAGGTGATAACAATGATTTTTATACAAATTCCTAATGGAGAAATGTTTCCATTTATATAATCAATATATTTGAAATATCGCCATTTTAACATATTATTAATTTTTCCCTTTAATCTATGTTTTAATTATTAAAATTTGTAAATTTTCGTCACCTTCGGTAACGAGGCGGGCGGAATGTTCGAACTAAATTTGCTTGCCAGTGTAAATTTTACATTATTGCTTTCAATCTGTATTCTACTTTTCTTTTTACATTGTAAGTTAGTGAGTTGATGGCAGTTATAATGTTTGGTTACTGATTCCAATAAACTTGAGCTTAAAATCAAAATTTTGTGTTTCTTATCGAAAAGATATTATACCGATAAATAGAACTTCTCAACAGTTCCATTAAAATTTTTTATTTTTTTTAGTAATTTTCATATACAAGAAATTTTGATCTAAACAATTTTATTTGCATAATTTTATTCGCGTTATTTAATTACTTCAGCAGTTTTATCCAATTAGCTTCTTAAAAATACTCGAAAATTTTTATTAGTGCAATAAATATTAATTGAATAAGTCTTTATTTGAATGAAAATTGCTCAAGTAATTTAATTGTTTTAAATTTATTATTATTAATTTTTATATAAGTACAAGTTTATATAAATAAAAAAAATTTGTCTTAAAAGTCTTCTTGAAAATTTATAAAATTCCTTAGATTTATGGTATTGTCCCAAAGTGGGTTATAACATCACTATTACGAAAACATCTCTCTTATGGATACCAAATTTCATAAAATAATATAAGTGATTTCCAAATATAAAAATTATGGTATTAGTCATGGTCAAATAAAATACTTTAACATGATAAAAATCATTTTACCTAATTGTCGGATTTCGTTCAAATCCATTAGGCAAGAAAAATTTCACATTTGTAATATTAGTATATACATACATAAGTATGTATATGCAAGTATATAGTATGTAAATGTGGTATATTTGTATAAAATTTTGCTAAATATTTTCTTAATATTTAATGAATAAGTTTTAGGTCAATTTTATTATAAACGATTTGCTTGTATTTATTATTTCTGATAATTCGGTACTCCTTTGTTTGGCTCTGTCAGAGAAATTGTACAATTAAATACAGTTAAAAATTATTATCGAAAATAATAAACATAAAAAAATTTATAATAAAATTTACGTAAAGCTCATTCGTTAAATATTAAAAAATTCAAAGAAATTTGCAATAATTGATATTTTTCTAAATACATACATATGTATGTAGGTGTTGCATACATAAACTGTTTGTATGTTCTTATGCATATGTTTTGAAAATTTTGCTTTTCATTTTACGAAATACATATGTAGTTGTGTATGTATGTATGTATGTTTGTTGTGCTTATGATTAGAAGAACCTTTAAATTTCTTGTAAATTTTAAACAAATTAAACCAACAAGTATACTTTGCCATCTTCTTCCATCTTTAGAGGATGTTGGGATTCTAATATGTTGTATATATTATACAGTTAAGTTATTGTATACGTGTGTATAACGTTTTATTACGGAGTTAATTTTCCAAAAGCTATTTACTTCACTTGCCTTGTGCATTTATCTTAAATTTGTGTCTGTAATACAAATTGCTGAACTAATTACCATCATATCATAAGCATTTATTTTCATACATACATACATATATGAATACATATTATGAAATCACATGCATACATACGAATACTTAACAGTTTTCTAAACAATTAACAGAATTTCCTTTAAGAAACTTTGTTGTCATGTTTAAAAATTCAAAAATTAAAAATTCAAAACAATACTTAGTCAACTTCCTGCTGCGCTGCTGATGACAGTGACAACAACGAAGACTACGAAAAGAACAATGACAGTGAGCCAGTCAGCCAGTCAGCCAGTCAGCCACACTGCTAACTTTTCACAATAAAACTCAAAGCTTCGTGCAGTCACTCACACAAGTACATACAGAATTTCATAAATTAATATTAGAAATAACAGAAAACTGTTTTTCCATTACAAGTACTTTCACTTTAAATTAGAAACGGGTCTCCCTATTTAAAAAAAAATTAATTAAAAAAGACATCTCTTCACTCATTAAACACAAATTGCAAATGAGCATAACCCACGAAAGTTCTGATAAAAAGTTCACGACAGTAATCATCACAAGTAATGGCAAAACCAGCAGAGGAAATGTAATTATTGTGAACGTTGCTGTAGTTCTTGTCCTCATATAATTTCATTTATGCACACAGCGCTGCCACATGGAACTTAATGCTTTCCCCCGTCATAATGAGCCCTAAAAGCATCCTCAGTCCACTACGACCTTTCATTTATTTTATATAATATTTTCTAAGTATAAATTCGGAATCTTATAATCTTAAAACTATTAACTTGCACCAGATGTACATGATGAATCTTTTCATTAAACTTTGTTCATTTAATTTTATAAATGGTCAAGTCGTTTTGCCAATGTCTGTCTGTTAGGATAAGTGCTGGCAGATTTTTTATTTTATTTGAAAAATTTTAAAATAAGTTCGTAAAATCATCAAGAAAAGAAAAGAAGAAAAGAAACCGTAAAAAATTTAGCTCTTTTATAAGATCAATAATAGTAGTATTTTATAAAAATGAAATAGTATTTTATTTAAAATTTAATTATTAAATGGTATTTTATTTAACAGAAACCATTCAAGTAATTTCGACAAAATTTTTAACAGAAATCAACTCGAAAAGAATACTATTAAGAGTACTATTCTGTTGGATGAAAAAAGCTTACGCTTCTTCCTCCAGCCCTGTCCAAACTTGTTTAGTTTTCCAAAAAAAAAGGTTTTTTATAAAAAATTTTTAAGAGTGCAAAGCACCGATTACAATGAAAGCAAATTAAAGTGTTTGGTGTTGAAGTAAGAAATATTACAATACTTTTACGAAATAGTAGTGACGTTGGTAAATCGGAAAAATACATCAGATTAAGAAGCAAAAAATCTTCACGTCTGGTACACTTGTTTATACTGACCATTTTCAAGTTGAAAGTTTCCGCTTTATCCATAACAGTTCCATATTGTTGTAGTTTTTTTATAAATACCAGCGGAACATCAGACGTATAGATTTAACATAAAACACTTAACAAATAAAGAAAATAATAAAGAATTTGGTAGAAATTTAAAATTTTTTAAAGATTTGAGCAAAATTTGTTAATAAAAATATTTTAGTCATGCTACAACCATAACTTTTAGTTTGACAACCAAAAACGCTTCAGTGCATCCAAATTTTAAGGGAATAGTAATTTTATACAGTTTATGCAGTCTTTTTTACAAAATAATTATGAGCTTGGCACTTAAAATCAACAAAAAATCATTACCAAGTTAATAACTCATAAAATTATAATTTGAATAACGAGCTGCTGTATGTTTTTGAACAAGTAAAAACGTATTTATGTATGTATGTAAAAGTATTTATATCTATGTGCGTATTTATTTGGCTTATGTAATCGTATGCCTCAATATACTTTGCAAAACGTTCGTTGCTTAAACAATTAATAGTGATTTCAGACTGCTGTCATACGAGGGCTGCTTAAGTTTTTCTTTTTCAAATTCCTATGCTTTATATAATGTATAAATTTAATATATGTGAACATAAATTTAAATTTAACTAGCAGAGACAATAACCACGTTAGTTTAGTGAAGCCAATTTCGCAATGAGCAGAGCACTGCACTTGACAAAAATCGTAATATACGATGCGCAATATACGAATCGGGACCAAGGCCACATTAATTAATAAACAGAAAACGTCCTCCAAGGGGACATTAAAATCTTTTTTGTTGTATTTTCTAAACAAAACAAACTATAAAGACCTTTCAGAAAGACGTTAGAAATACTCTCCCAAATTTCTATTTCGCCCCTCTCTTATCGTTTTTGAAAGAAGTGCTACAATTCTTCCTTTATGCAATTTTTTAAGAACAACAAAACCATTTTTGTCGTTATAATCTCTATAGCAAACAAGGCCTTTAACTAAAAATTCATCAAAAAAATTACATTAGAAATCCTCTCCAATACTTGTTTTTCGATCATCTCTTATAATTTTTGAAAAAAAGATCCTTCCGGAGACACAAACCATTTTCTTTAACATTGCTAATTCTTAGGTTAACAGAGCACTGTTAACCACTTAGTACACATAGTAAATTTAACGAAATTCCGAAAATTGAAGAGTTGGGACCAGATTCATTCTAAAGAAAATACGATAAAGATGCTTATAAATATACAGAGTTAAATATATAAAAAATGCAAACCTTCATATATAAACCATAAGTACAAATAATTAAATACTAACTCTTAATAGTCCGTAAGTAGTGCAATTGAATGTGCTTAATGAAATCAGGGAACTTGTTCCTGAAAACCACAATTATTTTCGAATGACCCATTCTTAATTAAGAGCGCATTATAGAAAAAATTCGTTCCGGAATAGATTCTAAGGATCACTAAATATCTGCGATAAACAACAATTTGAAAAAAATATTTGTATAATTGTTTTCTTCATTTACAGCAAACTTTTTCCCCTTATAATTTTTTGCTATATCAAAAAGTAAATTGACAACTAAAACTTAAAAACCAATCAAATATTTTTTAATACATATAAATAAGTACCTTAGTGCTTCTGTGTACCGATGTTGGTTATTAAAATCTATATACATACTGTCTTATCAAATAACTTTTCTTAGAACAACGTGAATAAAATAATATTAAAGTCGTATGCAATAGACACGTTAGGAATACTTAAGACTTACTTTGTTTATCTATTCTAAAATGTAGTGGGTCATAAATATCATCAATTTCAAATAGAAATAAGACGATCAGGCAGTAGATCTCGTAAAACCACATTTCTCAAAGTACCTTTATTTCCAAGGGAAGTAATTAATCTCTTATTGAATTAGTTAATTAAGTCCATAAACAATCAACAGTGATCATTATGTTCTTTTAGTCCATTGTACAGCTTCATATCAATGCATCCACATAAAGCTGATATTTGAATGTCCCAAAATCATGGCATGAATAAGGGTCAGCTCCTGATTGCTGCACCAAAAAAAAATTTTATTGTTATTATTAGATGGCGTTCAATCCTCATTTTTGTTAGATACAATGAAATAACTGGGACCAAAAATTGCAATGATGATATTATCCTAGAGAAAAGAATCGAAGTTGTTTTCAACGAATGACATTTCATCACTTAGCCTATATTTTCGGCTTTCTAGGAAGTTAAGTGTACATGAATTTCCCTCTTCTTAAATTTTTAGAAAAAAAATTTTAAAAATTTTAGATTATTTTTCCTAACTTTTTAGCTTAAAACCTTAAGAAAATTCAAATTGTTGCTGACTATTTACTAGTTTTTATCGAAACTCCTTTTTGTTGCAGTAAATGGCTTATTTGTAATTTATTTATTTATTTAGTATTTGGAAGGCCCCAACACAAAAATCTTATATAGGCCGGCTTATTTGTAATTTTTATATATTTAATATTTAACTGTTTTCATGAAAAAAACCTCTTCATCCTAGTATTTTGAATATGACTTATATTTTAGTTAAAGCTATTAAAATAAAGGAATTTTGTAATGAAAAATCTATGTAAAAATCATTCGGGAACGAGCTGAACTTGCATTTTTTTTCTACATCAAAATGTCTGCATTGCGTTGACTTTTTAAATAGCTCTATTTAACTGTGTCTCTCATAACTACTCCCTGTTAAAACATATTAATTTAGAGCTGTTTTCGTTCTATATGCTCATGTGGTTGAGATGGTAAGCACTTTGGCTATTTAAACATGTCATTATAAAATAATATTCTTAAGTTCGAGTTAAAGTTCAGTTGAACAATAATTAATTGCAATAAGAATGATTTTCATATACATTAGAATTTCCAGTAATACATTGTGGGACTAATAGCAACTGCTGCAGTACTTCCAAAAAATAATTTTTTTCATAACGTGTCCTGAACATAAACTCCAATGACCCAATGAACATAGTCCAAAAAAGAAAACATCTTGCATTAAGAAGCCTATGTTAAGACATTGGGAAAAGATCAGAATTTTCACTACTTCCAGATCACAAGTTTGTGAGTCCTATTGACTTCTTTGGATGCTGTTCTTTTCACGGAGAAATATGAATAACAACTGTTGTATACATTAAATTAAACGTTTTATGCTACGTTATTTAGTTTTCATTAATTTGTTTTATAGCAGGCTTAAAAGCTAAATAAATGAACTAATTCATTGTGGGTAAATGTACGTGTGCAAACACAACTAAAATGGCACACATGTAATAACAACATAATGCCCATAGTTCCTTTATCTAATGTATGATGTTATTTTTTCCATCTTGTTTGGTAGATTCTATCGTTTGGGGAGAGTTGTTAATCATGTTAAGCATGTGTGTGAGTGTATAACTAAAGGTTTCCACAATTAGTGAAATTAAATTTTTATATTTTCTTTTATGGCAATGAATGCTTTCAGCCTCAACCATTTTAAAAGTTTGTGTTGAAATAGTAGTGGAGTTTCCAAGTGGCAAAAACTTTTTGGATTATTTATTTTAAGTCTTTCAATAATTGGAACTTTGTTGAATCTACTTTAGTAAACAAACTGAAAATTTCGGACTTTTAATAATATTTAGTATATTCACAAAAGTCTGGCCAGATTTAGTTCAATACAACGTCCACCATACAACTACATATATTCTTTGCAATATATTTCTGTCCATATTGAAATTAAATGTCTTGTATAGATTTTTATAAAAGATTTTATTGATTCCTTCCCTTATAAATCTTCTTTTTCATTTGTTATGTAAATGCCAGTTTAACTTCAAAATGAAAGTGAAATGAAATTTCACTTTGAAATTTAGAATGCATTTCAAAAGATTATCATATACTTTTATGATACGAAGCGTGGAAAAGTTCAAGTCGAATATCATCCTTCAAATAAAACAAGGAGACATCCCCTGAGTACTGATCCTTTTACAAAAAATTTAATGTTTCGTCATATCTCAAAATATGTTTAAAAAATTAGGATGCATTTACTTATATACATACATACATACATGCGTAAAAAATATGGATTGAAATGCTTTTCATGAATTTGAGAGAATTTTTCAAAATCTGTTTGTTCTTATTTTATAAAAGTATTAAGAAGTTATGTAAACTTGAAAAACTTTCGGCATTTGTTTAAAATCAATGCGAAAACTGTGAAAAATGGTCGAAATAACTGAGATTAGAAGCAAGTGCCATAAAATAGCTGAAAAATCTTTTCAAAAGCTATAATTGGTGAAAAAAGTCCAGAAAACGTTTGATCATGTTTCAAAAAAGGTCGAAATTAAAATTCAAATCAAATGAAAAAACTATTATAACTTAGCGTTAGTTAAAAGTATTATTTCATCAGACGTATAAACAGTGATTGTGATTTACCTTAAAGTGATTGACTTTACCTTAAAGTTACCGATAAGTTAAAGACAAGTTTATCCTACCTGTAACTAGTATCGTCAGGGGTAATCCTGAATTACTTCTGAAAATCTCCAGAAATCACTTCAGAGTTTTAAATATACTATCTTATAAAAACAAACTCGTTTCGTTAAATCTTCATCAAAACGCTATTATCCCCAATTAATAACTGAAGGAAGTTCAAAAAATTCAAACAATGAAAAATATGAAAAATATTTATTTCTACAAATCTGATTTAAAAACGTTTATTATACAAAAAAAAATATTTAATTCTTTAAATTTACATGAAAAGCTTATTTTTCTGCGATCATTAAGTATTAAAATTTCATTCACCACATAAGGAAGAAGAAATCATGACTACTGGCAGATTTCTACGCCTTCCAGATGTGAAGTTTATTCCCAGGGGTAAATAATCACTACTAATTTTATATGAAATTATTATTTTTTGTTTTCTTTATAATTTTTAAGCTTAAGGTCTTTTATTTTTTAACAATTTAATTAAAAAAATAATAGTCAATATTTCGATACTCATTGAGTATCATCTTCAGGATAAAAAAGAGAATTCTCCTGAAGATGATACTCAATGAGTATCGAAATATTGACTAAATATTAATTAAATTGTTAAAAAATAAAAGACCTTAAGCTTAAAAATTATAAAAAGGTCAACAAATGGATAGGAATAAAAAAAATTGCGAAATGACAAGCCTAAACCATTCGAATTACGGTTTCTAATCTCAGCATTTTTGTAACTTTATCCAGTGTCAAATAACCAATCCTTGTTTAATATGAAAGAATTTCGTTTGCAAAAAACAATAAACTAATAATAATCTGTTCTCAACATGTTGAAGATGGTTTCGAAATATTTGCATAAGTATCAAAAACGAGAACATCCATGGCAGGAACCCGATGCTGATATTATTACACTATTTCCGAAACATAATTCCAGCATTTTTATGAATTTTTTTGTCCCTTTTTTTTGCAGGATAATTCCAAAAGTTAAAACATAATATTATTTTTAATTTTTAGGAGAAAATTCTTTACTTTTTGTAACCTCTTGATGTCCCCAGCTTACATTGAACACACAGGACTAGCCCGAGACTATACCTAATCCTGTTAATTTAATTTCTTCTAAGAAGTTTATTTTATTATATTAGATCCTCTGTATATCCTTTCACATTACTTATTCAACCAATTTTAACTATTTGAAAAGATGAAATTCTAAAACACTCCATCTTTTTCACAGGACGTACGAGTATTCATTTCACAATTTATCAGTACTATTTAAAATTTGAACAAGCACATTTTCAAAGACATAAAAATAACAGCAATTCCTTCATGTATTCTGGAATAACAGAGGGCGTATGTACATTCGTACTCGTATGTAAATACATACATACATACATACATACATATATAAATACATAGAGTGCATCTATGTTTCATTCATCCCATTAAGCATTAGTTGCTGACACATAAGTCAATGTCGTTTGAACGTGCTTGGCTTGTATGATGCACACAATTTTCCTACGCGTGCATTGTGGAAGAGCAAAACATTACGTCAGGCCCATACATATATTCTCTGATTCCACTACGACGCTACGGCACCGACTGTCGTCTGTTTGAAAAACTTTATTTAATATTTTTGTATGTTTTATTCTCAATACTGTTTGTATTTGTATTAACTTGGCATGGCACTGCATGGCATTCTGATTCTTGTTAGTCTTATTTTCTTTCCATTTTCAAACATTTATAACTTGCCTGCAAGTCAAGTTTCAAAACAGGAAACTAATTCTTATTTTACTCTTTACTTTAGATATTATTCATTCGACTTTTTCCTTTTTCTTTATTAATGTTTGATTTTGTTTTTATCTTTATTTTTAGTTTGCAGATATTTTTTTATCATTTTTTATGAGCACAAGTGCATTTTGCACATTTGGCTTTATTCACTGTGACATTGTTTTTCTCTTCTTCTAGTTTTTTTCTTCCTTCCCCCTTTCCCCTTCGTTTTGTTTATCACAACTCTTCTGACGATGTGTTTTCTTCACATCAATAAAGATTTATAATCTCGCTCTTTATTTTCAGGGCATTGTTAAGCAGTATTTTAATGCTTTAAAATCGTTTATATGCTTCACTACACTCGAATTAAATTGCATGCCGTAGCATTACTGCTGCTTCTCGTCTGCTGCTACGATAATTTCCTATAGCCTTGTAACAAACGTGGACTGTTGCAAGAGTTAACGTCTGTTGTCCGTTTTCCTAAACTAGTGTTGAAATGAAAGTATTCTATAAAAAACTTTTATTTTAAACATTAACATTAACAAAGCTGTCAAAAATGTTGTTAACATGCTAATGTTAAAAAATCGAATTTTTTTAAGTTTTTTGCGATTTTTATCTGGAAGGAGAAGTTTTTTTGATTTTATATGTTCGCAATTTTTGTTCTTTATAACAAGAGCTACAAGTTTGCCTCAGAGAGTAAATCGAAATTCGGAACGGTTTGCAAGATATGAGCCCGATAAAATTATCACTTTTTTGCGAAAATGATACCGAGGCCCCAAATCTTTGGCGGCCCATAAAAAAAGTGCATGACTTTGGGAAAAATTGGGAGACACGGGTCTTTTTTTTAGTCTTTTATCACGTAGTGGTATCCGTATATGAATATTTTTTTTCGTGTTGCACTGTGTTAGTTGCCATTAAAAGCTTCTCAATTTGACTTAAGATCTATTTTTTAATAAAGAGAAGTAACATTCAGGCAATTGATGCCTGCTACTTAACGTTACTTCTTTTGTGAAAGGGATAGTGAAAGATAGGAACCGAAAATGAAAGAGAGAGATAGAGAGAGAGGGCTTAATTTTTATACAACTCTGCTGATTGCGCGTTTTGATAATTTTTATACACAATGTTGAGTAGACACATTAATTTTATAAACATCTATCATTTTTTGTGTATTAATTTTTTGTTATGTTATTGAAAATTTCTTTCTTAAGAAATTAACTTTAAATAATTGTGTATAGCATATTTTATATTAAGGAATATTTAAATAGCCAGGCCTTAAAATTTTGAACGTTTTTAACTAAAAATTCGAAATAAATAATCAATAGGACAATATTATAAACCTTTCGTCTGTTACATGGTTCGAACTATAATGATCTATTAGTTTTTTTTTCTATGCAGGATGCAACAGACATTTGTTGTATGTTTTCAATAGTAAAAATAATATATTCCATCCCTGATATCATTACAATTGTGTCTATTGTTTCTCAAAATATTCTATGGAGCACAGCCCATGAAGTTGTACGGCACCAGCAGACATCATTCAAAATGTCTAAATTAAATCAGAGTGAGACTGTTTCAACATTATGTTCTCCAGCAAATAATTTATTTTTCAATTAAAAAAATATATTTTTACATATTTTTTTAACCTCAAAAATAAACAAGACAAACGTTTTGCATAAAGATATATGCCATATGTCCTATTGTTGTAAATATGTGTATAAAAACTGTTGCAAATTCTTACATTTAAATAAACAAATGCCTTTGTAAGGCCTGAATTAAATAAAAAGAATATTTTATTCACATAATTTGGTGTTTGACTTTAAAATTATTTTATTCTATGTAATTATGAAACACATCAAAACTTAATAGACTTCATTCTCTAACATAGTCTGATGAGATTTGAACTCGAGCTTACAACGGAAAAATTAAGATCAATTCGTTAATAATATATGCAAATAAGTTCAAGTAAAATATACTCAACAAATGTATGCCGATTTTTAATTAAAATCCACTTTTTAAACTGATATTTTATCGGTAGTACTTTTAAAATGAGCCGGCATTAAATGGTGTCTTGTCGGCGGCAAATTAATAATGTTTTCTCTTAATTTAATGTTGCACTTGTACAAACAAAACGTGTTTTGCTAAATGATCTTACGCTGAAGGGAATTTTCTTTGAAAAGAACTTAAGAGACTTGAAATTAACAAAATCATATAAACTGTCTGATTTCAATTAAGGGAGTTTTTTTTTTCAATTAAACGACGATCAATTATCCCATTTCGACTTAATAATTTTTACTTTACAATTTATAAATATAATAATTTCTGAACTGTTAACAAAGAATTGTCAATGGAAATTCTATTTTGTGGCGTACCTTTCAGTAACAATAAAAAAAATTTATATTTACCATCAAACACGGGAGTAAAATTAATGTCTCCTCTACTTATTCCTCCTTTTTATTCTTTTAGCTCTAAACAGCTAAATAACTTTTACAGCCATCCTCGCAGTAACTGTTGCACTATGTGTTATATAATTTTTTACTTGCAAGACAATATGCTCTAACGAGTACGAGTAAATACAATAAATTGGTGCATTATTGTAACTTGCCACCTCAGATATTTTTTTTCTTGTTGCACATCGATATAATAATAGTCTTTTGTTATGAAACGTGTTTTAAACATGTGCCAATGTTCCCTTTTGCTATCTGGCCGCCTTAAGAACTGAAATAACAATAATAAATAATTGAACAATAACTTCGTACTGGCTCTCTTATTGATAATCTCCAAATCCTTCACTTCCATTCACAATAAAAATTTTCCCATTCAGCATATTCAGTGTTGTCAGATTATGGGAAATTTTTCCCTAGACTTGGAAAATTTTTTATTTAGGGGATGTATTTGTTTAAAAAATTAGTGCTTGAAAAAATAGAGAAAATATTTAAAACAGTGTATGCTTTTTGCTTTATCTTAATATTTGTTTATTTGCTTGTTCGTATTCTATTCATGGTTAAACCCTTTATCCGCTCCCGATAAAGATTTGTGAACCTATTGTTGGCATCTACGGGAAGGTTATAGCCTATATTTTTCTTGAATATTTCAAGAGGGCATTTCAAATTCCCTATAAGACAAATATTAGGAACCGATTTTAATAAAATTTGAAACATAGAAGTTTTTTAAACTGTGGCGACAACGTGCAGGAACTCGTCGGGAAAATATGAAATAAATAATTTTGAAATTTATTGTCATGAAACATATTAGGCCTCATTAACTAAAATATAAGAAACGTAATCAAATCTAACTTGGCCAAGAAAGAAAAACAACACTTTTTATTATGGTTTGAGATATTAAATTCGAGGTAGTTTTGATCAGTTATTTGTTTCCAGATGTAGATAAAAGTTAATTAATTTTTGTTTTTTGCACAAATATTCTATTTGTTCTTTTTTTTCAATATCATTCAAAGGTTTTGTTTAATAAAACGAATATCAATTTTACATCGTTAATGTATTAATTTGAATAACACGGATATTCTGTAAATAAAATTAATCCATTAATTAATAATATACTACGTTTATACGCACGTCTTATTTGCAAATAAAAAAGAAGAATGTTGCCGTATAACTTTTTTATTGTAACTTATTAACTCACTTAACAAGTCGTGAATAACGACAGTATTTGCAAATAAAAAGTAAGACGTTGCCACTTCATGAACGTTTTTTGTATTTTACTTACCAAACAATCATATTTTCGTCACATGGCATCACTAATAATAACATAAGTTCAGTGAATTAGTTATTTGCAAATAGTTATATTTGCAAATAAGACGTGCGTATAAACGTAGTAATAGTTAATATTTTGAAATTCAAAAGGGCGTGGCCATAATCAAAAACTTAAAAATTAAGTTTTCTATTTATAATATATATGTACTCGTATATCTGTTCTAAATGCATGTATGTATGTCATAACAAATTTTGGCTTTTGATTGTTTAACAGAGTTTATTGAGATAATTCAGAAGGACGTAATAAAAAAAGGAGTTGTCATTTCCAGAAAATTAGGGTCCAGAAAATAATATTTGCAAGAACGAGTAAATTACTTATTATTTTAATACAAATAAATGTAACATGGTACTTAATTATAATTTTGAGCGTAAATTTTTTTATTACTGAAGTTTTTCTATTTGTGTTGTATAAATAGAATATTGTATATTTTATAAGATGATGAATGATGATGAATTTAAATAAAAAATCGATTTTGTTTTAAACCTAAGAGATCTTGCATTTGTTTTTAGGGCAAAGGAGAAAAATACTTGGCAACAGTGGCTCTTACATCAATTGCACTTTAATTTAAAGTACTATTCTTCCCCTTCCTTTTTTAACTCGTAACAATTTTATCAAGTTGAAGTTGCAGTTGAAGTAGCTTTCAAGTACCATTAATAGATTAAATATTTAAATTCTCAAACAAAACAAAATAAAGATAATAAGAAAACAAAAACGAAAAAGACAAAAAATGATTCCTTTATAAGGAATTAAAGTAATTTGCAAATTTAATTGTTTTTCATATAAAAATTTTTATGTGTTATATTATTAGAAGATACGCCTGCTACTATAATAATACAAATATATTCATATGCATACGAGTATAAACATAAATATTTTACGATAAATGACTGTGGTAGGCGGTAAAAGTTATGCTTCCATAATTCAGTTTAAATGAAGTAAAAAAATTTTTTAGTAATTATTTAATCAAGCTGTTATGCTTAATCTAATGATGTTGTTTTTAATGTATTGGTGCTGTAATGATTTGTAGTGTATTTCTATTTCTATTTATTATTTGTCCTTCTAATGCTACAGGATACAATATCTTTTAAAAGGCATGCTTGGGATCAGATAAGTTATCAGGATCAATATTGGAAAAGTAACTAACACTGATTTAAACTTAATTATCTAACTTTACATTTAAGAGTGCGAATATTATTGTTTCTTGCAGAGCCAATAAAAGTTGACGTAAGGAAAAGATATTTGGGTTCCTTTGTAGTAATTATTTTGTGTAGAAAAAGCAGGTTCTTAAACTTCAGAGATATACCAACGATACACCTGCTAACCTCTGTATTCCAAAGATGTAGGGCGCCATGTTGTTAAAAGTAGTGTTAAGTTTTCGTTTATCATTAGTTTTGAAATGAATAATAATGAAAGTTTGCCTTAGTTATTACCATTCTTGTCTTCGGTGGTGTAAAATGCTATCTGTGCCAAAAGTTCTGTCTCACGCTTGGCCAATGTGGCCTGTAAAAGTGAGAGATTTCTAGCCGAATTTAACAAATCAATTTTGTGGCCACCAAGATATATACTCACGCCATCAATGATGGCATGCTGCTCTTGTAGATAATTAGCCATTTAGATTTTTTTAGTTTAAAGCGCATACCATTTTCAGTTGCCCACTCATATATCCTGTTGAGATAAGAATACCAACTTGATGTTTCATTGATGTTATGGCGCAATCAATATAAAGCTGGACATCGCTTGCATACATATGCACGTTAGTATGGCTGATTTGAAGAAACAGATCATTTGTATATAGAGAATATAAAATTTTACCAAAAACTAATCCCCGAGGTACAACTCTAGATATGGACTGGATAGTGTTCCATTGCTGGCAGCGACCAGCCATCTTTCTATAAGATATGACTAATTTTTAATTAAATTAATTTTAATGCCGTTTCTGAAAAATTTTAAATTTTCAAAACCTTCATCAGAACCTGGTGATCTATTGTATCGAAGGTTTTTGAGTGGTCAAGTAAAACTAATTTCATTTTCATCCATAATGTTTCGAATATTTTCGACAACTTCAATTAAAGCTGTGGTGCAACTATGCCCACGTCTGAATCCGGATTGGCGATTAGTAAGAAGATTAGAAGAAAATGCTGTAAATTTTCGTTCCAAAAAATACATAAAGTCAAGTAAATTACAAAAAAATATATAAATTTGTATTAATTAAAACAGCTATTTTGAACTTAAAATAATAAAAAAATTAATATATATAATAATAAAGTAAAATACATGAACAATACATAGTGACGGCGGAAATTTTCCTGTAAAATATTGAAAATCATGTTTTCCTCTCTGTTTTGTAGCTATACACAATTGGCATGGCGATGTTCGTTTTGGTCTACCTTTAGATGTTGGTGACTCTGTGGAGATCTTAGAAGAATGTCCAAGATGGTTTCGAGGCACGTGTCCACGAAAATCACGAGCTGTGGGAATATTTCCTAAAACGTATATACACATAAAGGACTTGACGAAAATTGATCCAGTTGTAGCTGAATGTACACAGGTCTTGAGGGAATGGTCTGAAATATGGAAGAAACTATTTGTGGTTTGTATAAATAATCACTTTTTATGAACTAGTTCTACAATAACAACTTTCTTAAAAATTCTTTCATTTTTATAGGATCGAGAAACATACAAATTCCATACACTACGCAAGGTAATGCTGTCTATTTTGGAAAGCAGACGTGAATTATTGGGCGCCACTTTGACACAAGATCAAACATTGGAACTACAAATGACAGTCGTTTCAAAAATCGACTGGGGTAATAGGTAAGTGAAAGATTTTATTGTAAATAATTGTTTATTTGCCTAAATATCATGGGAGGTCTGCTGATGAGCCATAAGCAATAGCGACATCCACAGCAAGTAACAAAATTGATTTTATATTAATTTCATTATACATAGTAAAATATTTATTTAAAGGGCATAAAAATTTAGCTTGTTTTCTTTATAATCACAATAATTCTTACTTATAAACAAATTTCTAAAATTTAAAAAGCAAAATTATTACTTAACAAACTTTTAAAACTTATATAAATTTGTTTTAATAATTTTTAATAAAAATTTATAATTAAATAATTATGCATTTATTTTTAAGTATTACATCATGTATTGTTTGCTTAAAATTTTGAGTGAAATGAAAAATCTATAAAAAAAATCATATATATAAATGTATTTTAAAATGTTGAAAAAATTTTCTTGATTTAATTACTATGAAAGAAAAATGAAACTTAATCATAGTGATGGCGGTTTTGCAATAATATTTATTTTTAAATATATTGTTGATGGTGGTCAAGTTATATTAATAGTTTATTTGTTATTAAAATATTGTTTTGTCGCTCGCTTAAAGGTTTCATACAAATACAAAATTGCACCGATTACAAAAAATTTTAACATTGAAATACAGACTTATACTCATATTTGATAATTTTATATTGTTGAATGTTTTCATATCAAAACACTAAAAACAAAACATCCATCCATTCTCATGGAACACAAATATTTGACAAAACATTATTAAAATAACAGTGTTCATACATATAATTAAAAAGTTTATAAAATATAATAAGTTTTTATGTTTTTATTTTCTTTAATTTTCGTTTTGTAAAATTACTTTAAAAAGAATGAGAAATCATTTGTTGCTTTTACTACTTCCTACACTTTTTCTGTCTTTTCTTCTCAGAGATTGCATTGTTAAATTTAGAATAACTTTTTTAAAGGGCTTAATTATTATTGAATATGTTTATGTTTCGGTTTCTTTGCCAAATGGCTCTTTAACAAATGTGTCTACTACTTGGGGATATATAGGATTCATGGGATTCATTTCCAATGTTGAAGGTGCCGATGGAGTCCTTGAGCTTCCTAAGAGGCTGCACAATTCTTGTACCATTTCATTGTAAGATTTCGTATTGACATTTTGTCCCAATAAGTGCAAAAGCAAAAAGTCTCCAACCTGTATTAAAGGGAAATAATTAAGTAAAGAAATTAAAATTTATTTGAAAAGAAAATTCAATGCAAATATTACATCCAAACGTCTAACCAAAGTGGCAATTTCTTTGCTTCTTCCGGAACGATAGGAACGTTTAATAATTGTTTCGCGTGTTGTTGGCATGGTAACGATCATGAAGGAGTAAATCAAAGAGACTCCAGAAATTATAGATAAAATAATGAACCAGAACCTATAAGAAATTAAGAAAAATTTAATTATTTAATTTATAAAGAAGAGAATTAAAACCTTTATATGAGGTCCTTTGTTCCACCATGGAACTACAGGAATGAATATATATATATATATATATATATATATATATATATATATATATATATATATATATATATATATATATATATGAGGTATTTCTGCTTCTTAAGGATAGAGGAATAATTATGGGACTGCTTCTTTGAATCTTGAAATTTGTTACTTTACTTCAATGCAACATGTTGTACTGAATTCCAATGAATTTAGTAAAGGAATGCAAATTACTTATTTAATAAACTCAAACTACATTTTCAGTAAATAAATTGAGAAACTTCAAATTTCAGAGGTTTTGTTGGAAATTTTCTTTCCATTTGGCTTTCTTTTGTAAATTTTTTATAGGAATCAATGCATTCTGTAAATTTTCTGAAAACTACCAGCATTGAAATGTAATTTACTTTTTCAAGTATTGAAGTCCAAACATACGGGCGGAAAAATAGACATCGAGCACAAAATTAACAAAATAAGATCAATGTGTAAGTAAATATGTTGTTTGCAATAAAAAAGAACATTTCAGATCGCCTCATAATAAAAACAGGAAAACAGACAGACGTGTGGACGGCCGAGGATCAAATCTAACTTTAATAAAAACTTTTTAACAAAAAATAGATCCGGCTTTACAAACAGACTTTAGAAAAACTTAAATAACTAAAATATTAATATATGCGCTACCTACTGAGATCTTTGAATCCGCTGCCAAGATGACTGAATACTATAAACTAAATCTGAGTTTATCATCCATCTCCCTAGGCACCGACTCTAAAGATCTTAGTGGGTAACGCATATATTTTGATATTTTAGTTATTTCAAACTTTCTAAGGCCTGTTTTTGAAGTCGGCTAAATTTTTTGTTAACAAGATTTTATTTTACACTTTTTAGAAATTAATTTTTTACCTTTTCCCCTGATCCTTTCATCAATTCTGGAGCATTGCTTTTTATATTAAAAAGAATTTCTAAAATCGCTCCACAAACGACAAAAAGTCGCTCAGCATACAATAACTTCTCCTATTTTTGAATCGATTTATAAATGGAATACATTTAATTGATTTATAAATGGAATACACCTTGTGAGAACAATAATAAAGAAGTTTGGGCTGAATTATTTTCATTCATAGAACCCCTTTTAAAACATCTACATTCAATATGATTTGTTCGAACAGCCTTTCGAATCCGAAAGTTTTATTACTCGGTAATATGATCTGTTTGTACAGCGACTTTGTAAATAATTTTGTTATATGAATGGGTAGGCCCCAGGGGTGGTGACATTGTAATCAATATTGATAGAGGCAATGGGAATGGTACCTCACATACAAATTAATTCATAATTATCGTATATCTGACTGACTATAATAGTGAGAGAGGTGGTCACATTTTAGCCATTTTGCACAAGGGGCAGGAGGAAAGGGCATCTCCCACAACGATACTAAAAATAGTTTCTAAAAAGTTTAAAAGAAAAACTAAAAAAATATTTAACTGAGGTGAAAAATAAGATGTTAAAAGATGTTAAAAGATGTTACTGAGATCCTTGATCCCGGTGCCAGGATAGCTTAAAGCTTTAATGTCAAATTTTGCATTCTACATCTCTCCTGGCATCTTCAAAATCGCTGGCAAGATTATTGAAAGGTATAAATAAAATCTTGAAATTAATATTTTTTCCTGGAATTGGGCTCAAAGATCCCAGCAGGTAACGCTTAGATTAATATTCTAGTATTTCAAACTTTTTAGAGACTTTTTTGAAGTCGTTAATTTTCTTTTAGTTTTTATTCGTTTTTTGTAACTCCCTCAATTTAAAAGAATTCGTTTTACAGTACAAGGCGGTTTTTTAAACACGCAATCAATTAAGAATCGATTGCTATTAAGATTGTAAATTATTATTTAATTGAATTTGTGTAGAGTTTCGTACGGCTATAAAATTAATTTTAAAATTTGTACTCACCACAAGAATATGTAAATCTTCTCATTCAAAATATTCAAAGCCAACACACACAAAGTATCGTGTCTCTGGGGTGAGCCACCTGGGCCGAATTTGTGGAATGTACATTTTGTCAATCTAGGGAATATTTCAATCATCGGGTCAGAGCGTTTCTCCTGATCCATATTCGAGAATCTTATGACATCGGTACCGTAAGTCATGAAAGCACCGCCCAGAAATTTATCCACCATGAAGATATTGACAATGACATTTACGAAATTCAAAGCCTCACACAGGTAGTAGGAAAACGAATAGCCAGAGTGAGTATTTAAGCTTTCAATCAAATACTTGATAATACGATGTTGACAATCCTTACGATAATCTTCGGGTAAAGTGACCATGCCACGTAGGCCATCGGTGATTATGCGCATTTTGCCATCTTCCATATTTTTCCAAATCCAATGAGGCAAATAAAACATAAGACCCTGGAACGAAATAGACCACTGTTATATGCGCAAAAATTCAACATTTCTTATTTAAGCAGAGGCTTACCTGGAGGAATAACACGAAGGGCACCCACTGATAGTAGCTGTGATATCTTTTCTCTTGTCCAAACTCATTGCCCAAACCATGAGCGGCCACATCGGTACCAACTTGTCTGTGCTGTTGTCCCGGTATAGTGAACGTGTATGTAATCCAGCAAAATGTATTGATCACACGCATGGGTATGGAACCGTCATTAATGCATGAAATGGGGTCACCTTATGTGAAACAAACAAAAGATGAAGTTTATACAGACATACAAATTTACATGCATATTACACATAATTTAGCAGATTAAAATCAACCCAATTCCATTCTATTATCCAATTTCCACACACATTCTGCTCATCTGTCATATAAATTTGTTTATTTTATTGTTACACTTGTTCGCAAAAGTTCATTAACTCGGGTACCATTTTAGAACGTGTTCACACGATAAGTAATAGTAAAAAAGTTAAATGTTTTTCGTTTGGTGTAAGTTTTTTTTTTAATTTTGTTTATATAAAATATTTAACAAATTTGGATTATTAAAAATCTATACACATCCATACTTAAGTATATAAATGTATGTATGTATGTATGTATACAAAAATGAATGAAAGCTATGGGAGCCTAAACCAATGAACTGATGGTCATGAAATTTGCCTGTATTTCAATTGGGCGTCTCACTTCTTATAGGAAGCAAATAATTATCATAGAATCCCTAAGAAACAAGCTGTAGTATCCATATGCCTAATGAACTTAGTTCAAAAGAATATGGTAATGGTTATAAATGTATCTCAGTGAAAAGAGAACTTCCTAGAAAATAAATAAAATGCAGAGCTTTTTATCCGGAACTAAAGTGAACTTCTACTATTTTTAATGACCATAAAATATTAGCTTGTCATTGCAAGGTGTTCACTTTTTTTCGATTGGATTTAAAGGCATATTCACAATGTTGGAAAAAATATTTTTCGGAAGTACTTCAAATGTTATTTGTCCAAGGTTATATTGTACATTGTAATTTTTATACATATACAAGTACATATTATCAAAAATTTATTTTTTAATGTTTTGCTTGGCATTTCATTGGCCTTATCCAAATCATCAGTACTCTTCAGCCAAATCATGTTTAAAAAGCATTCAATTATGTTTTTTTAAGTGTGATTTACAAAACTATAAGCTATTTTTTGTTGCAATTGATATCGCTAGAAGCTGCTCCTTGACCTGTACTAACTAAATAATTTATATGTATATGTACTTATGTATTGACTGTGCGCTGTTAAAACCGATATCAAAAGGAGAAAAACGTAAGATTCAAATATAAAACAAATCAAGGAAAAATTATTAAATCAAGTCTGTTCTAGAATTGCACCCCACCCCCTTGCTGGTATAAATCGCTTGGATTATAAGCCAAAAATCTAGACCAAGACGCTATTTTCTGCGTTAAATCAAGATCATTTTTCTTGAATGAAGTTATTTAGTTTTTGCTTAAAATCAAATCCCTAATCGGTTCCTGAATACAATGATCCCTACCTGGCTTAAGGAAATTCCTAGCTATTGTACTTTTATTTGATTTACCCGTAAGTACGAATGACCTAATTTTTTTTTTTTTGAGTGTAGATGTAAAGAAACTCAGCGAGTTGTAAAAATTAAATTACATATTTTCAAAAAATTTAATTTGTAGCAAAATTGTGCAGAAATGTGTATGGCATTGCTAGTGTGTCTGTCTACATTTAAACAATTGTATGTATTCTGCGTACATTTGTAGATACATCCAGTGTAACAATATCTTTCGCTGGCACAAAGAAAAACATTGTTCAAATGTAAATCAACGTCATTCAAACCATACTCGTGCAACATGAGTTCATACATGTATTAAGTTCATATTTAACCATGAATGCCCATTTTTAATAGATACAACAAGTTTTGTAGTGTCTTAAATACAACAACAAGAACAATAAAATGTTGGTATCGAGGGAAAAGAATGAAAATTAAAATAAATTGTTGTTTGATATACACATGAAATATTTTTTATGTTTGAAAAAAAAAATGTGGGTGGGTGTGTTCGTTGTGCAGGCAAAGATGCACTAATTCACTGTATCTGTGCGATAGTCTTGTAAGTGCCTCAATATATTGTAATGAAGCATTTTATGTTCAAAAGTATGTACTTATAATTGTATTTGCTTTTATACATTTTTTTTTTTTGATTTGAATAATAGCATGGAAAATAAAAGCTCCATAAAGTTTTTGTTAAATTTTTCTTTATATATAATATATATATATATATATATATATATATATATATATATATATATATATATATATATATATATATATATATATATATATATATATATTGAGTATAAAACTGTTGACTATTGAGAATAAAACTTTTTTATTGTTTCCTAAAGTACACTTATCTTTCTTTACTCTTCAATTTTGGTTTTTTACACATAATTCATTTTGAAGGGTTCCTCATTGTCCATACTTTTAATAGGCTTTACACATCCGTGTGGATCGGTTATTCGCCACAGTTTTTAATAAACAAACAAAAAAGAAGTTGTTCCTTGAGAAGAACTTCAACTGCTTTATGTTGGATTTTTTTTGGAAAATTACAAAGTAAACGGACAATGAAGCAAATGAAAAGAGTACAGAATTTAAACAAATATCGGGTGTTTTAAAAAAAATTTGGAATAATAGAAAGAATATTTTATGTTTATTAGTTAAACTCTTTAAGAAGAGTTAAGTTATATGGCAAATTAAAAATTGCCATTTAAAGGAATTGTTGTTTAACAAAAATGTTATTATATTGTATGAAAACTATTTAAGTCATTTGTTTTATACCAAATACTTTCTGCAGAGTGCTATTACATACCTATACATTTTTTATTAATTTTTTAGGATGCGAAGAAAGTTCGAATTTATTCTGCAAATCCTAAAAATAATTTTCAAATATGTTAGTATTTTCATTGCAAAATTACTGTTGCAAAAATATTTGAGAGAAAGCAAATGTGATAGATACACCCTTATGAATTGGAGACCAAAACGGTCTCAAAAAATAAAAAGCATTTTATAGAATATAACCGCAGAAATCACAGGTAGTGCAAGCAGTTTCTCTTTTTGGCTTAATATTTTCAGATGCCATTAAAAATACCGAAAAAAATTTCTTCTAATGAAAAACGGCAACATATAAATGTAAACAGACCAGCGCCTAATTGATAATTAATTCGTATTTAGATACTAATTATATCTATAAAATTTCTCTTCACAATACAATCGCTTCCTAAGACGAAGATTTTTCTACAAAAGCTAAAAATTTCAGTATATTTAAAAGTAATTTTATGTTTTTTAATAGAATTTTTACTCAGTTCTTACCCACTGTAGAGACAAGCACAATATGTCTTGAAGTATTAGAAATAAAACAAATGTCTTTGGCATGTCATGATGTTGTCTTGTGCAGGTCTCTAACCCCTAGTAAAAATGTTGCCCGCAACAAGACCTTGAAGAAATGTTTAGCAACATTTTCAAAAAGATTATTATTTTCAGTCTACAAATATATACTTATGAATGAAATAAAAAAATGAAAAACATTAATAAAATAAGTCCCAAGAGATTTTTTGGAATTACGCCAAAAAAATTGAATGTGAACACAATAAAAAAAGTTAAAAAACTTTTTTTTTAAATTCAAAACAATATATATCTACCACGAAATTTGTTTTCCTTTAAAAGTACTAAAATCAAAAAAAAGAACCTTAAGAATTGTGTGGATGAATCATAAATGAATTCGTGGTATTTTCATTGAATACTACGAATTTCATTACTACACTTTTTATTTTATATTCTTTGTACTCTGTGGTTTTTTAAAATGTATCTGGCCAAGATTGTGTAGCATGAGTTGGTAGTAGGTTTACCGAAAACATAAAAATAAATAATAAAATCAATGGCTTTGTGTTCGAAACGTTCAAAGTGTAATATGATGAATTATTATTTCTACAAGTAGACTCAAATTACAGTTTAAAGAAATATTGAGGTTAAAATGAAGTGTGACTATTAATATAAATTTGTCGGTTTCAGATACATACTTAAAGTGTACATAAAGTGTCAAAAGCACGCAGCATGACAAAGTATTTTGACACTTTGAACAATACAGTTGGCAAATATTTACAAAAGAAAAAAATCTTAAACAATTTCTTAAGAAAACTTATCTATTAATAATATATTTACAAAGGTCTATTTTCATAAAACATAAAAATATTTAATTTTTCAAAACTATCTTTAGCGCTTAATGCTTCGTTTAACAAATTCTACTTTAAAAAAGTACAATTAAGAAATTTTATATAATACGAGTACTTTTAAATAACGGAAAATATGTTTATATTGTTACATACAAATTACAATGGAAAAACTGATTTTCAAATAAAATGTGTAATCATATTTTTATTAAGTGAAAATTAGTCGGCTAATTTCTGTTGGATATTTGGCATTTTATTAACTGCTACTTTTCATATTACGTACTCAGTTTTAATTTAAAATATTAAATTTGAATATTAAGTCAAACCGTTGCATTCACTAAAATGCAAATATTAACTTTTCAGTACTGAGTGGTATGAGTTATTTTCCCTTTTTTTAAATAAAATTATCAAATATTAATTTAGGTGAAAAGAACACATATAAACGCAAACAAACAACATTGCTGAGATGAACATAATCTACGGGTAACATGCTTATATTAATAGAAACATATCACTCCAATTGAATCATATTAAAATCTTAAAAAAATATGTATATAAAACTTATTGCACACCGAAATCACAATATACTTTGGAGCTACGAACAATTACCAGACCAACTTAATGTTAAAATATTATTAAAAAGAAAAAACTTATATCCAGCAAAATACTATACAGCAAATTTCGTTGTTTGATTGAAAATAGGAATTAAGTCAAGCTTTAGTGTCCATTACCAAACATTAATTTGGTGATTTCGCGTGTGAAAGAGATGAATACTTATACTTCTAATTTTCAATCATACTTCAAATCAATAAAATTAATTTTCTATTATAAAAAAGCTTTGTTTTAATTCAGCCATATTGTGATATTTAAGGATACTAATAATATATTGATTAAAATATAAACACGAGTGACTAAAGTTATATTTCAGATTAAAAAATCTATCATTTGCTTGCCACAATAAAGTATTGTTGCACAGATCATAATTTAGTTTTTGCAACCATGGTTTTTCTCCAACTTTATAATAAGCTAAACAAATAAATCGTAAAGTTCGCAATTTTCCTTAGTTTTTTCAACAATATTTCTATTCTACTTAGATCGAAAACTTCTAAATAAGTTTTTTCGGTGGTGTTTCAACTTTTTCTAAAAAGTCATATACTTCTAGAACAAATAAATAAATTTTCAAAGAGTAACCCTCTTCCGAATAATTTTCTAAAATAGTTTCCTAAATAGATTTCTTGGCAATAAGTCAATAATAATAAGTATAATATAAACAATAAAATAAACAATAAATAAAACTTCATACATTGAAAGTCCTATGTGACGATGAATTTAAGGTTAATCTATACGTCAGGCTATAGCTCTGTTCCTTATAGATAACGAAGTCACCCAAAGTTGTCCGAAATTGCTCGACAATCGTTCCAGATGAATTAGTGCAAATGGGAGACCTCATGGGAGAGTACCTTCACTTCTTTTTCTTTGGTTAAGTTTGCACTAAAACAAAATGAACAGCGGTTTTTTGCTTAGGAAAACAACAATTGAAAACCTAAATATGTATTTGTAGTTTGGGAAGGTAAAATAAGGCTGTTTGTCATTTAAAAATCCACTTTAAGCACGTAAAATAGAAAACATTTCAAATTTATTTCAAAATGATTCCATTTTACTATGAAAAGTTGTTGTTTTTATAGACTTCGACGTTTCATGATTTTTGAGAGCCTAAAATAACATAATTAACTTGTCAAAAAAATCAATAAGTTATCAGTACTGACCTTCGTAGACTAGTAGGTAGTGTACTAGACTCGTAGTGCGAAGGTCCCAGGTTCGAATCCTGCCGCAGAACTCTGGCAGTTTGTGTTTGATAAATAAAGGGAGCGCACAATCAGCCTTCACTGGCTTAAGTGTATGTCGTATGACATGGGCTATCACACCCCTCCAATCAACCTAATTAACCTATCAGCACTGAAGAGTTTGGACTAAAAAATTTTGGTTTTTGTTTTTTTTTTTTGTAACTTTCATAATTTGAAATAGTAAATTTAGCTTTTGCTATCATTAGCCCGAACTTGCACAAAGTCATTTGGAACAGACCACATCTATATGTATATGGAGTTTTGCATATGACTTAACAATCAACTGGCATCTTATAAAGACCTTGCTCCATGAAAGGTATTTTAAATATGTATATATTTTAATCCTTAGTGCAAATTATTCAATCCGTTCGGTAACTTTTGAAATGAAAAGTGGCCAAAATATTTTTTGTTATAAATTTGTCTTTCACATGATAATTTGAAACGCTTTCATATAAGACACGGAAACCGGGCACAAGTCTCAATTATCGTTATAAAATTGTTTAATTTTTATAAAAAAGCGGAAAACAAAAATAAATTGAAATTTAAAGTTACCCCAAGGAAATATAGCGAACAGTTTCTTTTTTCTTTCTTGGTTTCTAAAGTTAGTAAATTTTTGATAAAATTAAAATTATTGTTTCTACACATCAGTGAGAGAACTCTGAGCATTAGCTAAGCTTATTCAACAAAATTTACATGTGAACTCTAATTTTCTTGCAAAACCTAAATACATGACAATGCATCTTTTCATCAGTAGCTAAAACACTAAATGCCCCATAATGTAATTTGAATTTGTTAGATATATTTGAATTATTATTATTTTTTGTTTGTTTGTGTGCGGTTCAGTTTTCAACTAGTTGAAAAATAAACATATTTTTTTTGTGTGCTAATTTGTTAACAATACATTATTAGTAATTTATGGTGAAAGCTATTTACAGCTGTATAAACGTGATGTAGTACATGCATATAGACGATAATGTATGTATGTCTGTATGTATAGCAATTGTTGTAAACGTTTTGCATTGTAGTCTTTTGTATGTTGTTAACATTTGTTGAAGAACTCGTGTTAGTTTATGAATTAATTAACATTACATTACCAATTCTTTTTTAAATTTATTTAGTTTAATATATTGTGTAGTACTTACCAATTAAATTGTTGGCTGTAACTATAATACAGCAAATGAACAATATGGCCGTTGTTATTCTATAATGGCAACGAAATACCATATTATCTATAACAGCTTTGTCCAATAAATATCGTATTTTCACAAAGCCGGATACGGCTGAAACCATACCAAGTACTGCCATCTTTCCGCTTTATGCTTGAGACTTTCTTTACAAAACAAATAAATCTATGAAGGTTAAACTGAAACCTTTCGTTTTATGTGGAAAACTTTCCAGAAGCTGTGTAATTTTTTTGTTAAGCTGTAAAAAGGGAAAAAATTGTTCATTAAAAAAAACGGTTTAGCTATTTTTATTGTTTTTGTGAAATTAATAAGCGTATGTTTGTTTAATTTTTATCGGTAATATTTTTTCCATTCATTAATTGCTTTTCATTGTTTAAAAATGTTAGTGTTTGTCATAACTCTTGATTTCTAAAAGTAGGTCTCTGCTTGAATATAATCTGAGCATCGAAAACGTAATTCAATATACTCTGATTTTTGTTCTTATCGTTGTAGTTTTTTTATTTAACACATAAAGAAAACAATAGTAATTTCATTTCCCAGCAAAAAGAAAATTGTTAGTTTTATTAAGAAATAGATTAAAGCAACAATTTTGTACTAAAAATCACAATGAAATTTTTAAAACATTTCGTACCAATCGTATCGTATCGTGCTTTCCAAATATTTCAATAGAACATTATAATCAATTTCAAAGTTTTTAAAATTTCTATGGAACAGTTTTTAAAAGTTTTATCCAAGGCAACAATTACAACAGCAAAAACATACGACATGAAAAACCAATAACCTTTTGACACATGTATCCCCATGGTGTTTGCGCTGGCGTGGACACCCTGGGGACAATAAATCTAAATTTTTTGTACATAGATTTTGGGACTACACGACAACAACTACATACACGGTTGGTTTCACTGTAGTTGTTGTCGTATTAGAACCATCTTAAAAAATTAATACGACTTTTTAATGTTAATATATTTTTCATAGAAATCATGGCTTTGTTCGCACTCCATATATGAAAAACTTTTCTATTTAATATTTTATAACGTCCTTCACATAGACCGTAATTATATGTCATTATATAATTTTATTTTGTAGGCCTTTAAATGGCCTTCCCGAAAAACTCATATATAACTCTATAACATATGTACATATATAATTTTATAGAGTTCCATCTGTTTAAATCGAATTATATTGATGCTATCAACCATGTGCTTTCAAAAAGATAGTTGGACATAATATGCAGCCTGCAAGATTATTTAAATACAACTGCAGACATTCTCTATACATCTAATTTATCTTTTTGTTAATCAGAATTGCGACTTTAGACACCTGTCTTTCTAATGTCAAAAAGTATACGTCTACTTGTCCCTTGCAGATAGAGATTCAAACAATGCATCAATGAATTTCAGCTCGAACGAAAAGCTCGAAATGAAAAGTGGGAAGTTTCGCTGTAAAAATTTCTGCTTTCGAAATACCAATGCTGTTGGTTGATGTTGTCATTGACTACAAAGCAATTTATGACTGAGAACCTGGGTTCGATACC
Organism: Germaria angustata; assembly: GCA_963681545.1. NCBI lineage: Eukaryota > Metazoa > Arthropoda > Insecta > Diptera > Tachinidae > Germaria > Germaria angustata. The sequence continues at coordinate 21,392,439 of OY812998.1, read as the reverse complement.
TGTTCAGGACAAGTCATCATCAACATCAATGAGTTTTTCTGATTTACATCGGTGTGGCATTGTGCTAATTGTTGTTGGAATGTTTAAGCCATGAAGGTATCGCACTGGTCACTTTACAATATCGCCAGCGATTGATAATCTTCTACGCTAATGTACACTACAACACGGCGCCCTCCTTCGTCGGTAATGTTAGCGTCAGCGTCGGCGAAGTAAAACAATTAATAAAATGGCTACACAGATTAAGAAACTTAATACGTTTCCCTAACACCAGAGGCGCTGCAATTCTATTATCAGCTCTCCCTCTGTCTTCTCATTTCACTACCTGTCCTCTCTATACCATTCCTTTCACAAAAGAAGTAACACTTAGGCAGTAGGCATTCATTGCCTGAGTGTTACTTCTCTTTATAAAAAAAGCCCATTAAATAGGTCTGTGCAAGATCCCAGCTTAGTAGTTAAGCCGAATGCCAAATTTTAACATGTACAGTGTATGAATTTTTAACTCTTTTTTTTGTGAGAAAACTATACAAATTTAATGAAGCATAAATATATTATATGCACAGTAGGTCGATTTAGTACGTATACGAAGCAAAAAATTTTAAAAATATTGCGCAAAACTTTTTTTGGAAAATGTGGTTTAAATAGCTTTCACTGTAACATTTACAACATTTTGACATGGAAACAAAAATTATCTTTCACAGTGGGCTAATTTTATGGCTACATTTACGCGCCATTGAAATACTATGAATCCATGCAAGAACACTATTCCTAGAGTTAATAAAATTCAATTATTTCTAAGGTTAACAAAAGACATTAAACGCCAGCAAATGACACTAAAGTAAGAAAAGAATTACAAAACTGCACAATTCTAACTTTATTTATTATTATTATTATTTTTTTTTTAATTAAATACTTAAATTTATTTCGAGTTTTTGATTTATTATTTTTGACTTTTTCTATTTGTTGCATCAAACATTTCGCTGGGCTTAAGATCAACTAAAATATGAGTACAACTTTTACAAGTGATTTGCTGGCCTTGTTAACTTAAATAAATAAAAGTAGATACAAAAACATAGAATCTAGAAAAAAAAATAGTGTGAACATTGTAGGATATTAATCTAAATAAATTAATATTAATTTAAAAAGTATTTGACTAGTTATTTTTGCGAGGCTTGCTAATTAAAATTAAACTTTTTTTCAAATACAATTCTTATGCGCCCTTGCGGGACAAGTGATACTCATACATATTTCAGTATGCAAAATATATGTTTATTTGCAAATTATATCGTATTTTAATTTAACAAGCAGAGTAATAAAGATCATCACTCGTTGTAGTGAAGAACACTACCAAGTCTTTGGTAAGAATAGAACTTATAATCCCTGGGCTTATAGGAGGACACTACAACACTACCAACTATCCCATCGAAACACACAATATTTTCAAACCTTTTAATGAAAACAATTTACATTTGGAAGATGCAATGCTAATTTAGTTATATATAAGATATATCTATGATTTTAATGAAAAAATTATCATTGACAAAAATATAAAAAAATACGATTGAATACGATTAAACCTTTTTCTTATGTTGAATATTTTTAGCGAAATTGAAAAATAATTTACTTTCGAACAATATAATATTTTTTAAATATTATCTACATGGAAGTGCGACATAAGCATTTAATGAATACTCGTATGTCCTATAAAAAAGTGCAACTTACGTACTAAATTGTGTTTTATGCACATTTTGTAGATAAATTAATTTATAAAAAATGGAAACTTTTTCCACTCCATTGGCGTTTTCTTTTTTGAAAAAAAAAAAATAATAATCCCCCTTATTATGATTGTAGACGATGACGTCACATCAAGTCGACACTAAAAAAAGACAGCAGTTCTGAACTCGTTGTAGGCAATAATCAACTAATATTGATGGCCAATTGTAAGTTTATAAGCCATAGTAGTAATAATATCCTATCAATAATATTTAATAGTTGTCGATAACGATCCCACAATTGCCAATTTATTGATGTCGACTTGGTGTGATGTTCACGTCGAGAATCATAATAAGGGGGAATATTTCCATAAAAATGGCAATATTTACATGGTACCGAAACCCTCGCAATGTTATTCCTTTTTGCAGTTCACAAAAGAACAAAAATAAATGCATGAAAAATTTATTGTCCATATATTTAAATGTTATTTTTTAAACTTTAACGAAAATAAATCAAAGCACTCGCGGTTAGCAAATAAATTTGGAAGAATGGTACTATCTAACCCTGAAATAAAATTGAGTGCAAAATTATAACATATTCACATATTTCATTTTCAGCATATTTAAAAATGCACTACTGCTTATTTTTTTTAGAAGAGAACATAAACATGCAGGAGGGGTAAAATATTTGCAAAATTTTTGTTAAATATGTAAACGCCATCATTGAAAAGAACTACATCCCTTACATGATTGTGTGCTCTTTGCTAATAAATTTGGACTTATTTAAGAAAACTAAATTCCTATTTTTCTACTTGAAAAAGCAAAAAATTTTAAGAATCATTAGTTATTTTATCCACGATTTCATTTTTTGTTTGTTGATTTGGTCAGTAATATAGGGAATACGATAGCGGAGTAATTAGATGCCTACGGATGAAGTCCGTAAAATGTTGAAGTGAATATCAAAACGTATAAGAATTTTTGTGGAAAAAAATTTATTACGAAAAAAAATGTCCCCCAAAATTGTTTAAGGCGACATAATAAACATAAGATACATATATGCACAAAAAAAATCAATATTCTCTACAAAATATTTATATTTTAAGCACAATTGATCTTTTGTCAAACATAACAACATTTATAAAATTGTATATTAATATTGAGTTTAATATACATGTACACGTACACACATAATTTACATATATACGTGTACAACATTTGCATACATACATTATTTACATGCCATATGTACATACTAATGTTGTAACAAATATTCATATTGGTGTTCTCGAATTCGTATTCGTCAAATTAGGGCGAATATTTGTCGTATATCGTAAATCGTAAAGAAAGTATTATGTAGATGGCGCAGAAAATATTAATTTTTAATAACGTACAAACATATATTTTGAATTTAAACTTATTTTGTGGCAAACTAAAAAACCTACACAAATCATTTTGAATTTGAGCGCCATCAGCAGGAGTACAAGAAGTTGGGATATGCTTTGAACTTACGCAATGGTGAAGTTCGTTAAAGATCAAATGACTGCAAATGATGTCGATTATGGAAGACAAAAAAATATTTATTGTCGTCATGTATTAATAAAGTCACTTTATGATAAAAATATGTACTTTCGAAAATCAACCATTAGAATTTTGTGATAACTTTTGCAAAGTATAACGCAAAGGGACAAGTGCATTGGAGCAAAAAAGAATTTTTTTAAATTAAATTTTAAATATATCTAAATTTAATATTTAATATTCGTGTTCACGAATATTGCCTCAGATACTCGTATCCGCAAGTATGTAAAACTTGACGTCCATTACATCACTAGTACATACATTTTTTATTACGAATAGAAGGTATTCAATTCGAAATAGTAAATATAACATAACAAATTTTTATATCACTACATACAATACAATAAATCGAGCACGTAAATATCTAAAAATATTATGAAATTTTTTTATAGTATTTTTTTCAAATAGGGAACCTAACTAATTTGTTAGTATTTTTTATGTCAAATTCCGCATTAATGTATAAAATGATTTAAATTTTACAATAAATATTATTTTCCAACTACCCCTACTTAGCCGATTCTTAGGCGTACATGTCGAGTTAGTTCTCTTGAGAATCAAACACACACGCTATGCCTTCAAAAGTAAATATTAATTATATTATATTTCAGCATATCCGCGTCTCCGCGGACTATTTTTCTTATAAACCGATTTAAAAAAAAACATTTTGTGTGAAAAAGGACCTACTTTAAGATTATTCCGAATTTTACATATGGCAAGTACTTTTTGACTTTTGTGTGTCTCTACTTCTGCTCATTAGAATGGACCAGTTGGTAGAATTAATTTGCCTTGACTTAGACAATATTATCCAACGTCTATAAGTGATATTGATAATTTAAAACCTTACATATGAACAATGCAAATTAGTCCGGCGAATTGATGCCAAGTCACAGCCATGCTGATTATTAAACTTCTTCTATAAAATGTAAATGTTGCTATTTTATTATTTTATTTCATATGGATTTCGACAATCAGAAAAGCAGTGAATCGGAAGGAATTCGTATAGACCCTGCCTATGAATAAGATTTGTTTTATATTATACTTTTTTAATTTCATCACGATATAAATTGCTTAAATTTAAGTATGTGTTTGTATTCCTTGATTGTACTCTTTTTGAAAAGAGAAGTTTATTCTTTTCATTCGTCTCTTTTGGTATTAAAAACTCTCTTCTGTTAATTTTGGAATTAGTGTTGTATGTTAGTATTAGTGAAAATGTATTTTTTACTTTGGGGAGTTTATTTTGCTTTAGGTAAAGAATCCAAATGTCAAAAAAATAAAAAAAATCTATATTATGTATAGATTAAAAAAATTAATCTAACTTTTAGCAACATTAGTTTATTTTTAAGTTGGTTTGAGTCCAAATTTAAAAGCAATTTAGAAATTAAAATCTTTTCAAAACTGAACTTCACCCACTTTTAACATTATTATTATTATTATTATTATTATTATTATTGTTATAATTTTGTATGTGATTATTTTGGTTGTATTTTTAGTTTTGGTCTTCCTTATCTCTCTTTTTTCAATACGTACGAGTATTTCAATTTGATTGCTTTTGTTTCCGAAACTGGTTTTTAGACTTTTTCTTAAATACATAAATGACTCTTGTGGCTCTTGGCTTATTCTATGCCTTTTTTCAAACAAAATGATTATGTACATACATACATACATACATATATACATACATACATACATATGTACATACATACATAAACTATGTACATATATGTAGACGTATATCAAAACAAAGTAAAAAAAATATGATTACATTTTTCTGTTACAAATAAATCTCACCTTTATTAAGATAAATGTATTTTACTAATTAATAATTTTTAAAACATGTAGAGGAATGAGCTAATTTTTCTTTGTGTATTCGATTTTGTTTTATTTTATTTTTATACGTTTAAATCACGGTTTGAAGCATTAAATTTTAATTTGCTGTTTTGGGTTTGTTGATTTTTTTTTATTATTTTGTCTTTTTTTATTTTTGTTGAACTCTTTTCATTTCACAAATGCACTTCTTCATGCACCGTTGCACTTTAAAATACGTTTCCTGTCTACTGTTGCAAATATGTCTGATGCTACTACTTAAACTGCTGCTGGTTATACACGTCAGATGACGTTTGCAATGGTGATGATGATGATGGTGGTAACGATGATAATAATGGCGTTGCTGCTGCTGCTACTAGGCAGTTGAAATAAATGGTGGTTGCAAACACTGCTTGCCACCGGGTTTCCCTTTGTATGAAATGACTTCTATTTTTTAATTAAAATTTTGTCTAAATCATTGTTAAAGCAGCTTTAAGCATGTCATATGTTTTTTGAGTTCGTTTTCAATGGTGGTAGTATTGCCTATTTTCTTTTATTCCAAAAATAAACAAAAACAACAACAAAAATCATCTAAATAAATAAAATACACGATCCCTAATGCGGGCCTCACTCAAATTACGCCACCGATCTTCTCGCCGTTTCAACTCGAACTGATGTGAAATAATTTGGAAATCATATTGTTGAATCGCCAATAAATACTTAAATGTATAGTTTTATACGAAACCCTAGTTTTGAGGAAAAAAGTATCATCTATGTATGTTCGCATCTACGCTCTTTTACTCTTCTTAAATGCTTTCCGAACTCTCTTAGTATAATACAAACACTCTCTTGTACGAATCAATGCTTAAATCTAAACTCGTTTTATTGCATTTCTGTTTAGAAACTACACACATACTAGTACAAGCAGACATTATGCATTTTAACAGCTAAACTCAATTTGAATTTCTTTCAGTGAGTAGCCGTGATGGTATGAATTGAGTATGAGAATTTTGACTGAATCTCTTTAATATAAACATAATAAAACTACAACTTTATACATATATTCAATGTTAGTGCAACTATTGTTTATTTATTAAAAATTTCATATTGTTTAAACAGCAAAATTAAACCGATTCCTTTATTGGAAATTTCTGTTTCTTTTTAAAAATATTTTCACAAACTAGAGTATGGAGGAAACAAGAACCGATCCAACAAATCTGTTTAATTTCAAATGTTAAACTAAACCTGTTGCTACCTGCTCCTTAATTTTATATACTTATATACATATATACATACACATTTTTTTGCCTTCGTCTTAATGCGTTTGCCATTTTTGTTAAAACTCTTATTGTTGCCTTAATTATACGAGGGTAGATTTATTGCATGTTCATTTAAAGGAATTTTAAGAATCATGTGCTTTATTTACACATGTTTTAAATATTTTTTTCCAGCTAAAGTAATTCTTAAGGCTTCACATGAAAGATGTGTGTGAGTTTGACATGGCAAAACCATGGCAGAGCACCAATTTGAAATATTTGTGTAATCCGTGATCGGTTTCAGATGTAATCCTTTTTAAATTGATTTTGAAACTATTTACATTTCGTAAAGTAAGCAAGAATTTTCCCAGCAGTACGTTCTACGCAGTATCAATCAATCATCTTATCCTTATGGTGTGTTAGACTTCGAACAAAAAAGTTAATTCCCGTAATGTTACAGTCCAGCAACAATTAGGGCTCAACAGTCTTCGTATTCCTCCATATTGACAATTTCTGCCGAAGTGACCGTTAAGAAACTTTAAGCTCCTGGTATGTACATCTATATAACATTGAAACGCTAATTATACAAGGATTTCATTTGCTTCTTTTTTATAAAAAAAAATCTTTAAATAAATAGAAATTATGGAATGCACTATTTGCACAAAAGCTATTGGAGAAGAATTAAATATTAATTGTATGTAACAAAGTGAGTCTAATTTAACTTTGATATCAAGTAGTTGTCCTCATTTGGCATCTACAATAAAGTAAAGCATCTGTACAATATTTGGATTTTAGCTAAATTCACTGCGTCCCTTTTTAGTGCAGCCTTTTTTAGCATTCTCGGTATCTTCTCGGTGTCTGGGTCAATCCCAAAATCTAAATGTTAATGCATCTTAAAACAGAGGTGTCATCAATACATCGGGCTACACCAGCTTAAAATTTGGAGAAGTTAAGTTATTAATATCTGATTAGAAGTTAGTGCGGTGCCACAGGAAACAGTAGACGCGTGAGCCTATGTTCTGTCCTTTGGCTAAGAACCTTAACATATCACGTGGTGGTTATATAATGTTTGGGCTCTGGATACTGATGGCGCAGTGGAGGTTGAATATATGGCTCCAACTCCTTAACAAAGACTATGTACGCAGTTCGCATAGGCACGTATAAGAATCGCTGCCTTAGCATCAAATTGGCATGCAACACTGAATTCGTCTGGTAGTAAAAGAATCGCGCATTACTGCATCCGAATTTGTATCAAATAAGATGAAAAATCTTGCACTTTTAGTTAAACGAGTACTTTCAAAATAAAAGTAATATTTCAAAAGTGTACCCTTATAGGAACAACAGGAATTAAAGAATTATTTAAGTAAAAAAAAATAATATTTTGTGCACATAAATATTTGCTCTATTAACTTTGCGTGCTAATAAAAAGTATGTAAAATGGATGGAGCCTTCAAGGAAGTGAAGTTTTTTAGCGGATTTTTTTTAATCGAAATGTATGTAAGTCTAAAATCAAAACCAAACCTTAAAGATTGAAAACGTAGAGTTTTTCACTTTTGAAAATAGCCGCACCTGGAGAGTTTTTTCTAAAAAAAATTTCTGAGGATGGGGGCTACAACTCTTTAACGAATAGGAAAAATCTTGGAGCTTGTTTTTCTTAGAATATAAGTATAATCAGGCCTGTTTTCGTAGCCTATATTCAGTAAAGAAAGAATTAATAATAGTCATTGAAGGATAAACGTCATGAAGGATAAATTTAACTTTAATTACGCGATGGTTGTTTGTAAAGTAATAGTACTTAAACAAATCACTTATGGAAAATGGATATAGGAATTTATTTGATTCACAAATATACCAAATTCTCACCATGATTTTTCATGTAAGCATAATTTTACAGCATGTTTAAATATCGTTAAATTATCGAAGTCAAGAACCAAGATCAATGACAACTATTTTTCCTTCTAAGCCCTTTTTTTCTACCCAAGTCAAAGTTGTTTAGTTTGACTTTTAATTCTCAATTATAAGCCAGTAATTGGCTATTTTTTGTGTTGAGTTGACTTTATTCGAATGTACTCTTGATTTTCTTAGCAAATATGTTACGAAAAATAGCCTAATAATCTAGACTATTGTTTTTCATAACTAATTTATTTTCTTAAAACAATTTCTTAAGATTTGAATTTCAAAACTCTTATGGTGAAAACTATTTCGTTATTACATAATGTTTTCGTGTGAATGAGCTGCCGAGATCATGACTAATATTTCATATATACCAAAATTATCATTGGTAAGTGATTGGTTCTTATCCTTATATTATATAGCTAATTAATTATTGGTCTTTAAAAATAAACATCAACAAACTGCCCTCGTAACAAATATAATAGTGTACATTTTCATTGTTTGAGCAAAAGCTGGTTCATTCGCACCACATCCCTGAGGATCATTTAGCGTCGATGATTGATCTTAAACACGTATATTTGCATTTTACTGGCATTGTCATGTATCGTTAGTTGGCATCACTGTATACGTGTATTAGTGGGCATGCGCTCCAGCGGTGATACACTGTCAAAAAAGCTAAACTCTAAGAAATGTGCAAAATATCACAATTATACAGAAAATCAGCTTTCAAAACAAGCGGTTGCAGAATTTACAAATTTGTATACGATTATTTGATCATCAATGTGAGTTTCTCTCGAAGGAGACCCTTAAAAAAAACAACCATTAATTTTTATAGTTTGAACTACCGAGTTGTCTACCAACACTTTTTGATTTCTTTATTTCGTTAACTAACAACCTACTCAACAATACTCTTTTTAATCTTTCACAAAAGACACCCGTATTGTATTAACAAATATATACATACATATTAAACACATATCTTTCTTTTGATTTTCTCTAACAAAAGATCTTACGAATATTTGTTTTAAGAAAGATAATTTAAAATTCTAAATAATTAATCGATATCTTAACATTTCACAAAGAAGTCTATGCGACAAAAACTAAGAATTGTGGCGTATTGTGAGAACACAAGTTTTATGAACATAAAATTTATGGCTTTATACAAAACCTGCTTGGTTTTTCATTTTAAGTTTAACTTTAAAGTCACAAACGAATAAGAAGAGAAAAACACAACACGTACATACATACATAAAACGTCTACAACAAGCAACAAGTATTTTACTTAATTTTTTTGCTCTTCAGTCACAGCCACATTGACTTATTTACTAACTGCCTGGTAACCCGACGGGTTGACCGGCTGTTTGTCACACTGTTAGTCATATTTTCAGCATTAAATCTACATATGCAGATTTTTTTTATTATATGTACATACTTACATAAATGCATATCGCACACTTAGTTCAAAAGTGACTTAACTCAAAATTTTAGTTTTTCAGAAATCGAAAAAAACTGAAACATAAAACACGAAAATTGAAACATAAAGAAAGACACAACTGTTAATTAACAACAACAAAATACTCTGATATTTTTCTAATAGACAAACAAGTGTATTGTGCATAATTTAAGCATATAAATCCGAAAAATTAAAATTTTGAGTTAAGTCACTTTTGAACTAGGTGTGCGATATGTAAGTATATAAATACATATGTATGTATGTATGGACAAACATACATAAATATTTAAATGTGCATGTGTATGAGTATGTATGTGTGAATGCTGTCTTGCAAGATAAGATCAGTAATTTAAAGTATGAATTTATGTTTTGACTTTTTGAAATTTCACATCTGTTTTAACTGATCGTACCAATTATTACAGAGTTACAGTGTAGTGAGTCGTCTCAATCCCTGGTATTAGCCCAGCTATACGAGTGCATATTTTGTTGGTGGGCTACAAGGCTGGATTTTTTTGGTATATTTTATAGAAAAGAAGGAAGAGTAATGAAATTCATAAAAAATTCTAGCGGACCAGCATTAATAGCCACTTTCGCGTGGGCACTCCACCCCCCAGATTGGCCTTTCTAAGATAAGAGACAAAAAAAAAATAAAACTAGGCTTTTTTTCACTTCCCTTATTTAAACAATGCGGATTTTGAAATTCTAGGTAACTATTCGGATCGGTATACGCATGGCTATATATGTATGTATATTAATGTGTCTACTCGTATGTAAGACAGACTGAATCGCTGGGAGCAAAATTTATGGCACTTGGGCAATTGGAAGATCTCTCTACCATGTCGTGTGAACATGTATCGATTCGACGTGATAGATTTTAAGATTTTTCAAACGCAATTTTTTAAAAAATATTTTTTTTAAATACATGTTAAGCTACCGCCAGGTAATTCCGATTGTCCTAAATCGTTGCAAAAAAATTGTTTTTAAATACCTCAAAAAATTCTTATCAGATTCAGCAATTTTTCAATAAGTGCTTCTAATGGCGCGAATTTTATCAAAATTTTAAAAGTATTTATTTTTTAAAAGTTCCGAAAATTTTTGTCAAAATGATTTCCCAAATTTTTATAATTTTTATATATATAAGATCTTTTGCAACACTAGTTTACTATGAAGTATGAATACCCTTAATGAGTTTGCTTTTCTGTCTTAATTTTTTTGTTTATGCTGAAGTTAAACATTCCTCGGTTGGTGAACGCTTAAGTATGTAAATATATTTACAAAATTTGGTAGGTATGATCACTTCATTATAAATTCATTATAATTGTGTAACGAAGTTTAGAATAAACACATCAAAGCTCAAGCCAGTAGCTGAATTCTCTAATTTTCAATAATTTTTATATCGAACATAATTGATCTTTAAAATTCAAACCGCTTAATTTCATTTATTATTAATTTTATTTTTAAGAAAGAAATGGATGTGAGATAGTGTAACAAAGGAAATAGGGAAAATTATAGGTTTTTTTGCTTTTAACCCGTTTAAATTTATAGTTTTTTTTTTCGACAAGAAATGGGAAATTTTGCCAATAATGAAATTAAAACAATATTTTTGGAGATATCATTATACATATGCACTTATGATCGTACTGAAACTAAAGTTTAAGCGAATATACATATATAATAAATGCCACAAAATTGTGAGGGTGCTCCTCTAGGCTAATAATGATTGTGGGTTCTCTAGTCCAACCAACGACTACATTCTCCACTGCAACTATCAATAAAGGAATTCTTACTGTGTTATTTGATTTTCCATTAAAAAATGCTCTCAAAAAGTCATAGAAATGCATACATAGATAGTTATACGGAAAAAAGCTAATGGTTTTTGCAATATGCTTCATGCTCTAATATATTGAGAAAAATAGATTTATTACGTTCTTTTGCAAAGAAAATAGTTTTATATTAAATTGCGGTAAGTTATTTATGGTTTAAGTTGAAAAACATACGAGCTTGGCAATAGTCACATTGTATATCTTTTTATGTAAAAGTAAAAATTTAAGAAAAATAATATTTTCACGTAAATTTCAAGGAACAAGTATTACTTTTTTTAATGAAAAGAGGTATACAAAGAATTGTACCGATTTGTGGAAACTTTAAATCTTAAATCAAGATATTTTAACATAAACTCATCAGAAAATTTACGAATTGATACATTGCAGGTCATTCCATTTTATTTATTTTTTTGCACTTATGTATGTCATAGGCCAGAACTGACCTTCGTAGACTAGTAGGTAGTGTACTAGACTCGTAGTGCGAAGGTCCCAGGTTCGAATCCTGCCGCAGAACTCTGTCAGTTTGTGTTTGATAAATAAAGGGAGCGCACAACAAGCCTTCACTGGCTTAAGTTTATGTCATATGACATGGGCTATCACACCCCTCCAATCAACCTAACCTAACCTATGTATGTCATATGGTATATTTACCGCGAGAAAAAGCTTAAGGAACATCACTTTCGCTTTTTCAACGAAATCGGTAATTTATGCTTACTAAAATTAAATCTCAAAATTTCGTAATTGTTAGAAGTGGCATTATAAATCTAAAATCAATTTTGTAATAGCCATACAACTTACTGCAAATGAATTTAATAAAAACACTTCCCCTGTGAACTTTTATGTTTGTCCCTTAAGCTTTTTTGGTGGTTAGGGGACGATATTTCAATCGTTAATTAATTATAACAATTTAATTTTGAATTTAACATAATAGACAATGACTTAAAATTATTCGAGATATTTTCCCAATTAATTAGTTGTTGTAATATTAGCAACCAAAAAAAATTTTTTTTAGAAAAGGCCATTTTTATGTTATAAATTAATAGTTAAAATTTTACTTCCAAAACATTCCATTTTCATAGGATTTGTAATCATGCTCAAAATGTATAGTGTATATTCTGTATGTGAAAGTTCTCCTTAATACAATTTTTATTCACATAATATATTTTTTATTGATATTTTTGCAGAGAACAGCTGTGTAAGTGAAAGCTTTTGAGACAGACTTAGTAAAACAGAGCTTCTAAAGAAGTAATAATTTGGATGCAGGAAATATGTAAATTTAGCTAATTTCGGAATGATTTTAACATGTGTTTGTCATTTGAAAATTATTTTTTTATGTCCTTAACTAAATTATAAACCGTCTTTAATTGAATAAGGTAGATACATATTTTATTTTCTTAAGAATATTATAAAATAACGAATAAGCTTTTTACTACTGGAAATAGAGGTACTAAAAGGATAAAAACCTGTCTTCTCTTCTGTGAAAGTGATAGTTTATTTCAAAATTAAGAAAAAAGTATTATTTCTATGTAAGAAATAAGTCCTTTTTTGTTTTATCAAGATTATCTCAACTTTACTCTCTGGAAAGTTGATAAAGGATACTTTGGAAACAAAATCAATTGCATTCCTTAAGAACAATTTAAGATTTTTCATTGATATAATACTTATCTCAATATGACAAAATTTTTCTGAACTTTTTTAATATTATTCGTAATCTATTTAATAGAAAATATAAGAAAAAAAAACGTAATTACTAAGAATTACATAGAATATCTGTGCCAATAAGGAGAATTTGCAATTTTTTAGTGAATTCCTTCTTTAACGCATGAAATTATATTAGAAATGAATTATTCCGCAATTCTAGGAGTTGTTGTTCCCAATGAAATTGTACCTAATTAATTGTACATGAAAAAATGAAAGCTGTACATCATGAAAAGTTCGGCAAAATAAATAGAAATTTTATGAGAGGAACTTTCAAAGTCGCAAATCACAAATGTGCTATTAAGCCGATTTTATATTAAATAGACTTAAGCACTTATTTCTTATTGCCACAAATATTAAGTTGCAATGAAATTATAAAAACACAAATTAAAAAATGTTTTTTCTCTAATATTATTCCTTTTCGATTTCAAGATTTAATATCTTTAAAAAATTGTTATGCTTCTTTATTTGAAAATGTTTTGCTGTTAGCTTCTCCAAAATTATATCAAAATCTAAAGTCTCATCAAAATTAAAGCATTTTATTAATATGGTAGAGGAGTTTTGATTGTCATTCCTTTAGACCTCTCCTGCATATATTAATTATTTTTTTTTTCGCACCGCAACTTCATCTTTACCTCTTGCTTGTTGTTTTGCAGTGGGAATCTTATAAGATAAATGGAAGCAGACACACAAAATGATTTGATACATGCAAATTCTTATTCCCGTGTTTTTATTCAGCGGTTCCCACCATTTTCAGGTTCATGAACCTTCTACGAAAATTTTTTTCCTAATAGATATTTTGATATGGCTAAATTTGTTAGAAATATATATATATTTTGAAAAACTAAGCGAAAACTCGTTTCAATTATTGATGTTGAAAACTAACAAAAAATTGAGTTTTTTTACTATCGTTTTTACTACAAATTATGGAAAGAAGTTTTCGCTTTGTTTTACAAAATGTGGCTTTAAATAATAGTCAAGATTGAAGAGTTAGAAGAAAAATACAAATTTTAAATTGAATATAAATCCTTATTTACAAAATGTTAACAGGGACCGTAAGAGTGTGGTATTCGGCCAAAGAAGCCAATATTCTTCCCAATCCGAAATTTACGAAATTTATTTACGAAATTTACTGCATTGATGCCTTTATGATTAGTTCGTCTGTCGGGTTGAGCTCATCTTCAACTCACTTGTGACACTAGTTGATAGAGCAGAAAGATGTTTTACGGCCAATTTTTTTGAAGGTCAGTGCTCATTAATATTGAATTTTCTAATTTCAATGGCTCTCGAAAAGAACGAAATATTATTTTCTACCGAGGACGGACTGTAAAATTTATTAAGTCTCGGTTATGAAGTTATAAAACACTTTCACTAAAGTTTTAATATTCTATTGTTTGTTGTTGGCTTAGCTAGGTATATGCCTGTATTTCATTGGCGCAGGTATTTACCTAGCTAAGCCAACAACAAACAATAGAATATTAAAATGGTTATTTTGGAGAATATCTCGAATAACAAATTTGATAAATACTTTCACTAAAGTTTTAAGAAATAAATAAATACACTATTGAGCAGCGCAGGCAAGTGATGACATTTAACTTAAATTGAATCTATAAATCGAAGTACATTGAATGAATATCTTTGTTTACAAGCACAAGTGCCACTCCCCATGAATATCAGTAGGTGACGCTGCATCAACAAAACATCGGCATTAAGTTTGGATTTTGGGACCGACAGCGTTATTGTTTTATTTCGAATTGAATAAAATTAACGTAGACGGTCTTACGAATCACACAGCGAAGGGCACAATAATCCTAAACGAAAATTTGTGACAATATATCTAAACGTACTCCTCACATGATGCTGCAAAAAGTTACCAAGCGTGAACGGTGGTAATATATTAAAAATATTCAAAGGTTATATAGACAAGTCCTCAATATACATCTGAGACCTACATGTGTCAATCGGTTATCTATAGCCATATCGGTGTACTATAGCCATATGACTTGTTTTATGTCAGTTCTCTTTTCCCAAAGACACACTAGAAAAAATGTATATGCTAGATAGACTTAGTTAAAAAAGTTTCTTACAAAATGCTTAAAAAAATTTCCTTAATTTAGGCAGGATTTCCCCAAAACAAGTGAAGCTATTTTAAATCTCATAAAAATTGTATAAAAAATTTTTTGGACAATATTTTGCTGAATTCCAGTAAAAAGGCTGCTTTGGCGTCAAAATTTCTAAAATTTTACTTCATTATTTCTTGGAGTGTAGTAACACTCATTGGAGAAGCTAGTTGAGGTTTGATTTGTGTCTTTTGGTAGAATATTTAAATAGTAACAATTGAATCTCTTCTTAACATGTTCCAGCGACTTGTAACTTTAAACTGTTAGCAATCGGAGCTATAACTTTTATTTATGAACGATGCCATAAATTTCAAAATTCCACTGGACTGGCTGCCCAGGGTGTTTGTAAAGTCCACTTTTCCCTAACAGTCAACGCTCGTATAACACAGACCACACTTCAAATGCAGAATTGAACATTTCGGATCAGGGCCACTGTACGGAGAAGCTGTAGACATTTGGATGAAATACATGCGCACCTCTAAAATAAAATATTAGAATTTCTTTAATATCTTATGCACATATGAAACCGTTCTTACTTGGAAAACCTTTATAAACCGTAAAATTCGTATGGTCTTTTAAGACATTTGGATTTCTGTTAATTCATTTGGAAAACATGAAAACTTTTTTCATACAAAACATTATTTGGCATGTAGCGTATCTTCAAGCAAAAAATAACGAATTTTATATAACTTTATGTAACTCAAACTCAAACATTTATTTTTGTCTTTTATAACTTCCATTTAAAAAGGATTGTTGCCATGGCCTTTTTTACATATGATTCCAAATTGTGATACGGCATTTATAAAGTGAAAAATAAATAAATAAAATTTAAGAGAACGAAGAATGCATGGGTGCAGCAACTCCATTCCGTCCACTTTGTGGCATACCAACGATTTGACAGATACATATTTGTACAGCAAACATTCATCCCAGAAACCGTTTTCACATTGCCTGTTTAATTTTTTTTTACTCGTTCATATATACATATATTCCTACAAAAAGAGTCAAAGTGAAAAGAAACAAAAATGCATTGTTACTGCATTTTAATTTCTATTTTTTTATCTCTCAAACATAATAAAATGCTTGTGATAAGTTAATATCACTTTTTGGAAAATTAAATTGAATCACTAACTCTCAATGTTACAAAACCCATGCAGCAGAGTAATTGTGCAGTGAATGAATGAAGAGATGAGGAATGGGGCAACTATCCTGTCGTACTCACTCAGCCATTTCTATTATTTTTCTTATATTTTTCATATATATTTTTGTTACCTGTATACAAATAGATGCTGTCATAAAGACTATTTATTGCATTAAGATGTTGCTTTTGTTTAACAGAATTATTTTGTTAAGGAAAAATAAAAGGGAACGAAAAACCTTTCCAAGCGCATATATGAATACGGATACCATTGGCGTAGCTAAAACAAAGCTTTTGCCCCTTTACAGTTAAATTGTAAGGATAGCAAAATATAAATCCCATGAGGTGGCCATTCTACGTCTGTGAAAGTCACAGAGGTTTACATGCATTTATAGAGAGTTTTAAGTATACATATAAAAATATTTACATATGTATGTAAAGTACATACGAGCATATACTCGTATGTATATATCGGCACATGGACGGTTATATAAGTTAAGCATAAGTGCAGGAATATAAAGTTATTGAAATGATAAGAACGTTTTGAGTTTTAAATATTTTGTCAGCATGAAGGTAGAGTTTTTTTTTTATATTAAGACATTCATACTAAATATTTATATATGCCATACTACTTGTTTGTGTATCTCATTCAAACACATAGATATACACATATACAAATAATCACAGAAGTGAAGTATACATAAAGTCCCAAAGAATGACACAGACGTATTTATATATCTATCTAATCAGGTTGGATATTTTTATAATACCTTTTAAAAAATTAAACATACAAATAAAACTTTAAAATAGATTCACTAGTAAGTAAAAAGTACATAAAATGAAATTAAATTGTACAGTATGACCAATATTTATTCATACAATGCTAAGAATGTTGCTGCAGGACAAAATAAGGTATTATGCCTTGAAAAAATGATATAAACACACGACAAACAAGTTAAAACCGAAAAAAAAATTATTTTGTTGTGGGTTTTGCTTTTGATATGTCTAACGTTTGGTTGGCGCTAACCCAACAATCAGTATGGTTATATAAAAACATTCATATACGATGTGAGAATCGCATGAAATTTAATAATAATTAGAATTACAAAAATAAGTAAACTTCAAAAGCTTTTTATAGAAACACTGCAGCAAACAATTTGTACTCGATTAGTGGTCATTTCGTCTTAGGCAAAACAAAAAATAAATTTAGTATTATTAATATTTCTTAAAATTATTCTGAATATATCCAAAGAAATATAAAAATATTTTTTAATAATAAATTAAACAATATTTCGAAATATAAAATAATACATGGTAAAAATTTTACTAAAAAAGCAATAAGTTTTATATTTAGAGAAAAATGGAAAATAATTTTTTTAATGAAACCAGTAATCAAGGGATGATCTTAACTCTTGGAATTCATTGTGTTGGCTTTAGGAGGCTAATTTGCATTTTGCACAAAATGTTCGAATATTGTTTGAGTTCTATAATCCAGAAAAATCTAGAAAAGATCCATAAAGCTTCAAATCGTAGCTCTAATTTCAATTTATAAAAGTTGCTTTCATCAAAATATTCTTTTATTCGTGTCTCAGTATGCAACAGGGCTGGCAGTTGATTTCATGAAAATGGCGTAAAGAATAAAAAATACTCGTAAAGCTTCGTCAATAAAATTGTGCAAATGAAAATTTTGTTTTTTAAATTTATTATTAATACATCGATATTTTGTTAAATGAAGCTTATTACTAGTTTGCTTACGTACATACATATTATGTATATATGTATACTCGTACAAAATATACTACGATAAAAACTGTTGCTCTTTTATTAAAGCACAGTCGAATTCGGATAAGCGAAATTGGAAACTTGTTGCAATTGTCATTCGCTTAAGCAAGATTTGCATTTAAACGAACCTCAGAGAAGTGATTGCTTCAGGGATCTCAGCAATTTTAAAACTGTTCTTTGTGAATTTGTTTTATTATTTTTAATGAATTTAGTTTTGCATATGCATGTCTTTAAATGACTCTAACCAAATCATCAGTTTACACAAATCTTGTTTGAAAGGTATTTAAACTCATATACATACATATACAGAAGCCCACACATACATATATTATATGAGAATTATATTGAATTCAATCATAATTTTCTAGCTGTGAATCCAAATACAGGTATCTTTTCAAGTCATTTGTTATTTTGGCGCTAATAGATTTTTTCCGTCCGAAATATTGACTATAAATCAGCATCGTACCTTCGCGGATCAAAATGAGTCACTTTACGCTGAAACAACGTTGCGAAATATTTCACAACAATCGGACAACGGATTTTCATCTAGGCGTGGTTGAGAATGAATTCACAGAGATTGACAGTTCAGTGTGGACCATAGATTGATGGCATCATTAGCCCATTCCAACATGCTGCTGGAAACGCCATATTAGCTAACAGCAATCGCTACAGGGTCATGTCTATTGGTTTTCCATGGCCCAAAATAGAAGATACAGATTGGCATAATCTTTGGTTTCAGCAGAATGGCGTACCATGTCACACAGCTCATCACCATGACATTACAGCTGATTTAATATTCAAAAATATACTTGTATTTAAACCATCCGGTGTATTAGTACTTATTTTTCTACAAAAATGCCTCTTCACAGAAAGCTGTACTCGTATTATTTATTACACATACATAGAGAAATTTCGTGGTGACTGACCTCCAGCCAAATATATAATTTCTTCAGGTCCTGAAACTATTTAAAAGAGGTCTAGTACATACTCGTAAAATATTTATTTTATAATATAAGCACACGTTATTTTTATAACTCATACGAGTATATTTGTAAATACAATTATTCCTTAATTAAAAAAAATATTTTTGGTTTTGTAGAACAACATATTTCCCACGCTGTGCGTGACATATACTACTAAGTATATGTATATAGTTTGTATATTGTTTATTACCTTTACTTATCGACATGTAAATATTAATATCTTAGTTTGTTTTTGTGTGCTGTTGTTCTTGTTATTTCTTCTATTTTTCTTTGCTCACAATGAAAAAATTTTTAAAAAGAAGACGATATATACATATGTACATACATATCAGAGATATTAGTTAAATAGCCTTCATGGGTATCCAGTAAAAGAGAGTAAAATCATTGAGGAATCAAAATCTGAAGTGGTGCCATGATTTTTCAATAATTAATCACCTCAAATCATAGAACTCAACACTTAATTACCACAGAAAAGATGTATGCCGAAGAGCTGAATAGTATAGATTTTTGAGGCACTTTGAAATCTTATGAATTTTCTAGTTTTTTGTAATTATTTTTCATTAGTGAATTAAGGCAATATCTTCCAAATACATTCATGTTTCTAGGCAGATTGTTAATTGCATTAAAATATCGTGATGTGTCCATTAAAAATTTGGCACCATCAAGTGAAAATGATAACATTTTTATTGTTAATGATGCAACTCATGCAACTTCTATTCTTTTGGCAAAATGTATTGTTTGTTATTGCTTTTAATTGGTCGCTAAATCAAATCGTTAGTGAACTTTGAGCAGTTTGAAAACATTCAACCTCGTATATTTATGCCAAACGAATCAAATACAATATGAGAATTCTCAAACGAATCAAATCCAATATGAGAATTCTCATATTGTACAAGATTAAATAACGAGAAACAAAAGTTAGGAAATTTTTCAAACATATTCAACTTTTTTCTGTAAGTCGTGTCGATCAAACTCGAAATTACAATTTCAGATTACCAATGGTTATAATTTAAATAGTATGAGGGAGATCATTATCATTATAAATTTTTTGAAAACGCTCGACTTAAACCGACATGACGACTTAAACCGACTGGACGTTGCTTAAAAAGAGTTTCAAATGAAAAAAGAGTTTCTAAAGAAGTCATTCAGATAAAGAACTTTTAATCCGAAGTTGGTACAGATTCTAAAAAATTTTAATGACTAACTTAGACTTCTCATTCCAAGATTTTCTCTTTTTTTAATTTCTGGCTGTTGGGTTTTTAGTCATGTTCACAATAAAAAATTATGTTCTGGAAGTTCTTATGGTATACACTGTAATATATAGGAGAAACATTCTTATTTTTTTAATACAATTTGTATTGATATTTTGTTGACCCTCACTTGCGTATTTTATTTCATTATGACATGTTCACCACCCTCATCCATACGCACTACAATCTAAAACTGCAACAACACGTAGTTAACGTATAATTGAGAGCAACAGGTTTTGACAGAGACTAAGCAGCTTCAAAAAATGTCATGATTGTATTCCAAAGGTAGCACGAATTCGGACCATATTTTTAAATTTCAATTTAACATGGGCTTGGTATAACAAATTATCTCTTTTGGTGCCTAGTAACTGACTTGAAAGCCATCTTCAATACATTGAGAAATGTGGAAATTTTTCGGGGTTTTGTAAAAAAAGTAATTTTATATCCGAAAAGGACAAATACTTGTCAATGCTTACAATTTGTTTTTTCTTATATGTATGTAGGAATTAGTTTTAATTATAAATTGAAGTAAAATAACTTTTTTATGTAAATTTGAAGAAAACTGTAATTTTCTTAAATAAAAGAACTATGATTTTTTAAAACTGGAAAAGTCTTTGTAAGGTTTGCAGTAATAATTTGTATTATTCATCAAGATTTTGCCAATTTAACTTTCTACGAAGGAAAAATGCACTAATGGATACCAGTACTTTGGAAGCAATGAAAATGTCGTCCTTTAAGAATAACTTAATTTTTTTTCACTGGACACTTTTGTATAGATGTACACACACATACTATATGTCACCAAGTATATAATTTTTCTTAATTTTTTAATATCTTTTTACATACGAGTATATGTATTTTAAGTATATAAGTATTTCACAATGTAATTTTATAGTTGTACAACCATGTGATTTTCGGTTTGATAAAAAGATAAAACTAAACCTTAATTTTTTATCATTTATTTATTTTCTTTTGAGTGTTAATTATTCAAAAATTTTTCTTTATAATATTCTTGCACGCTAAGTTTTATAAGCACTACACTGGCGGCGTATTAACCAGGCCGGGGTCTTTTCGCAGTTGTTGCCGTAGCCGTCTGTAACACAGTAATAAATTTTAACGGCAGCACAACATTATACCATCACCATTAGCCAACCACACAATTCAAAATAACACTCTACTTAAAGGTACTTAATTAAAACTGACTTAAAAAGAGTTCATTACTACCACCAGCTACTGTGAGTTTTTATTTACTTTTTTTAATTTAAGTTCGTATCTGGGGCCTCCTTCTGACTTCAAACTGACATTGCTTTTGCGATATTTAATTTTTTTAGCTTAAGCTCTCCAACACGATCGGGCAAGCTAAACCACTTTACTCTGTTATATATGAGTGTTGAACGTGCCGCGTTTTAACATGAATTTAGTTTATCTTTTTGTTTGTTGCTTTATTTCTTTTAAGCCAACCGTGTTTTTAAGCTTACTCTCAATCAGGGATGGGATATTCGGCTCCATTTTATGTTTTAATTTACAAAAGAGGACGGTAGACCAAACAACATAAAAAAGTACCTTTTTCCCAATTGTTTATCATGCTGCACAAATATACTGAATTAATTTACGCAGACACACCGCCATCATTTGGAAAATGAATATAGTAAATCTTTTAAAGTTTTATTGTTGAAAATATTGCAAAATAATGATATAGTAATACATACATAATTTGCATTTAACATTAAAAAAGGTGAAACTTAAAAAAAATTTGTAATTTTGATCAATTTTACAAAATTAAAAGCAAATAAAAAGAATTTAATAGTGCATATATTCATTTCTGTTTTCGAAGAGATTTTTGCCATTTCTAGAGAATAGGAAATTTAGAGTACTGGACATTGGATTTAATCCAATGTTACATTTTTAATGATATCTCAGACATGACATATAGGACATACGCCACATAAGCCAGTTGACGAGCGTTCATGTATTTTCGAGATGTGAAAAGGTATGGAGAAGGCTATAACTAAATTAACAGGTGCATAGGAGAAAGAGTAACTTTTTATTTGGGCTAAAAAAATTTTTTATAAATATTCAAGTTAAACTTCTTATTGTATTGTTACTGAAAACTTATCATTATGACAATAGCTTTGCGATTACTTTGAAAATTTCGAATATAGCTGAAATAAATGCAAAATTAAAAAAAAATTGTGCCTCGGATTGCGATCGCTTATGTTTACACAAAAAAAGTTTGAAATTAATATTTCCTTTGCTGATTAATTTTTATACTATATATTATATAAAGTTACGGTATAAAGTGATTATCTTAAAATTCTAAGAGCGACGTAAACCATACTAAAATGTCTTAATCACATTTATAGTTCATGAGGAACACCAGCTACTCTTGCAGTGATTTAGCTTTATAATTTTTGTCTTTGCAGAGAACTTTTGAAACAATTCAGAAAAAATTTTAAGAATAATGGAAAACTTTCAGAAAGTATTTAGATACTAGAACAAACAAAACATGGCTCAATATAATACCACATTTTCATCACTATGCTTGAGACATTTATTATTTATATTTTTGTGTGAAAAATAATTAGACGAAAATTTTTTTATAAATATTAAGTAAATCAAAACCTATTTTTATTATTTTTCGTAGATAAAACCATTAGGGGCTTAAGAAATAATATCAGAAGTAGTATTTATTTATTGTTTATTTTTATCATTACTGTTTTTATTATATATATATATATATATATATATATATATATATATATATATATATATATATATATATATATATATATATATATATATATATATATATATATATATATATATATATATATATATTAATTTTATCGACCTTATGGTATGTAATTTATGGTTAATGGTTGAATATGGTTATGGTTGAATAAAAATAACCATAAATTATTATTATTACTGTTATTATTATTACAATCATTTTATTGTCATTATTATTATTATTGTTAGTATTATTATTATATGTGAAAGTACTTATATAAACATACGAGGTCGATTGCTTTCAAACATGATGTTTGTAATCTACCAATGAGTTAGGAGTTCCAAAGAAATGCAGACATATTTGCAGATTGAGCCGCAACAAATAAAAATTTTTAGAAAATTTCCAAATCTTTATTTGTTTCCATGTGTATCTGTTCATTTTAAGTTTACAATATGGCCTTATTAAAAACACAACGGCAAAAATTACCGGCATAAAAACCCAAACACTTTTGACAACCCTTTCGGTATGTATGACATAAATATATATGTACATATAAACCCTTAGTATGTTTATGTAGTTTCTGACATTCCAATATTCAAGTTTGTGTTTGCTGTTGTAAAGTAAATTCATCTTGCGTTCAATTTTCTACTATATATGTATGTAATTCAAGAAATTTAATCATAAAAGTTTGAAATTTCAAAAGGAAATAAATATTTTGTTAAATGTTATTGAAATATGTACATACATATGTATATCAAGACCTTTTCTACTCTCCGTCTCCATTCATATACGAAATAATATATAGTAGGCATAAGAAATTGCATTCTAAATATTGCGAAATTGGATTAGAAAAAAGGGATTAAATATTCTAAAAAGTACCAAATAAGAGGTAGTACTAGCATGCCATAACTCCAAATGACGTGCAATAGTGTTAACAAAATTTTGCCACAAATTCCATCGCTGTTGTTGGCTGCTGGTGTTTGACACTTATACATGTGCAATTTTGTTGTTGTTGTTCTTGTTTTGTATTCTAGATGAACTTGTGACGCATACATCTGAAAACAAGTTTTGAGATCGAAGACTATTGAATTTTTTAACGTTTTCTCTTGTTTAAAAAAGTAAGTTCAGGGGGCAAATCACGGCATTCGATATCGATCGAAATTTCAATACAATTTTGTTTGAAATTTCGATCGATATCGAATGCCGTGATTTGCCCCCAGGCTTACCAAATATTATTTCGCTTAGAAATTGATTATTATTCCAAATGATCTGAAATGTAAATGTTAAAAAAAAGATTAAGCGCTTAAATAAAAATAAAACAGAAATTTTTGGCTTAGCGTGAGAACTTTATGGAAAGCACACGACTTGTTTGTCTGGCGCTATCGATTTGAGTTTATATTAATTTTGAATTACTTCCAGTTAATACAATAAATATAGGGCATTTTCATCTTTTAAGAGTTGTTTTCGTATTGTAATTTTTGCTTTGTATCAGTTTCGTTAATCGGTTGTTGTTCCAGCTAAGTAAATGATTGGGTCTGCTGTGGCAGGTCTAGGATAATGGCTCTGCCATCTGTCGTTGTCTAGAAACAAAGCCCCTCTGTGTATTTACTGTAGTGGTGAGAAATCTTGCTAGTCTTTGTACTGATCTTATCTTCTTTTTCAGGTAGAGGAGTGATCAGGGGGCATCTTGGATGGATTTTTATAGAGGGGGTTGAAAGCCACTTCATATATAAAACTCGAAAAACCGTAGTGAAAAATTTTTGTCCTCTGCCAGGGAACGAACCTGGAGTACTTGGTTTTGTAGGCAAGACTTTAACCACTAGGCCACGCCAAAAAAATTAAGCTGTTAAAAAGTTTATTTCTAATTATCGATATTTCCATACTCTTTGAGTATCATCTTCGTGAAGATAATAATAAGACTTTGTTTGTGCTTTAATAAAGTTTTAATTAGAGTTATTAAAAGAGGTCAAAAATATAGAGATGTTATGGAAAAGAATATATATACATATGTAAATACATTGTGTGTATGTGTATTTACATATACATATGTATATATACATGTATATATACATAATTCATTCATTGTGAATTCGTCTCAAACATAAGTATGTATGTACGTTCAGTTTTACATTAAATATACATACATATGTTTACATATATTAAATATCAGCCATACATTTTGCAACTGTGATTTTACTTAATAAGTATTCTGCATTAAATGCTTTTACATATGTGATGAAATTAAGTAATTGCGTTCATACATATTTAAAAAAGTTATTAAAATTAACTTGAGAATATCCCTAAATTATTGCCTTTAGGGGATATCATCTATTTGCTTGCAAGGATATCTATATAACTATATATGTATAGTATATATTATGAATATAATTACTCGTATATTTGCCAACATGTAGTAAGATTAGTAAGTAAATGGTAGAAAAAGTTTCTAAGAAAAACAAATGGTACATATACTTATTTGAGGCTCTTACTTTAGTGACCCTGGTTCACGTACCAGGTGTAGCTATACATACGAGTATGTTTGAAATTATTTACATTACTTTGTAAAAGAAACCCTTTCAGAGCTAATTTTTATAAACACATAAAAATGTTAAAATTGCTCAAAAATTATTTAAATACCTACTACAAGTATTTGCTATTGTCAAATTTAAGAGATTTCAAGATGCTCTTAAATATCCAGCCGTACTTACAAAATAAAAACTGCATAACAAGTAGTGTAAAATTATATCAAAGCTTTATTACCCACATATACTCATAAACTTAAAAAATACATACATATGTACATATGTATCATCTTTTAACTTTTTTGCATTAACGAAATTCAGACCTTTGGAAACATTTATGATGATCATCGTTGCTATCGTCATCAACGTAAGCATCGGCAGGAGCAGTAGCAACGACATCAGAATTTGAATTGTTGTCGACTACTTGCTATCTCTGTCTTTGCGTAAGACAGGTAAACAACGCCAGCGTATAACCAGCAGCATTTCGAGTCAAACCAGTAACAGAAACTTAAAAAAGTTAAACAGTAGTTGTAGTGGTAGCAACTAAACTACATATAAACATACATACTTACATACAATATACAATACTTTTACAATATTCAATATGGTCTTCATAGTGTAAATGTTACACTTATGCTGAACTCATATATTTGTTCGATATGCACATATACTTGTCATATGTATGTATTAATTTACATACATACATGTATATGTACATCTATACAATTCTTATTCAATTTAGTTTCTATACCGGTAAAACGACAAACGGTTGAACATGTAGACAGAAGGTTGGTCGGGCGCTTGATCTGTATTGTTTCATACAGTGCTAAAAAATATACACGTACTTACATTAGTATATGTACAACGGTTTCAACAGGAACGAAGAGATTTTAACAGTTCATGATCTATTATGTTTTATTATCTATTTGAAGGCCACATTTTTTTCTCATACAGTGTAGAAATTACATTGTTTACAAACCAAATTTGACGCGGGATGACGGAAAATCGTCGCAAATTGTAGAAATTATCTTGAAAAACGAAGCTTGAACTCAGTCTCAAAGCATATTTTGTGTTTCTTTTTATATATGTATGTAAAAAAGTTTGATTTTTCTTTTTTAAGGTACCCATAGACTACACAATATTCATTACATAAACATATGACGTTTAATGTTTGAAAACTGCTTAAAGTTCACTAATGAGTTGGTTTAGCTACCAATGAAATGTCGGCACATGAACAGCTAGAACCACAAGACACAAATTAATTATTGAAATATTCACTCCAGTTGTAATGAACTTCGTCTATAACGAACTGAACTGCACTGTCCTATTTAGACCATTAGAAACGAATTCCATTGTATGTTTAAACGTGTTTTCGGTAGATGTTCCATTGAGGTGTCCTAGTAAAGCTCGCAAAATGACCTCTTTAATTACCTCTTCGTTTTCAAGTTGTATATGTATATAAATAACTAGATTTTCTTATGTCGAAGGTATTTCACAAAAACAAAATTTTACTAGTGAATAGATTAAAAGAGCTGTCTGTCCATCCTAAAACCTAATTAGACATAGCGAAACATACATCTCAGGCCATTCCTTTCAATTGCCATTAGTGATATTCATAATGTACAAAACACATCAATTATTTCATTATGCTTCTGAGCCTCCCTATCAGAAAACCCTTTGCTACTATTATGTACACCAGTTATTACCAGTGCCACATGATACATGCTACATACTACACATGCACCGAAAAAACTATCTTTATTGCATCGCATGTTAAGTATATGCCTCATGATGCTGGTTGCGCTAATATATTACGTTTACATTAATATATGTTTATACTGCATAAGTAGTCGCAAATATATATGTACATATGTATAACAATACAGACATAAATATATATGTAAATATGTATCTGAAGATGCCGTGTCGTAGCTTTTCTTGTTACTTTTTCCTTTCTGTTTCTTTTGGACTTCTTATATGTATTATTTATTTGGCTTTGAAATGAGATTTAAATATTTTTGCGTACTATAAATGGCTATAACGAGCATTGTTGCCAGTTTAGCATATTTTATGCTAAATTTAGCATATTTTATGCTAAATTTAGCATATTTTTAACATATAAAAATGGATTTAGCACATGGTACTTTTTATAAAATTACGTAAAATTTGCATTTTTATCGCATTTTATATTACTTTTTTTAATTTTTGCATTCTCACAACTGGTTTTCAAAAAGTCGACAATTTGCTTACAAGACCATAAGAAAATATAAATGAAAAGGTACGTAGTAGTTGCATATTTATATGCATATAGAAATTCAATTCAAATATGTATGTAACTAATGTCTTTATATAAGCAATTCTTTAACGTAATGTCATAATTTCACTCGGCTGCCATTTTTACAGATGGCGCCAAATTTCTTGACATTTATGATGTACATATATAGAGAATCAGAGGTCAACAACCCATGGAGCACAACTAAAAAATGTGGAATTATTGTTACTGCTTATTTGACAAATTGTCAGTCTGTTATTTTAAAGCAGCATAAATTTCCTCGTTGTCGTCCTCCCCGTCGCGTTCCATGAGCTCGAAAAATTAAGCATTTGGCTGAGCGCCTCGTGCAAACTGGGCCCACTAAAAATGTCGCAGGAAATGGCCAGCCTCGTATTGCTCGTTCTACCGAGAACTCACTACTGTTGGCGATAACATCAACGCAACGATAATGTACTCAATTAGGGAACAGCAGACGTTCGCTGCAACGAATTTTGGAGAAAGATTTGAAAATATTCCCCTATATAGTGCAAACTGTTCACTCTGTTAAATTTGGTACAAGAAGGAGATTTCGTGTCAAAAATCATAATGAGCGACTAAGCCCATTACACAAAAAAAATTTTTTGTTTCTAGGGCACAGAGAACCCACATGAAATGCAAGAAGAGCCATTACATCCCCCAAAGTACTGCAAAACGAACGCAATTGTGCATCAATGTGACTGGTGGCCATTTGTGCGATATATATATATATATATATATATATATATATATATATATATATATATATATATATATATATATATATATATATTAATAACATCAACTTTATTTTTTCATGCAAACTGAGCTCTTTTTTGAATATCGAACATTTTATATTTGTATAGTTTAGAGATACTTTCCTTCAAATGAAAGAAATATTAAACTCCCACTGGGAGCTAAGACTTCAGTCTTTAGTTTAAGGCACAACATGAATCCATTATTTACTTCATTAATAGAAATATTTTATGTATAAAATGATATTTTGATTATATCAGCTTTAAGTAGGTTTAAAGTAGATTTGAGTGAAACTTACATAAAAAAATTTTAAATACATTATTACTAAACAATGATGTATAAATATAAAGCTGGTTTAAGTTTTTTTCATACGGCCGTGAATTATATAATAATGCAAAAATATAGATTTAAAAGGACAAACGATCTATTTATACTATATGTATAAGAATCCAACTGAACTCTTCTTTCGATTATAGTTCTGCTAGGATTTTTTTGCATATTTTTTAATGAAATCTACCTTATTTTGGTAATCAACTTCTGGCAACACTGATAACGGGTATCTATGTATCATCCTTTTGTGGTGCATTATCTAGCTCAAAGAAGGGGATAAATTGGAGTTTTGTTTTAGCTTTGATATTTTGTTTTGTCTCCTCTCTCATTAAGTCGACTGAGTCTGTATTACAGAGATATTTCTAGTTTTCCCAAACACTTGAATAAGATTTTCTTAAGATCTCGCTTTGAGCAAATTGCCAAACAAGGTTTGTTTTGCTTGATTCTTATGCTGAAATAGAGACATGTATGTATATAAGTATATACTTATATATATACATATATATATATATATATATATATATATATATATATATATATATATATATATATATATATATATATATATATATATATATGTGTGTGTGTGTGTGTGTGTGTGTGTGTGTGTGTGTGTGTGTGTGTGTGTGTGTTATTATGCATTTAGCTGAAACAGGGAAAACTATTTTTGTACTTACAGCTGCAAACCTATTGAAAATTGTACAACGTTGCTTACAATTCATAAGGCGAATATCGCAGCACTATCACTGCGAATTTTCTTCTGTAAAATTAAATTTTTGCTCGACATCATTAGGAACTCCAAACAAATTTTTCTTTTCATTGCGACGCTGGCTTTTAGGACAGTAAATGCAGTCATTATAACAATGCATAATTTTGGTAATGACACTGCCGATTGTAGCAGAATGTTAACTAAAACTTTATCGGTATTTCTACCTGTTGGAATGATAGCCATAAATTTCGCCAAACAACCGAATTTATTTTTTTTTTTTGCGTGAATAATCCAATTATGCATATGTACATATGTACATTAGTAAATAAATCAAATTCCATTTCATCATCTTTTGTCCTATTCGTAGGACTTTTCTTCTTCGGAAGACAGAGTATATGTATGTATATAAGCTTAAAAATAAATTAAAATTTATTGATTCAAATAAAACGGTAAAAAAACCAGAACATATAGTTTTACATAATAAATAAATCGTTTCTTAGTTCTAATTAAAGAATAAAAATTAAGGAGCTTGGGCTTGACTAAAAATTATTTGATCGTATTTTATGCATACATTGTGATATAACTTTGCCAGTTTAGTGCTTGCGCTTCCATAAAAGTTATCGATGTAAGAATTTTTTTCTGAATGGATTTTAGTAAAATTCGGCATAGAGTTACCATACTCTTTATTTTTTTATATCT
The DNA here is from genome assembly GCA_963681545.1 of Germaria angustata. Taxonomy (NCBI): domain Eukaryota; kingdom Metazoa; phylum Arthropoda; class Insecta; order Diptera; family Tachinidae; genus Germaria; species Germaria angustata. Next base: position 21,361,922 of record OY812998.1, on the reverse strand, counting down.
TATTTCAACTGAACAGTCCGTAACGGGTCTTTGTCCAAAGGATACACTCTGTGGGGTTGTAATCTATGTTTCATATCCGTTATTCTATTGTTTCCTTCATTCATGTTGCTTTATTATTATTGTTATTATTTATGTCGTTATTATTATTATTGTTATTATTATTATTATTATTATTATTATTATTATTATTATTATTATTATTATTATTATTATTATTATTATTATTATTATTATTATTATTATTATTGTTGTTATTATTAATTTTTTTAATGTTAAGGAATAAAATTCTAAAAGTAAATTTTGTTAAAGAGCACTACCACTACTCTCCATCACCATTTGATTTTCAAAATTTTAAAATTCAGATAAAATGGAAACAATTAGTACTCCTAAATGACAATATTTTTTCGTAATTTCATTACGTAGGAGATAATTTCTTTCCTGTGTAAAATTTTTCTTTGTATGCATATATATAATGTAAGATTTTAAATAATTTTTGCCTTTTATTTTGTGATCGATTCCACTCCACATTGTAATATAATATCTAATCTGTGGTTTTCTAAGTAGTGCTAATGTGTATTTTTATTTTCATAAACACTTATGGGTGTTAGTTTACAAAATAGTTAATATATTATAGGTATATTCAAACTTAGACACGTTTCCTACTTTCTTTTCTAAGATTTGTGAATGGTGTTTTTGTGGAAATTAATGATGTTTAAAAACTGTTTATGCCAATATACTATGTACTTATATCTGGAGCTAAATAGAAATTATGCCAAAAGGTTTCTATTTGGAAGCTAAAACTTTAATCGGATTTTGCGAAGTTCATTGTCTTGCGAGATACGCATTAAAGAATTTCAAACTACCAGCACTTGTAATTAGAATTTTATTTTGTCTAAAATACGAGTATATATATAAAACTTCATTTGAAAAATTTCAAAGTCATAAAGGTCTAGCTCTAGGTTCGGAAATTTCTCCCCGCAATATATTTTAGTTTTGTTATGATTAACATTATATACATATATATATATATACAGGATAATGTAATATATAAGTAGTTGACTTCAGATAACTATTTATAATGAAAATAAAAAACTAAAACAGATATATTAACTTAAATATTTTATTAAATTGTAATAAAAGTTGTTTTTTAAGAGCTATCGGATTTGATAAAAAACATATAATTTAGAGAAATATATGGAATTTTTATTAAGTCGGTAGAACGATCTATATAATTTAATAAATATTTAAAGATGATTTCATGTAAATGTCGACCGCGGCTACGCCACAAATGGTTTATACGCTGGGTCCAATTTTAGCATACTCTCTCCGACATATCGGTCGGTATCTCACGAATAAATTTTTCAATGTTGCTTTCCAGTGCGTCAAACGTTGCGGGCTGGTCCTTATAGACATGAGCCTGAACATTGCATCACAAAAAATTGGCTAAATGTGTTAAATCATACGATCTAGGCGGGCAATTGACCGACGCTAAACGTTAAATAAACTGTAAAACACATTGTTCACCGAACTCACCTCTCAATTGGGCCATTGCTTCGCGTGCTATGTGACCGTCTTGTTGAAACCAAATGTCAGCCAAGTCCAGCTCTTCTACTTTTGTAATCATCGCACGGTAATGCTTTCCATTCACAGCAAAGTTCCTTCATTTGTCATCTTTGAAAAAGTTCGACCCAATGATGCCACCGACCATAATCCACACCAAACAGAACATTTTTCGGGATGCAATGCTTCTTTCTGGCCGCTTTTCACACCAAATACGACAATTTCGCTTGTTCACGTATCTATTCAAGCAGAAATGAGCTTCATCGCTGAACACAATTTCCCAATAAAAAAAGTGGACGATGCACTTTCTTAACTGAGCATGAGTTTTGATAATAAAATTCAATTATACACAAGCGTTGTTCGTTTGTAAGTCGATTCATGGCTAAAATATAGACCAAACTGAACATGTTTAACAGTAACATGTTACACGAAAACAGCTGAACTTCCAAAAACAGTGTTGCCAACAAGAACGTTGCTAAAAAATCACCCCTTAATTCATTTCACATAAAAAAGTAAACAGGTATAAAAACGTAATTCAATAAAAATATTTACAGGGTAGTAACCAATAAGTACATTAGGTAATTAAACTAAGTACATTTAAGGGAAATGAAATATTTCATGCAATTATTCGAATAGGATAACTAAGCGAAAGTTAATTAACTGTGGACTTTAGCTAGAAAAAAGTATTAAAAGGACTCGAATTTAAAAAGCGAGGCAAGTAAGCGTGAATGGTAGTTAAGCGTGAGGTAATTAAACGGTTTATGCTGCAATTAAGATTTTTCTTCAAAAGAGAGTATTGAGGAATACTTTTTATCAGCAAATTGTGTTGCGCAGTTTTTATTTCTAAAAAAATTTAAAATTTTTTTAATCCATTAATAAAAAATTGATCCTGATTACTAAATTCCCTTTTTCCACTTCAAAAGTACAAAAAAAATTATACTTTTTTATAGTAACAAAAACGCCACTTATTCAAACGCCATATCGAGACTTTTTGATACTTTGTCTTTATTGCCAAAAAAAATTCACAAACACAAGATTTTATTGGAGAAGAAATTTTATTAACTGCCTTTGCACTAAGTTCTATGGCTAGTGTAAAATTTTCCCTAAATTTTTAATGCCACTACTAACGATTATTAGATTTCAAGATTTAAATTTAGTGATCGTTGCGATGAAAATTTCAAATTCGACAGTTATGTCGCTTATGGTTTTTTTTGCGATAAGGCCACCATCTATACTTTAGACAATACCCTTTTTATATATTGACTTTTTCAAAAATTAAATTTAAATGCTTAACTTTGTATCGAACAATTTTTTTTTGCTTTTAGAAAACTTGGGCTTGACTTGGTACCACGAGTTGGACCTCTTGCTGTGGATCCACATAACATTGGCATAGTGGGCTTGTATAATGTTCACGTTACCAGTGCTGATAATGCAAAGGCATCATCGGTAAGTATACATACATTTGAATATACATATTTGCGCATGTTAAAAATGATCACAATCCATTTTGCATCATCCGGTACAGAGTCGAGGCACGTTGCGACGCAAAACACAACGAAAAATTCTTACACATCATTTGTATTTTTGTATGCGAGACTTTGGTTACCGCATAGCTGGCAGTGATGATGCGGAAGTTTATTTCTATTTATATGATGCGAATAATATGAAGGCACTCTCCGAAAGATTTTTGGTAAGAATCTACAAAGATGGTTACTCCAATTATATGGAAAGGATGAATAGTAATTGCACAGTATTCACAGAATTAGGTGAGTTGTGTAGCTGCTTTCACTAGCAAATAGTAGTGGATGATTGATAAAACTGAAATTTTTAATTGAAGGAGCGGCTGATTTAAATGATGATCTCTATTTGGTGGCTGTTGTTATGCGTGTAGGAAAGATTTTACCTTCGGAACCCGTTAAGAAATCAGAAAAAACCAATAGTAACAATTGTTGCAATGGCCCCCCCTCGTATAGAAGGCCGTTTGGGGTGGGTGTATTATCGTTAGCAGATTTCTGCCATTTCGATAGCACCATAGAAACGGAAGAAAAAGATCATAATATTAAATTGGTTTATCACAATGATGAGAAAGATTTTCATCAGCTGCCCGAATTGATAATTAAGAAATCAAGTGGCAAATATCAGCCGATAAACACAAGTAATCAAAGTAATCAAGGTATTATGGTATCCCTAAAATTGTTGCATGGTGGTTTGGGTCAAGCACGCCAAGAACAACCATTGCTCTTCCAAGGTAGTACAATTACACGTAAAATGGGTTTCCCAGATGTGATAATGCCTGGTGATGTACGAAACGACATGTTTATTACCCTAGAGCGAGGAGAATTCGAAAGAGGTGGCAAGAACACGGCGAAAAATATACTTGTTACAGTGGTTGTGCTAGATGTTGCTGGCAATATCCTTTCGGAATGTTTATGGGGCGCATCTGGCATGGATTCACAAAATTATTACAAGTCAATGATTTTGTATCATCAAAATGCCCCCTGTTGGAATGAAATGTTGCGACTGAGTGTGCCTATTGACAAGTTTTCCACCGCTCATGTGCGTTTTGAATTTCGCCATTGTTCAACGAGAGAAAAATCAGATCCAAAATTATTTGGATTTAGTTTTGCACGTTTAATGGATCCCAGTGGTGCAACTTTGGCAGATGGGCAGCACGAATTGTATGTATACAAGTGTGAAGATTCGTTAAAATTAACGGCTGCCAACTATTTGATATTGCCTTGTAAAGCAAAAGATCCGCATGCCAAAGTCGAGTGCAGCTCTATATTCCACAGGAGTTCCAAGGAAGTATTCGTAATGAAATCCTTATTGTGTTCTACCAAACTAACGCAAAATGTGGACCTTCTGTCATTACTGCAATGGCGTGCTCACCCAGAAAAGATACAAGATTCGTTAACAGGTGTATTACGTTTAAATGATGAAGAATTAGTTAAGTTTTTGCAAGATGTATTGGATGCCCTATTTGCCATGTTCTCTAACGAGGAGGGCAATAGCACGCAGCATTCTGGTTTGGTATTTCATGTTCTTGTAAGCATCTTTAGCTTATTGCAGAGCAACAAATTTCAACATTTTCGTCCTGTTATGAATGAATACATTGAAAATCACTTCGCTGCTGCTTTGGTCTACAAGGGTCTCATCACGTCCGTGGAACATATGGCACTTTTTATGACCAAAGCGGAACATCCCGATCCATTTCAGAAATGTTTTGGCTCTTTGGAATATATTTTTAAACTTTTGATTCAGTCTAGAAAATTGTTTGCTCGTGCAACTGGTGGCCAATATGAAGACTCATTTCGCAGAGATTTACATTCATTATTCACTGCATTGAATGGGATGCTTGCAGTGCCTTCGTATGATGTCATTATTCCTACTCAGGAGGCCTTGTTAAATTCGACAGGTGTTGTTTTGGAGCAGCTAAAAGATACTCTGCCTGCTCCAGAGCTGGGTATGTTAGCTCGTAATATGTTGGATGCCATACCAAGGGATGCTCCCATTCGCTTGGTGCAGGCAAAACTTCAAGCTGTTAAGGATCTAGTATCGGGCGAACTGTTTCATGAAGATGGTAAGTATACTCTATGTACATATGTTCATATGAGTAATATTTATCTCAATCCGACCAAGTTCTGTTTTATTTCATCTTATTTTAATTTTTAAAGATTCTCGAACTGTCATATTATCCGTTGCTTGCAAACACTTGCGCATGCATCTGAGTCGTCGTGATGAACTTAAACTTTGTGCTGAAATTCTGTCAGAAATTCTAACACATCTGTACGATCTCCAAAAGGAGCAAAAAGAAAAAGTCACTAATACTTTGCAGCATGACTTGGACTCTTTATGTAAAAATATTTTGGGAATTTTAATAAAAACTATTATTATTATATTGGAGGGCTCAAATTCCGTTTTACCGCAACTTGTGGCCTGTTTGCTAGGACTATTACAGCTCTTGGATGAAACACATTATAAACGTTACTGGGACGAATTGAGTCCCAATAAAGACCCTCGAGATCTTAAAGAGTTTTTGGCCAAATCGTTGTTAGTGTTCGAAGAATTATTGTCACAAGACTGGCTAGTTTTTCCTACGGACTGGTTAATAATGAAGTTGGCTTGCAATGATGTTTTACGCAAGTCCTTGGAAGAATTCGCAAAGCCTTTGGTATACCGTTTCTTGGGTTCAAAATCTTTTGATTCTCAGCTATGGTGGACATATTTCAGTTTATCTGTCACGTTCTTAACCCAACCCTCACTACAGTTGGAAAAGTATCGTGAACCGAAAAGACGGAAAATTTTACATTCTCATGGCGATATGCGTGTTTTAATGGGTTTTCAAATATTAAGCATGTGGTCCCAATTGGGAGAGCAAAAACTGCACTTTATACCTTCAATGGTAGGTCCGTTTTTGGAAGTCACTTTGGTTCCTGAACCGTCTTTAAGAAAGGCTACTCTGACGGTATTCTACGACATGATGCAATGTGAACAGGTAGCTAACATTGCACATTGGGAAAGAATTAAAATATTTTGGAAATAATTCACATAATATTAATAAGGTTGGGATAGGAATGAAATAGCAAAGGAGGTCTACGCCATGAATTTTTAAAAGTGGGGTACTTATCCGATTCCAAAAAAGTACAACTCTCTTTAGAACCTAGATAAATTATGCTTGATTGTGCACTTACATCTCAAAAATTTCTCAATTTTTCAAATTTTTTGAATCTTTTACAGTTTCGCCCATAAAATCCATATTTGGTATAAGATCGGCAAATACTTACTTCGGTACTTCGCCTTTTTTATATATCCATGAGAAATTTCATTCCGGTCAGACCATGTGCTTAGAATTGGTAGAATTATTTCCAAAATACTTCAACTCTTCTTCACTGTGTATTATTTATTAACTTTGGAATTACTAAATTAAAATTTTTTCATAAACCCCTACAGAGCGCCCGAGGATCTTTTCGCTTGGTTGAAAGTGAACTTATTGATAAATTAGATTTATTAATCAGTGAAAATAAAGGCGATGACGAGTATCGAGAGCTCTTCAGCACCATGTAAGTTTTGATACTCATATTTTAATAATTTGAACAATTATATATATTCAAAATAGATGTTGTAAATATTATGTCTCTCACAATTTTGTATTTTATTTTTAATTTCTATGGTTCTAATAACTGAGCCTTCTAATTAAAAGCTGCTTCATTAATTCATTGCTAACCTTATAAAAAACTATTTTACCTTTTTTAAAATCATTATGCATCACAAACAAAAAGGGAACATCTAAGTTTAGTGTAAGTTCAAAAGACTATTTTAACATGGAGCTTTGTAAATTTTGCAACTTCATGGCTTATTCTTAAAATATAATTTTTCATCACCTCTTTATTTTTATTTGAATTTATATATAACGCTTTTTGTTTTTGTATATGTTCGAAATAGTTTTGCAAGATTTTAAATTTTAATAAACTTTTAATGGTTAAAAACATTTATATGTAAATAACCACCTTACCCCTTCTGTTTTTGATGAAACTTGGTGCGAAAGACGCACAATTATAATATGACACCTTTAGTAATTCATTATTGAAATTTATTATTTGCAATATTTTCCTGAACTTACCATTTGAAATTTTTCTTTTATTTTGAACTGCCTCTCGAAGAAAATCAAAATCAGTGTTTTTAGTTATTTATAATAAAAAAATGTTTTATTAAAAAATCCAAAAATCAAAATTGTAATAACACACAGTTTATGCGAAACACAGCATAGGCTTATCGCGCTAATCTCTATCGGGCAAAACACAAAAAACTAAGTATTGCGCCATCTGTCGGACGAACTTCAAACTACACAGAAACATTCCTCACGCCCCATAGAGCAAGTATATAAAGTTTGGTCAAAATCAGTGCAGTAGTTCTTGAGTTACGGTGCAAAAACACAAAAAACTAAATATTGCGCCATCTGTTGGACGAACTTCAAACTACACAAAAACACTACTCACTGCCCATAAAGCATGCATATAAAATTTGCTCAAAATCGGTCCAGTAGTTTTTGAGTTTAGCGATCACGAACATACACGTAATTTTTATATATGTAGAGATTTTGTATGTTTGCGATATATGTATGTACATATATGAGTAAATTCTTGATCAATATAAAGTTAAATTATTTATCGTAATATTTAAAAATACATATAAGTATATGTATGTATTTTGTACAAGTGCTCTTTTTTGCACTTGTACCGGTTTTTACCCAATTTTATAACATTTACTGGACTTTAAAAACTTTACTTTGTTTCATTTTTATCCTAGTGAACTTTTCCAGTTTTTGTCTTTATTTTTATTTATTTACTATTGCCTCAATTTTTTTATTAATGTTAAAATTCTTTTCTAACATTTTATCATAAATAAATTTTTAACAATTTGCGGTTTTTGACAAATTTTGTACTTTTAGAAAAGTATATACATACAACAATAATAAAATACATACTTAATATTGAATTTTATCGAGATTGTACTCATAAAATATTTGATTTTTTTTAAATTTTTTATTGTTGTTTTAACTGTTCATATGCCGACATTTTATTGGTCGCTAATCAAATCGTTAGTGAATGTTTTCAAACAAAAACAGGTTTGAAAAAAACATAAAATTGGTGTTAAAATAGAGACTGTCGAAGTTTTTCCCTTATATCATCGGCTTTTAGAAACATGTTGATTATTTTCAATACGTACGTATGGTAAATAACATACTGACCCCATTCCAATTGTGGTAATATTTTTGTAAAAGTCTTCCACTTTTGGCTCAGATTAATTAATTTTGATTATCAAATATTCGTAACAGTATATAATTAAAAAAGAATTCAACATGAGATTATGGTTCCAAAGTGAACAAGAAAATTATTATCCAAAAATTTAAATCCAATCCATGCTCAGAAGATAACAACCCTTTTATTCGGTGAACGCTACACCCTCTCATCTATTGTTTTGCGTATTTTGTGTAAATTATTTACTTCTATCAGGCGACTTTTAATCGTTAAAGGCATTTTCAAATCCCTTAAAAGTTTTAATTTTGAATGAGCTTTTTTGTATACCAAATAAATAAAAAACAAATACATAAAGCTCTTGTTGCTTATTAATTGTAATTTCTTCTCATCAAGTTTACTTGAAAAAGTCCAAAATGAGAATCCCACCTGGAGAGATGCTGGTACTGCTTTCATTGCTTCTGTAACACGTTTATTGGAACGTTTATTGGATTATCGCAGCGTTATGCAAGGTGAAGAAAATCGTGACAAACGCATGTCTTGCACAGTAAACCTCTTAAATTTTTATAAAAACGAAATCAATCGCAAAGAAATGTATTTAAGGTATAATTATCGAATTGTAAATAATATGAATAAAGAGAAACTACAAACAAAATATTTACAGATATATTTATAAATTGCACGATTTACACTTACAAGCTGAAAACTACACGGAGGCTGGATTTACTTTGAAATTGTATGCCAACATGTTATCATGGGATCGCGAATCATTATCATTTGCACCCAATGATACAGTGGGACAACCAGAATGGCAGCGGAAAGAACAGCTTTATCGCGAGGTAAACTTGAATTGATTTTTTAAATAACAACCATAAATTTACACATATGACTTTTTCGTTTTTAGATATTAAAATATTTCGACAAGGGTAAATGTTGGGAAAAAGGCATTCCATTATGCAAAGAATTAGCGTTACTCTATGAGACCCGACGTTTTGATTACAATAAACTTAGTGAAATATTAATATTAGAAGCGAAATTCTTTCAAAATATTTTGACTCAACTACGGCCAGAACCGGAATATTTTAGAGTGGGCTTTTATGGTTTAGGATTTCCATTATTTGTAAGGGTTAGTATTTTTTTTAATCTTTATCAGTACAAAACACTTTAGTTGTTAATGATTGATTCTCTTAAAATTTTAGAACAAACAATTCGTTTATCGTGGTTTAGAATACGAACGTATTGGTGCTTTCACGCAACGTCTTCAAACCGAATTTCCTACAGCACAAATTTTAACTAATAATAGTCCCCCAGATAATTCTATTCTTACTGCTTCCGAACAATATATACAAATTAGTTACGTACGACCCGTAGCAGATGCGCAAGCGTTAAAAACTGCCATGGTAACAGTTCCCGAAAAAATTGCGCGTTTTTATGAAGTAAACGATGTTTGTCGTTTCATATCCGATCGTCCCATCTACAAAGGTACTGTGGATAAAGATAACGAATTTAAGTCGTTGTGGATTGAACGTACAACGCTGGATATCGCCAGTCCATTGCCTGGTATATTGCGATGGTTTGAAGTGAAACATAAATCAGTACAGGAGTTGACGCCAGTTGAATTTGCTTGCGAAACTATGAATAATGTGGGGAAGGAACTGTGGGACTTAATAGTACAATATCGGAATGACCCTAAACGCAATATTAATCCATTTTCCATGCGTTTACAGGGAATTATAGATGCTAACGTAATGGGTGGTATTAGTAAATATCAGGAGGCTTTTTTCACAGAACAATTCCTCAAATCTTCTCAAGGACAGGGACAACAGGCCAATGTGCAAAAGCTTAAATCATTAATTTTGGAGAAAATACAAATTTTAGACCAGGCTCTTGAACTACATGGTCAACTAGCACCTGCCGGCGTCCAACCACTGCATAATCGATTGTTGGAACGATTTTCGCAATTGAAGCAAAGCCTTTCGGGACTGGGACGACTTAAGAGGCAACATTCGGAAAGTATTGTTAATACTCCTCTACCACCTTTGCCTACAGAAAAACGATCCATTAGTTTGGGCACCAATAGTGGACCCACTTCATTAATATCAGCATCAAATTATTATGAACACGATGAAATATATACCAGGCCTGGTGAAACTATAAGACCGGTGGAACCATGTAGCTTTAACAATTCTTATCAAACATTGAGCAAAGAGAATCTAAGCATGATTGGAGATCTAAGAGTGGAAGCACAAAATGCTCCTCCTATACCTAATCGCCCTAGATCCCAGAATTTCAGCTCAAATATGTCTTTGGATGGTCCGGAAGTCCCACCTAAACGTAATATAAATGTTCCAGGATCTCCGGGTGCACCACCTTTGCCGCCTAGAGGTATAACACCCGACAAACGGGCATCCAATCCTATGATATTCAATGATTTTTCTACAGATTCGCCTGCCTCCAGTATTCCCAGAAGGCCACATTCCACCTCACATCAGCACAACCAAAAATACGCTGTTGTCGATATTAGCTTTGATGATCCTGAAGCTGATCAGGCTCCCCATTCCTTAACTCATTCTCATAACTGTCACAATTCTGACTTAAATCATTTAAATGTTACATATGCTCCAAATGATTTTCGGGATTCAGGCATATCTACTGCCAGTGCCCATGAATTAAACCATTTGAATAATCTAAGTGAAGAATCTTCCTCGAATTCCTTAAGCACGGTACATCATCGTGATCACTGCCGCATGTCTTCAAATGGTAGTATGGACGGTTCATATGCTGCAACCTCATTGAATATAAATCAACGCGAAAATTCGGCCAGTTCATTCGACTTAGAGGAAGTACCCATGCCACCGCCGCCCATACCGCCGAAATCATTAAACATCATAGCAGCGAATGAGTCATGCGCTGATTCGGGCCCATTAACTTCGCCGTCTATAACAAATCAGTCACAAAATACAAACCATTCTCACCTACATCATCATCACCACCATCATCTTCATTTTCAACAACAAAATGGCCATAATGACGGCTATATTTCACCAAAAGCCACACCAGTGGCTAGTGCACATGATAACAACGAATCTCAGGGTGATGTTGGCAACACTTTTTGAGTTACAATATGTCGCTGCCATCAGTCACCAACATCTACTTCTAGCATTGAAGTAAACACCACGCCAGAGACATCTTCATCTCCTGCAACATCACCACCTCCCACTAGAACCATGTTCACCGAACAAGCAATCGTACATGCATCTCAATCACTCACATCTTTGACATTAAATACCAACACGACTGTATCACCCAATCAAAATCCCATCACACAAATTCAATATCAGCAGCCAAAACAACAACAGGACAGGTCCAACCTTCATCATCATCATCAACATCACCACCATTCTTCTCACTACTCATCTACATCCGAGGCGAACGGTCACCATAAACAACAGCAATATCCTCATCAACATCACACTCATAGCTTCCACTGCCAAAATAAACAAACGCGTACTCTTCCTTCGTCTCTGCCCACTTCTATGGAGACGTCCATTTTACGTCGAAATGCCATTATAGAACATTGCTCTTGCGGCCTAACATTTAAAGTTAATAAAAATACAAATAATATTATTACATCTTCCACCTCTCTTCTTGCGCTCAATACAATTTACAATGAAAATCCAACCTTAATTAACCAAACAAACAATCAAGGATCCCTTACACAATCGCACAATATATTACAGGATGCAAAACCTCATCATCATCATCGGTACCTATCACAGCAACAACACGAGAATACAAACATGTACAATCAACATCAACACCATGCACACCATTGTCACCACCATCAAAATCCCCCATCGGCTGCAACATCAGTAGCTCCTGTGACAATACCACGTTATAAGGCATCGGAACCACCGGAAATTCATACTCATGAATACTTTTCGCAAGAATCTCAAACTCAAGATCACACATCAACAATTACAAATACGATTGCGTCTTCAACGCCAGCATCAACAAATGCCTTTGCCACGCCTCTACGCTCCCATGGCTGCCGTCATTCGCATGTTCATGCACAAACAGATTTTTCATATGGCCAGCGATGACATGCTTAAGGAATTAATGTTGTTGTAAACCAAATCAGTTATCGAAATGAGTTATTTATGTGCGTTAAGGTAACCAAGTTATACTTACATAGAAATATAAGGACGAAGTATAGAAATAAACTAATAAACACTAAAACATACAATAAGTTCTATAAAATATACTCGTAACTACATACTATCAGAGATAGAAGTTGTTTCTTTATACGTTTTTAATTTCATCTCCATTTTCGAAAATTTAGTTTCATCAGATCCCAGCGGGAGTTACAATATGACTTTATGTATGTATATATGTATGCGTTTGTATGTATGTATCTATGCCGGTCGTAATAAAATTTGCAGCCATCTGTTGTACGATTCGACGCGGTAGATTTGATATTTTCCAAAAATATATTTTTCGAGAAACGTATTTTTGAAACACATAAATTTCCCAAATCGAATCAGCTCTTAACTTAAAAAAAACAATGTGAATTGTTCCAAACTTCATTAAAATCTTCTTTTTCGTTCGATAGATATCGAAAATTTTCGTAAGGTATCTTTTTAATAACTCCAGAAAGTTTCGTCAAATCTGTTTTATATGTAGATCGAGTTATTTTACGAAACATAGAAAGAAATTTGATTCGTAAGCTGTAAATTTTGCTAAATCGGTTAATTGGTTCGGGTGTTTTCTAACTACTCCGGAAATCGGAATCGGATCGGAACGTCAACTATATTCTTTCGTAGTGAACAATAAATTTTATCACGCTTTTATCAATCAACAAAGTATTATGTATGTCATACTTAGCAGCACTGAAAAAGTTTCGGAAAAAAATAACTGATGCTCACGAAGAATTTTTATTTGCTGAATTTATAAATTTAAAAAATTTTCAATTAGCTCTAGTTTTAAAGATGAGGTAACATTTTATATAAAATTATCCGTAAAGCAACCATTTGTAAATCGAAATTTATTCCTATAATAGGTCTATTCATTTACAAATTGTTACTGGAAAGTGTTCACACACTCGAAAAAATTTTAACGTGACAAAATGGCACTTAATATTGAAATCTATCGGGATTGTAACCATAAAATATTTGAACTTTTAAATTTTTTGTTGTGGCTTTAGCTGTTCATATGTCAACATTCCATTGGCCGCTAAACCAAATCCTCAGTGAAATTTAAGCTGTTTGAAAACATTCTACCTCCTACATACTTATGTATGTTTATTACAAAACAATCAAATACGATATGAGAATTCTCTGTATACATGCTGCAAGAATAACAAAATAGACTCATGTCGAGTATAAGTTTTTGTTGTCCTCTTTGTATAAAAAAGCATTGTGAACATACTATGATTACATACATACATATGTATTTTGTAATATTCATGTGGTATTGTATTTGATTTGATTGTTTTTGTTGAATAGTTTCAAATTGCTTACAGTTCACTAACAATTTGTTTTAGCGACATATGAAAAATCCACAGTCAACAAATTTGAACAGAGACAAAAATGATTATGATGATTGTAAAGTTGTTACTAGTAAAATGTTTACCTGTTGTAAATATACGGAAAATAGCAATCCAATGTAACAGACAATGTCTAGTTTGTACCGAGGTATTTGAATTAGTCTGTGCAGAATACTATAACTTAGGGACAGTGGAGTTGTAAATGCTACATACTTCTTTCAAAATTTTTTAAAACAAAAGGTAATAATATTTTTTCTTAAATTTAGAAGTAGCAACTCAACTCATGCAAGTTATTTACAAATGGTTACTGGTAATGCGTTCATTTACCTTTTTCTATTTTTGAGAATTTGAGAGAGCAATTTTGTACATTTTTGCATCACTCTCTATTTACAAGCTTTTACTGGGAAAGTAATTTTACATATGTACATACATACACATATACATACATAAGTATGTATATATACATAAAGCTATATAAATTTTGCTCATACAATTATATTTTAATAAGAAAAAACTTTTTAAAAAAATTTACAAAAAAATGTCTGCTTTACGAATAATTATAAAATCGATTTGGACCAAAGTTGATTTGTCTTTTGTATTGCAATTCCTTTTTCATTATTATTATTTTTTTAATTTTGATGTTTAATATAAATATGTAAGTATATGTTCACATATAGATACATACATACATACATATACTATTTGCCAAACTCTGAGGTGTATGATGAATAAAATTTGTAGGAAACAGAGAACAAAGCCACATTTAATTTCATCCAAAAACTATAAATCGTCAAATTTAGCGCTTTTGCATTCTCAAATAAAAAAGATGAAATAATAATAGAGTGTTTCAATAAAAGAAACGCAGAATTTTTTTTAATATGTTAGAAAGAGGAAGCTGAGTGTGTTATAATTTCCTTTTATTTGAAAGTAATTTTATGAATACAATGGTATATGCAGTATTGGGCAAAATACAAGGGTTGCGGTATTTAAAATACAAAATACGAAATACTTACAAATCTGTATGTATTTAAAATAAAAAAATACGTATTTGTATTTTAAATACGTATTTCAAATACATGTATTTCAAATACTGCCCAGCCCTGGGTGTGTGTTTATGAATTATTTAGTACAAGAAATTATATTATTATAATTATAAATTATATTATATTATTATAAAATACATTAGCTTGCAGATATAAGATGTGCTTCCAAACTTGTCAGATTTATTTATAATTATTTGTTGTTTTTTTTAATTAAAAATAATTCTAACAGTATTTATTTATTAAAGCATTTAAAAACTGAAAAATTGGAACAGAGTCTTTGTCATATAAGTATGTATGTATGTAATTTTGCTTGAGGGTTCTGATTTGAGTTAATTATGACACATGATTTTTAAAAGTAATTAAAATTTATTTAATTAATATTATTTCAATATATGTATCATTTCGAAATATTCATGAATATTATTTAAAACTAACACGATTAAAAACTCATACAAAACAAAACACAGTCTTCGCAAAAATTCCTTAAATACATTATTATTTTAATATACATATACAGTTAATGAGTTAAACGGAAAAATAACTAAAATATATACATATTAATAATATTCTTTGGAATTGTAACTGAATTTCGAAAAGTTACTAACAACAAATAATAGAAATTAAAGTATATAATTAATCAAAAAGTTTATATTCCTAAATCAGTGAAAAAAAGTATGAAAAATCGTTATCCAATCAATAAAAAAAAGTATCAAAAATATGAATAAAAAGTTGTGAAACTCTTAATAATAAAATTAATCAAAATCAAAATAGAAAAACTTGAAAAACGAAAACATTATAGCACAACAATTTTTTATCTAAAATATACATACATACGTACGTAAGTAGTTCATAAAAAATTATATAAAATATTGTGCAATGCAGGCATTACTTTATAATCAAAAAATTCATGTTAAAAACTTCAAATAATCATTTGTAGTATTCATACATGAATATTAGATTTTGTATTACTAAATAACAGTAAAAACTAACGAATTTTTTATACATTTTTTAAACATTGTAAAATTGTAATTATGTATAATTTTCATTTGTTTTTTTTTTTAATAATAACAATAAATTTTAAAAAGTATACATACTTACTTATTATATGCATATGTATGTATGCCCATATGTATGTACGAGTATGTATTATTATGTCAGTAAATTTAATTTAAACTTAATACGCTATCCAATAAATTTATATATACGAGTATATATTGATATTCTACCACTAGTCAGTCCAATATACTATTTAAAACATTAAGTGAAACGAAAAGAACACAAAACTCATAATTCCAAATATCATAGTTTTTACTGCAGATTGCGATAAAATATATATTACATTAAGTTAAAATAACAAAAGTCATTTATCAAAATTTTAATATGCAATAAAATATGAAATAAATTCAAAAGGTATTCATTATCGACTTGTTTAGTACCGATTTTAAGAGGTATGTATTTCCCCTTGAGAAAAATTATCATAAGCGACATTTGTGAACTGTGAATATAGCATTCGTAGATTTATTTAACCCAATCCCAATGCAAATTAAATTAGTAATAGGAAACTATCGATGGCATTATCGGTAGCAAAGTAAGAAAAGTTTAATAAAAATTAAAAAAAGGTCTATGCAATAGTCCACGTGACCGCTAAGATAATTGTCACACTATATATAAAAATATAAGAAATAAATTCTCCAGCATTTTTATAAGAACTTTGACAATTGTATTCCCGGCTTTGTTATAATCAATTCGCCTTAAGTAGACCTTATAGATTTGGAAAGATTAGCACACAATGTTGGACTTAAGATAAATATCAAGAAAACCAAAGCTATGAGAATCAACAATGTTAGCACCGATAACATCATTCTACAAGGCCAAGCAGTTGAAAACGTAGAAAGCTTCTGATATCTAGGCAGTATAGTATCAATGAATGGCGGCGCTGAAACAAACGTAAATAACAGGCTCAATAAAGCGTGAGCGGCATTCGGAAGACTACAACCAGTATGAAGAAACTCACAATTATCCAGACGAATCAAGCTTAAAATATTCAACGCATATGTAAAGTCTACTCTGTTGTACGGAAGTGAAGCTTGGTTAGTTTCGAACACCATCACGTAAAAGCTACAGGTATTCATCAACAAGTGCCTCAGAATCATATGCAGAATATTCTGGCCTAACATCAGCAACAAGGGTCTTTGGAACCTTACCAACGAGGAACCCATACTAACACAAATAAAACGTAGGAAATGGAGGTGGATTGGCCATTCTATCAGAAATAACCCTGACAGTATAACAAGGATTTGCGCTAGAGTGGAACCCTCAAGGTTCAAAAAGCCGTGACCTTCCAAAGAATACATGGAGATGCACAATACAATAGTGCATTATTACATGGGAAGATGCGAAAACAACTGCAACAAATCGTGTAAGATGGAGATGCTTTGTGGAAGACATGTGCTCCCAAGAAATGAAATGAAATGAAAAAAAGACCTTATTAATGGGCCTTGGTCCATAATTTATTATGTCTTGAAATGTTAAGTTCTGTAACTAAAATACTTGTTACTATTTCACCAGCAATTACTTAGCAAAACAAGTTTATGCAACTTAGGGCCATAGAGACTGCTGCTAAATTATATGGAGAGTTTTTCGATAAATATGCTGATAGATCCGTAATGCCATAATTTCATGTTTTAGCAAAGAAAAATTATATTAAAATTAAACTTTTGTATTAGTTGTAGCATGTACTGTAGGATTTCGGCCTTGTGCTCAAACAAGAGATTAAATATCTCTAAAAACTTATAAAAGAAGTTTGTTTCTAGGGTCCTATTTTGTGTAAGTATTTCTTTGAACAATTTACATAGATTAATAAAATAACTGAAATAAATATTGTACAGTAGAGTCGCGATAAATAGTATCCCATTGTATCGAATATATAACTGTTCTTCCCTTAAAAAATCATGTTAAACCGCAAAAAAATTTTAACCTATTATAAATCACACCTGATCGCCCGTACTTATATATAATTGTTTTCTGTTAAGAATTATATAAGGTTAGCAACCTTATATAATTCAATGGTTAAAAATAAATACCCAACTTTTATGAATTATTATTTTTTTTGTTTGTTTTTATTTCATAGAATAAGTCAAATATGCGTATATGGATAAAACCTTATCTGTTTTGTAAAAACAAAACATAATCGAAACCAGGAATAATGATGAAAATAAAATATAATCTGGTGAAAGACTGAAATCATTCCAACTCTTATTTCGATTTTACAAAAAAAAAACTATTATTCGAATATCATTATTCAGTAAAGCAAAGCGTCAAGAACAACCTAGACATCCAGAAAAGAAAGTTATTTCGTTTTACGTAGTGCCGACAATATTACTGTATAATAATAATTGACATTCTTTTTATTATTTCCTGCTTTACTAAATAAACTGAAATTTGATAAGTATGGTTGCATTCACAAAAGCATTATTGCACTAAAACAGAAAAGCAAACTTTCTCCACTATGCTGAATGCTCTTTAATTACTCGTATGTGGCTAATGTATATTTTCCACATAAATATGTATATGTTATTTGGATAATTAAAATCACACGATTTACAGAATACAACTTTGACAATTTTTCGTTTTTGCAAATTATTGGTTTTCAAAAACGAGTCGATTAAAATAACATGTATATATATTTATATATCTTAATCACATTTAGTCGAGATTTAAAGACGATTATTTAATTCGTGTTTAGGTATATGACACATAATTCAAAACAAGATATTTTTGTTCATAGAGACAGATATATGTATGTATTTTAGCAATATGATTTTGAATTTCGAGTACATAATAGCAAGCATAAAGATGTAATAAAATTTTGAATACGAACATACATACAGATATACATATATAATGATATAACATTTATAAATTAAACCTTATTAATTCCAGTTAATTCTTTAATGTTGTTAATCAAATATTTATTATATTCCTTGTAGTTAATTGGTGTGGCCGCTTGAACTATCAACTTGTTTCGAGTCATATCCTGAAAAATAGTTTATTATAATTTGCTAAAATAAACGAAACTATAAAACATTCAATATTTACTCCATATGTTTCAACTTTTGAACGTAATTTGAACACAAACGAACGAAAGTTTATAGAACTAAATATTTCTTCTGCTTCGGTAGGGTTATTATCCATAGCTTCACCAATGTCCTGAGCAGAACGACCCAAAAGTTGTTCAGCTAAGTCGCTGAAACATGTTACCCAACGATTCGAAGTCCAGTCACCAATGCTCATCTAAAATTAGCATATGTATGTTGTAAAATTACACTATCTGAATAGTTTAATATTTCTATTAGTTTACTTACATTAACCAAAAGTCTATATTTGAAGTTGGGAAATACGGAATTACATTTTTCACAGCGATAATGACCGTTGTTTTCATCAACAACCTTTTTATTACACTCGGATTGAGGACATGCTTTGTAGTAAGCATTTTGACTTTTAACGAGATGGACAACAGCCTTCGTTTGAAAAAAGTCGGCTTTATCACCAGTACCCAAATTACGAGCTTCATGGAATGTACGCCACTCAGTACTCATACCTGCTGCACCCGTTCCAGTTCTGAAATGAAATAGTTTCGTTTGATCACTTTACGCTTAATATAACAACAACATTTAAATTACCTTGCTGACACAGAATTTGATATATTTTCGCCGCCACCATTATCAAACCAACCCCGCAATTTATGACATTCTGGAATATCAGGATTTATTTTCATAGCAGAGCCATTACCCAGACTTAGGGTTTTTCCCCCATTGAATTCACTGACTCTGGCGCCTTTTACAAGTATGACAGGCTGAACATGACCATCAAAATTTACAGCATCATCACCCCATATAGTTAAGGTAACTGCAGCTTCGCTAGTATCAACCAAAATCAATTCTCGCTTCTTGAACTCTTTATTTGTGGTCCTTGAAGTAAATTCTTGTAGCTCACTTACTTCTTTGCAGACTCCAATGCAATCTACAGCTGCTCTTGGTTCCAAATTTGCAATTTGAGAAATAGGAACAAAGTCGTATTTCACTTCTGGGATGCCACTTCCATCTTCATCTTCACAAGCTTGTACTACTGTATCATTTGTAAATGTCATTTCGTAATCGTTTTTTAATGTTGAATATTGTTTATTAGCTGGTTTCAATTGACACTTGGATATAAAGTACACCTTATCTACTTCCATATAATCGTAATACTTATCGACTTGTTCACGGAACGCGGTAGCTCGTATTTCACCCGAATCATCCATTAAATCAACGCTGAAGAGTTTGCCTTCTCCCTTGGCGTTACTCCAACTTCGAATAGGGGATTTAGACATAACGCGTGCTTTTATAACCCATTTATTTTGGTATGGACTCAAACTTGCAATGGGATGGGTTAAACCTGCATTTAATGTTTGATCCATAGTGTTATTGTTGTTATGACTAGTATATAACTCCTTTTTCGTTTCAGTTGTAGTAGAAGTTGATGGTTTTTTAACTTGTGAAGCCTCTGTATAAGAGATAGGCTCGCCAATTTTCTTTTGCACTTGATTTCCATCATTTAGAACGGTCATTTCCAATATTATAAGCACACGCCTGTAATTAAATATTATATTAGGTCAAAAATAATAGTCATCACATATAATTAAATAGTGCAGCAATTATTATTAGCATTGACAAGATGTCGAAATATAAAAGGATACATCAATGCAACATTCCATTGTAAGCATGGGCGGTTCATATGCAGTTAATTTATTGTTTTTTTCTAATAAATTTTAATTATTAATATAAATTAATATAAGTAAAATATTTATGCAGTGAAGCTGAAATGCGTCACGTTAATACCTCGCCCACCCCAAACTAAACAAATTGCATAAAGTTAACTAGTCCAACCAATTTCCAGTGCACGGAATGTTAGAAGTCTCACTAAAGCTGAGCATATGCTTTAACGATGCCGTTAAGGTTAACTTTACACTATTTTGCATTTTAACTATTTTGCATATTATGATAACCACGTTAGACGAATTGAGCATTCAAAACGAAATAGTGACGGCCTATGGTCGGACACAACGACAGCAAACTCCTAGACAGCACCGTCATATATCCTTCAGTTTGTTTATGTATACATTAAACGATGTATTGATATTGCGAACAAACAAAATATAAGTGCGCAATCTTATTATATTATACTTACTTTCCAGCATCACTTTTATTAACCACAGATGTGAGGTACTTGTCGACTCTTACAATGCTATAATCTGTAAGTTTACCATCACCATAAGTAGAAGTTAATTGCGATGCCAGCATCGCGAAACTGTTAAAATACTGACTGTCCGAGATTAACAGCCGCAGGCGTTCAGAGTCCCTTATGCGCTTAACACCGAGAATTTGGAGAACAGGGGAATCGACTTCTTCTCCAGCCATAATGCGCTTCAAGTGTTTAGAACGAAAAATATTTTTATAGACCAATAAATAACCAAAAAGTACATAGGACTTACAGCGAGGACGCCTTTAGAAAGTGGTGTAATGCCGGGCATTTTTAGTTATATTTGACAAATATCTTTTTATGAAATTTTTTTGGATGCACAAATTGTTACAATAAATAATTGAGAAATAAATGTTTAAAGTTAATTTAACCACTTCTTCCTATAATGCGCAATAACTGTATACACTTTTTTGTTTGCAAGTTGTTTGTAGAACGAGTGAATTTCATGAAATTTCACACCAAATTAAATCAGGCGGGAATGAATTGTACGATATTAGATAATTTCAGTTGAATGAATTAATTAAGAAGAAGCATCAAAGCTGAAAAAGCCGAATATATTTGAAGTTGACAGCACAGCTTCAATAATACAAAATATTTTCATGGAAATATTAAAGCATAATGGAGTACAGACAGAGGTTTACGTTTGTGTAGTGTCCAACGACATATCCGAGAAAAAAATAAAATAAATGATATCAATAAATATCATATCATATATGTATACAATTTTTAGTCGTGGCCACACTGAAACTATAACATCTGGTAACTATATTACATGGGGGTATTTTTTATCAGATCGGTAATGCAGTGTTTTTACAATTACTACAATGAACTGCATTTTAATAATAAAAAAAAATTTGTAAACAAAACGTTTGCGAAAAATACTAAGAAACCATGGTAAGTACACTAATTTCCATTTTCAATCGTTTAAATATAAATAATTTTTATTTAATAGGCTCGAAATGCTGAAAAGGCCATGTAAGTCTGTTAATATTCATTTTGTAGAAAAATTATTTAATATTATGTTTGTAGGACAACATTGGCTCGCTGGCGTGCTGCCAAAGAAATTGAATCCGGTGAAAAAGACCGGCGCCCATATTTAGCTTCAGAATGCACTGACCTTCCAAAATGTGAAAAATATCGTCTAGAGATTATTAGAGAAATTTCCAACAAAGTGGCTCAAATACAAAATGGTATATTATTTGTAATTGTAGATGATGTATGGTTACATGTTCTGTGTTTTCAGCTGGTCTGGGCGAATTTCGAATACGTGATTTAAACGATGAAATAAATAAATTGCTAAGAGAAAAACGGCATTGGGAAAACCAAATATCTGCTTTAGGCGGACCACATTATCGTCGCTATGGCCCAAAGATGTTCGATGCTGAAGGCCGTGAAGTTCCAGGCAATCGTGGCTATAAATACTTTGGTGCTGCAAAAGATTTACCAGGAGTTCGAGAATTGTTTGAGCAAGAACCACCACCACCTCCACGTAAAACAAGAGCAGAACTAATGAAAGATATTGATGCTGAATACTATGGGTATAGAGATGATGACGACGGCATTTTGATTCCAATCGAAGAACGTATTGAACAATTGGCAATTCAAACAGCGGTTCGTGAATGGAAAGAAAAGATGGCTCGCAACGGCCTTGCTGATTTAGGTGATGATGACAATGACGATGACGACATATATCCGCTTTCCACACCTGCTCGCGAAGCTGCAGAAAATGCTAAAGATTTTCGAGGGGAAGAAAATCCAATGGAGTTGCTTGCCCCAAAGTTTACAGCACATGTTCCGGTACCAACTCAAAAAGATATTGAAGAGGCATTGCTGAGAAAACGCAAACAGGAATTGCTTGAGAAGTATGTCGGCAGTTCATAAACATACATATAAAGAACACCCTATTCGTAGCTGAAAATAATTTTTCTGTGACAAATTTAAAAAATGTATAGCAATGAATTTTCAATATTATTTCACGAGATTGTTTTTTTATTTAAGATAATCTATGGAGATCGGTCATATTTATAAGCTCTTCTTCCATATTTTTTCTCCGATTGCCAGACATTTTCATTATATTCTGCCTTATTCTAAGTCGACAAAAATATATCGGCAATTTTGGAGTCGTTGTAGCAACAAAAACCGCATGTTTTTTACCTGTGATTTGCAAATTTCCTACTCATGATGTGTACATGTTGTCTGAAACCCTTTAAATTTTCCTATGAGTCAGATTTCAAATTTTCAATTAGAGGGCGTTCTATGTTCATCTAACTTCGGGGGTTTAATCACTGGATTCCATATCGAGTTGCTATCGTATCGAATAATCCTTCTTATTGTGATCGTCGCGTCGACGTCACATCATGTCGATAGTAAAAAATGACAGTAGTTCTGAACTCGCTGTAGGCAATAATTAACTAATATTGATGGCCAATTTTAATATGTTATTGTTTGTTGTTGGCTTAGCTAGGTATATGCCTGCATTTCATTGGCGCTAACCAAATCATCAGTACCCTTTTAGCCAAATCATGATTGAAAGCATTCAAAGCTCGTATACTTATGTGATTGTACAAAAGCTTCTATAGCTATTTATACTTTTGTTTTTTGTTGATTACAAATAGTAAAATATGGTAGAGTTCTGATAGAATTCTCATATATATTTGTAATTGTTTGCATAAGTATACGAGCTTTGAATGCTTTCAATCATGATTTGGCTAAAAGGGTACTGATGATTTGGTTAGCGCCAATGAAATGCAGGCATATACCTAGCTAAGCCAACAACAAACAATAACATATTAAAATAGTTATTTTGGAGAATATCTCGAATAACAAATTTGATAAATATTGTTATTGATGGCCAATTGTAATTTTGTGAGCCATGGTAGTAGTAATATCCTATCAATAATATAACGATCCCAAATTGCCAATATATTGATGTCCACTAGGTGTGACGTCGACGACGGCAATCATAATAAGGGCAAATATTTCGATGTGTCGGGTAAGCTAACCATCGTATATGATATTAATCGAATCGTAATTTTCAGGAAAATCATAATGCGGTTCATAAACAAACAATTTATTAAAAATGTGTAATGTAACAATGCATAAGATTTTTGCAAATGTATCGAGCCTATGGTATCGAATAAAAGCTCGAGAGATAATAATACATTTCATTCGATAACGAATGCCATATCAATATGAAAAATTTGCGGTTGATACACACATCCATAATGTAAAGCTTTAATATCTTGCTTACAAAAAATTGCTACACGCATACATCGTGTTAAATATTGTAGAATATCAAAATGGTTTTGATATCCGTCAAATAATTTAAGCAGTTTAGTGTGGTGTGCCACTGTCATTTTTAATTTATTGTGTGTCGAGTAAACAAGATTATGCTAAAGACTTCGGATGATTTTCGTGATTAGGCCAATTAGAGAATGTCTGAACAATGAATTTTATTATATTATATAAGTTCAATGAAGAAAAAGAAAATCCTGTAATAAAACTTAGTCTAAACCGGTACGTTTTCAATTGTGTTTTTTGTTACTAAGTTCTTTGTTTTCTGACATACATATGTTTTTGACAGCACTACTTATCTTACACAGCCAAAGGTTCATGTTTTTGTTGCACTAGCGCTGCCATATTCTAAGGTTAAAAAAGTTGGCAATCATCTACGTAATACAACTCAATCAAAAACTAGGAAAAAAATAAGCAATAACATTTGGTATATTGTTCGAGCCAGTATCAAGAAAAAAATAAAATTAATATTTGATGTAACGTGTAAATTGGATGATTACTTTTGCTGCATAACTAAATTCACTTCATCTTAAATACGTTGAAACATGGAAAGAGAGCATTCAGCAAAAATGTTACAACTTAATACCCCAGTGATGCAATACTGCGAAGTGCGTGCTAATGAATCTTACAGTGACATTGATTCCCCCACACATTTGCGTGCAGGAGCCAAGGAAGGCGATAAAGAAACTCAAAGCGATGATGATGAATACATTTTCGGTGATGTAAAAATGATTTTACGAAAACGTCGCGGCTGGGGACAGGAGGACTCCTTATGCACTAATGATTTAGATTTGCTGGAGGATGATGATGTTTTAGCTGAAGAAGATGATGCTGGTTGCCCTCTACCTTCAACTCCTGAGGATACGCAACTCATTGAAGCAGAGATGACTGAGGTTTTAAAGGCTGGGGTTTTGTCAGATGAAATAGATTTGGGAGCTCTGGCTCATAACGCTGCAGAACAAGCTGAAGAGTTTGTGCGAAAAGTATGGGAAGCAAGTTGGAAAGTCTGTCATTACAAAAATTTACCTAAATGGCTTCAAGATAATGATTTCTTACACCGTGGTCACCGTCCGCCACTGCCATCCTTTGGCGCTTGTTTTAAGTCTATATTTCGTTTACACACCGAAACTGGCAATATTTGGACGCATTTATTAGGTTGTGTTGCATTCATAGGAGTTGCCTGCTACTTTTTATCGCGTCCTTCAGTTGAAATTCAAGTACAAGAAAAGCTAATTTTTGGAGCATTCTTCGCTGGCGCTATAATTTGCTTGGGATTTTCGTTTGCTTTTCATACACTTAGTTGCCATTCGGTAGAAATTGGAAGACTATTTTCTAAGTTGGATTATTGTGGTATAGCATTACTTATAATGGGATCATTTGTACCCTGGCTTTACTATGGATTCTACTGTCACTATCAACCTAAAGTTATTTACCTGTCAGTAGTTTGTGTACTGGGAAGCCTATCAATAATTGTTTCTTTATGGGACAAGTTTTCGGAGCCGAGTTTGCGACCTCTTAGAGCCGGCGTTTTTATGTGTTTTGGACTATCGGGAATTATACCCGCTATACACTATGGTGCAATGGAGGGATGGTTTACACAGATGAGCAAATCTAGTTTGGGTTGGCTGATTTTAATGGGCTTTCTTTATATCTTAGGAGCACTTCTATATGCTTTGCGTGTTCCAGAACGATGGTTTCCTGGGAAATTTGACTTGTGGCTCCAATCTCACCAACTCTTTCATATTTTGGTTATTGCTGCGGCGTTTGTACATTATCATGGAATATCTGAGATGGCTATGTATCGGGTTACGGTAGGCGAATGTACAGTTCCACATGAACCAATTACTTTCTAGGAAACAATTCAATACAAAATATAAATATATATTACGAAAGTGGAGACCAATAGTCCCAAAGCAGTGTAGGAATCAATTTAGTGTTTATTTTCTCAAAAAAGATACGAAAGAATTAATGTCATATTTGCATATATTGTTACTTTGTGTAATTTATTATTGGGCAAATTAGAAAAGTATGTAGATAGAAGCTATGTCCATATGTCTATCGAAATATTTTGACGAAAATTGTTGTGTACGTATATGTGATGGGCTTAGTTAACTATCTATGTGTTTGACATTTCGTTGGTGCTAACTATACGCAGTAGACATAAACCATCAAACTTTAAAAGAGTAGAGCCTCGTACGTTATATAAAAGCGTCTAAAAAATTTATCATATTTTAAAATAAAAATATACATACAGATATAGTAGTTTGAGGGAATGTCAGACATATGGACAGTTAAACCCAGAACAAATAACAATTTTTGGAATGCTTATTTGGAAGAATACCCCTATAATTCTAATAAATATTAAAAAGTTTAACATTGTGTTTGTTTTCGTAAATTCTTAAAATTTTCTCATCACAATTACTTTTTAAGAATTCTACAGAATTTTAAATCTTTACAAAC
Source organism: Germaria angustata (assembly GCA_963681545.1). Lineage (NCBI taxonomy): Eukaryota > Metazoa > Arthropoda > Insecta > Diptera > Tachinidae > Germaria > Germaria angustata. The sequence continues at coordinate 21,334,965 of OY812998.1, read as the reverse complement.
GAAATGAAACTTAGAAAACAAACTATCATGGCGATTGATACCAGTTGGTGTTAGAGAACGATACAAGCCATATGTACTTATGTATATGATGAAGGTAGATGAGTTGATTGCAACAAAGCAGAGAATGCAATCGTAAGAAATCCGTATAAAAAGTTGACTCATATAAAAATTATCCTCTATCATAAAAAAAGTTGAATCCGTATAAAAAGGTTTGTTCTCCTATGGCTTCACTGTGTAAGATATTATTTTCTTATATTCCATTTTTTCGTACATATAATTATAATAATTAAAATGAATACGCTTTTGAAATAATGTAGAAAAAGCCGAAATGAATGTGTTTTTCGATACGCATACATACATAAGTATACATATGTATGTATGTACTTTCATTCCGTTAAATATGAAACCCAACTGCGTCTTGTCTATGTACATATATCCTACATAGGCCATCGTCGGAGATGACGCCTTGTCTTGTAGTCTTACCACTTAACTTCTAATAATCCTTTCGATATTGTAATAAAATAAATTTTTACCACACAATTATCATATACTTAAGTATGTACATACATATGTACATACATATGTAAGTATGTACATACTTATGTAGCTTTTATTTTCTTAGATGATTATACGAGTGCAAGTTTTTTCTACAAGAAATTTTGTTTGGGTTTGATATTAATTTCCATACATTTGTATACATATGGAAGTATATACAGCGATTGTCAGCCCTCACATATAAAAATGCTCCGTCATCTCTTCATAAGTTTGACGAATGCATTTTTTGCTTTCTTACAATTAAGGCCGTGTCACATAAAACTTTGTAGCGTTGCGTGACGTTTTTAACTTTGAGAGAAAAGCGTAACGCAAAAGGTGTATGACACAATGAAAACTTTGACACAACGCGCGCATTGTATGTTTACCAAAAAGGTGGTTATGAATTTTGCTAATTATTTTTTATTATAAAAATTAAAGTCAAAATATTATTTGCTTTTGTGTGTTTATTTTGTTATCACCTATTGTAGTTTATTGAAAATACACCACTATACCATATAAAGCTTTTAATTGTCATCAATTCATTTGTTTTTTGGATTTTCAAATACATACATACATACATATGTATGTATTCATATAAAAAGTTAAAATATTATTAATAATACGCTGCCACTGATTTTTTACAATAAAATAATCTTATGCTATATACTTACATATAGCATGCAAATAGATACTATTTTATAAATTTGTTTTAAAAAAACAAGCTCCTATTCTTTAACAGGAAATAAATTTTAAATATAAAAAAATAAGTATTTTTCATATCACATCACATTTTCATATCATATTCCAACATACATACATACATACATAACTTTGATTGTCAAAGCACGCAAAAAGTTGAGAGTTGCCGAACTTTTTGCGTCACGCTGCGTTAAAAGTGTTTTATGTGGCATGTTTCGTATAAGTATGTACATTTCAACTTAAATGTCAAAGCGAAGCTGTAACGCAACGCGAAGCAAAAGTTGTATGTGACATGGCCTTTAGTTCGCCTTACATAGACCCGACGAAGGCGAATTATCTCTACCAGGTGGTGTTAATACAACTAAATAATTGTGGAGGAAATGCCATTAGTATATTATGCATTCTCTGGGGTTTCAGTAACAAAAATACAAATTATGATGAACGTAATACGTCTATGACACTACCAAAAACTAATGAGCTTTGGGCCTGATTATAAATAGGTCTTTCTCTTGTATTGTTCTTGCTGTCGGGTAAAGCCGCCTCGTCTTCGGCACAGATTACTATATCTGTGGTCTTCGGTTACCCTGCAAAATATTTTGCTTAAAAATATGTATGACTTTTGCTCCTCCATCAGCTGGTCTGTTGCTTCAGCTCTGTTAACAGGGCTGTCAGATTTTACGATTTCTCGCCAAAAAGGGTGACATTTAAACTTGTTTGGTGCTCCAATTTTCGAATTGGCAGCATATCGATTTTTTCGGCGAAATATAAAGCTGATGGAAATTTTATCGGTTAAATTTGATAAAAGATTTATTTTATTTTTAACCCCTGCTACTGGAAAATCTTGTAAAAAATATTGGCAACACAAATAGCGGCCCTATTGTCGACGCATCTAGAGATGTTCAAAGTGAATGAGCGTTAGTGTAAGATTCTTTACGAAAGAGAAACTCATATTACCAACAGATTTGTTGGGTGCTAGAGCAAAGCACCTTTCTACAGTTTATGGTTGTTTTTAAAAAGATGGCATGTAATTGCGAGTATATTTACAATTCAAAACTTTCTTAGTATAGATATTGATATACCAACGCTTATCTGCCATAAAACGTCATTGACACTGGAGCAACATTTAAAAGTGAATTAAATATTGTTGAAATTGATGATGAAAAAAATCTTCATTATAAAAAGTGGCAGATAATTATCACAAGCGAAGTTTGTTGTTAAAGATTTTCTAAAGCTTTTTGTGAATCCTAATATACAGTTAGATGTTTATGAAACACAAAGAACCTGTATTTTTTAGTTGAAATATTATATACCAGCCAATTTATATTATATACCATTTTAAAGAACTTTCTTTGCATTTACTAATGCATGTATTGAATGATTATTTTCAATTTCCACTAAAATTCGCCTACGATATAGAATGCAATATTAACTTCTCGACGCGTTGATATAAGTTATAAATTATTTGACTGTAAATAGCATATGTGGCACTTCTTTGTACCTTTCAAAAATTTTTAAATTTATTCAATTTCCATACAATGTATTTCGAAACAAGAAGGCAATGAGGAATGTCTTGGGAGTGAGCTCTATAACTTTATAGATACACAATATGGATATAAATATACCAAAATTTGATTAATATTAACCAAAAAAAGTTTTTTTTTGTTTTAGATAAACTATAAAATAATTTATAGTAAACATTGTACTTTTTGTGTTCAGTAATCATTTTTGTGTATTTTATATAAAAACTAAACAATTCATATATCTTGGCAGTTTTTAAAAACTAATTTTGGCGATTTGCACTAAATTTATTTATTAAGATTAAATTATATATGTATATTAATAAAAAAAAATTGTGAAAAACAATAAAAATCACCTTGAGGATTTTGGCGATTTTCAAAATCGATTTTGGCGAAAAGTCAAGAAAATCTGACCACCCTGCTTACTAATTTGCCTTGTACAATGTTTGTAGTACTACGAAATGATTGTAATTTCTAAAGAGAATTTCCAAAAATATACGTATGTACATGCATGTGTTTGTATGCATCACAGAATATTAAATGGTTTAGTCATAAATTTATTTAAACAAAGTTTACTTGCATTTAAGCTCTGAGATTTGAACGGTTGTCGATGTATGTAAATAAAACTATAAAAATAAAAAAGCAGAGCAGGCAAAATCCATAAGAAGCCACGAAAAGTGGCACCATGTCCTACTTTGCTCATAGTGGTGATTTAGTTAATCTAAATGTAGGAGGTCAGAGGTAAGCACAACTTGTGTATTTGTGTCATATAAATAATTGACTACGTTTACATATTAATGTACATATGTATGTATGTATAGTATAGTAATTTATGTGATTGAGTTTATTCTTTAATATTGAATTACGTGGAAAGAAATATCGCAAACAATAACAAAGAAACGATTTCCCTTCTAATAAAAATTACAGATTTTCCACATCACGCCAAACTCTTACCTGGATACCAGATACATTTTTTACCGCCTTACTTAGCGGACGCATATCAAGCTTGAGGGATGAAACTGGGGCAATTTTTATTGATAGAGATCCGTCGTTGTTCTCAATTATTTTGAATTACTTGCGAACAAAGGAAATTGATATAAAAAACTGTGAAATAAGATCTTTACGTCATGAATCGGAATATTATGGTTTGACGCCATTGGTGAAACGTTTGGCACTGTGTGAAGATTTGAATCATTCCTCATGTGGAGATGTTTTATTTTATGGCTTCTTGCCAGCTCCTTCGATACCGCCTAATGAAAACATCGAACTTAATCAACAACAAGGATGTTCATCTATCGAGCATAGTTCATTGCGTAACAATGGGGTAACATCAACGGCACCAGTTTCGCTGGAACAATGTTTAGCGTCTACGTCATCTGGCATTATATCAGCTGGTTCGAATGCTCGTCCGGGTTCAATGGTTCGTGTACCGGAACCTTCGAATGTTGTCTCCAACCGCCATAGCTCTCATTCGCGTAATTCTTCATGGGATTTACGATTGGGACGTGGTAGTTCAACATCGCAAGAGACCCGTTGTTGGCCGACAAATAATCGTGGCGAACATTCTCGAAATCCTTCCATAGATTTTATACGTCATTCTCGAAATTCTTCAGCCGATCTCAATAAATTAATACGTAACGATGTCGGTTTAGTATTTTCGCCCACTCTCAGTTCAAATTGGGTTGATCCTTTACGAGTGCAAATAATTAAGGCTCATCAAAATTGGTTTGCAGTAGCATATGCTCATTTTGTTGCCTGTTATCGGGTGAAGGATACAAATGGCTGGCAATTGGTTTTCACCTCTCCCTACATAGACTCCACAATCGAACGGATTGCTATTAACTCAAAGGTTAATATGTCTACGGCTGAACCCATACCAAGCAAAATGGTGGCTATTTCCTATGGCAGCCAAATACGTTTATGGAGTATCCATGAGGGAGGGAATAAAACTGATATTGGCATATTTAATCTGAATGTACGAGTAGAGTACTTGTTTTTTATTGGCAGCCAACTAGTAGCATTATCGTCATCCGGTAAAATAGGTGTTTGGCATGCCATGACACAACATTGGCAAATACAGGATTTGGTACCAGTACTATCTTTCGATTCAGCTGGTTCCTTTCTATTATTGGGTTGCAATAATGGTTCCATTTATTATATAGGTAAGTTAAAAACTGCCGAAAATTTATACAAGTAAGCGCTTGAATTGTAGGGAGATATTCTTTTGTTTTTGTTTTAAGCGTATATACTCGTATGTAGTTAGAAATTTTATAAAATTGTATACAATATTTGTAAGCAGTTTGTTACATATAATCTAATTCGGATAAGAGAGAATTTAATTATGAATTGATTCATATAATCTTGCAATTCTACCAAAAAAATTGTATTTCTTTAAGGGAAAGTAAATTGCTTTGAAATAAATACCAAAAAATTTTGAACATTTTTGTTTTCGGTTAAGCGATTCTCACATTTATATGGCGTTTTCTTATTCGAATTCGAATCTATGTACATGGGTTCAAACAAGAAAATTGTAATAGCCCAAAGCTCATTTCTCATTTTGATTTTGTTTTGTTTGAAAAGACATTTCCCACGTATTTTATGATACGTTTTTTATGTTAACAATAGCATGCCCAAAATTAAAAATTTCAATGTTTTTAAGATTCAATGTAGATCTGTTGATAAAATAGCAATAATTTTTTACTGTGGATAGAGATGAGTAGTGTGTAAATTAAAACAAATGTATACTTATATATTTAGAAATATTAAAGATTTGAGCTAGTTAGTTGTTGTTATATATAACTCATTTAATATGTATAATACACATATTATTTAAAGAATGTTTTATGTCATGCCTCATGAATAGCATCTGCTGTGGATTTCACACTTAATAAATTGTATTTTTTTGTTTTTTTTTTAACCACAAAACTTTGTAGCATGCTTTTCGTTTCTCATACTTTATGCAAAACTATTTATTTACAACGTGCATTTTTGCTTTATTCGCTCAATAATATTTTTCAAAAAAATGCTCAAACTGTAAATACATTTGCAAGGAAATAGTCTTTTATATTAGTCTAATAAAAATCTAAATACATACATACATGTATGTTCGAAAAATATATTGTAAAGAAATTGGATAAGCAAATAATTTGTGTATGAAATTAATGAACAAAATCCAATTTGCACCATTTAACAGATATGCAAAAATTCCCCTTGCGCATGAAAGATAATGATCTGTTGGTTACTGAACTATATAAGGATCCCAATTTGGATCCAATTACCGCAATATCAGTGTATTTAACTCCAAAAACATCAAGTAAGCCACTAAGTTTTATGATTGAAAACATTTTTTGGTTGGTTTTAAATGGTTGTTATTAATACTATAGGTATAAGTGGTAATTGGATAGAGATTGCCTATGGGACTAAGAGTGGTGCCGTAAGAATTATTGTACAACATCCTGAAACGGCAGGTCATGGTCCGCATCTCTTCGAAACATTCACAGTACATCAAAGCCCTGTAACAAAAGTAATGTTATCTGAGAAGTATTTAGTATCAGTGTGTAGTGAATATCATCACGTACGGACTTGGAGTCTAACTAGATTTCGTGGAATGTTATCAACACAACCTGGTTCAACACCAGAGGCGTCATTTAAAATCGTGTCTTTGGAAGCTACAGAAACAAATTATAGTTACGCTGCTGGTAATGACTTTGGGCCTTATGGCGATTATGACGAACAAATCTTTGTTCAAAAAGTTGTCCCAGAGACAGATCAACTTTATGTGCGTTTAGCTTCAAATGGTGAACGGGTTTGTGTGATAAAATCTGTAGACGGATCGTCCATAACATCCTTTTGTGTACATGAATGTGAAGTAAGCTCACGTATGGGTTCTCGTTTTATACTGACGGGCCATTGCAATGGAAACATACAAATGTGGGATCTTACAACAGCCCTGTCGTTGTTTTCCAAAAAAGATGAAGGTCAATCGCAGAAAATCAATGGCGGACCCGATACCAACGAGCTACTCCGCCTACTTGACCAGTGTGAGATCAGTAATAGCCTCTGTTCAACGCCTTGTATGTCACCATGTCTCTCAGCTTTTGGAGGAGTGGCAAGTACCACTATAGCCCGCATGAAAGCCAGCAATTTGGCTTTACTTAATCAATCATTACAGCAAGCATCATCAGCAGTATCGTCTGTAGCACCATCATCATCGGCATCATTACCAGCTGCTTCGTCTTCAGGTCAAAATCAGCATCAACACCGAGAACAATCCCAACATAATATGTCTCATGGCAATAATGGTAACGTAAGCGAATGAAATACGGTAGCGGCGTTTGCAGAGGCGGCGTTTGTCGGGCGTATTTATTCACTACATTCATTTTGTCAATTTATTATTGGTTTCAAACTTGTTTGTAAATTGGTACGCGTCATATTATGTTTACTGATATATGTATGTGTTTTAACATTATGTGTTAGAATCACTCCCTGATTAAATTATTAAAAGCACCTTCAAACCTTGAAAAGGTATGATATCAATTATCAACTATTTGCTTTTTCCACTTTTTATATTATTATTTTCGTTTACACAGTTACATACAATTATATAAATTTATTATTTAAAAAATTTTCTATATACAAGTAGATATTTAATTTTACTAAATAAAACTTTACAAAAGTTCAACTTCAGTTTATTAATTTTTTATAAAAAATGTTTAATATATTATATAGATTTATAAATGTATATTCAATTAATAAAATTTAGACAACACTAAATATGAGCAACTTGTCGTTTTATCTTGTGAATACAGTCTTTGATTTGAAAGCTATATTTATATTGAATAAGGGTGTAATGGATGTCCGTATTCAAAAGCAATTCGCATATTATTCGCTCCTGCTATCGATAATTTATGTAAAGATTCGCGAATAATAAAAATTTATAAAAAACAAACATAATTTTAGTTTGCAAATAATAATTTATATGCAGTATAGTAAATAGTAATAGTTCATATATTTTTTAAAATCGCAAAGAACTTTAGATTACATGTACACAATCTTTTATAGATAAACTCTTGTATCCAGTGAACTAAAATTAATTTACAGTGTTTGTAATTGTTTTGTTAAATTCTACATATGAAGACCCGATATTGTGATTGATTTTTCAAAATGAGTTTTACATTCTTTTATGGGTTCAAACTTGTATCTATTTAGTAATTGTGTTATTTATCACTGCTAAGAAATGCTTAATTCTATATTTGAAGACCCGATCAACTACCATGTTGATGTTCCAAATTCAGTTTTAAAGGTACAGTACTATCTCGATAATCTGGACGCCATAAATGCTGAACATGTCCGTATTACTGGAGTGTTCGTATTACAGATATTAATTTTTGCTTTGTTTTTTTTTACTATAAATATACATACTTATATAACTGCATACATTGTGTAAGAAAAATTTGCTTTCAAAATTTTTTTGTGAAAAGTAGAAACTCAATAAATTTTACATTTATTTTAAAAGTTTCATATTAAAATAGTAAGTAGTTCAATAAATTTCACATTTATTCATTTATTTATTTAAAGAAATATACTTTATAAATAAATTTATAAAATTCATAAAAAGTAAAGCGCAGGGTTTCTAGACCATATTGCGTGCAATTAGGGCATAAGATAATTTAAAAGTAAAATTTGGTTAATAAAAATAGTATTAAAAAAGAAAATTTTAATATCAAATAAGTTGTGTTCATGAAGCGAAAAAAATTGGAAGTTCAAAGATTATTTTTATGTACATATTTAACTGCAACTTTAAAAAATTATGAACACAAAATATGGTTATATATATTATTTATTTTCTATTATTATTATTTTTTTGTTGTAAAGAATGAATTGATTTTTGCTTGTTTCGGGATTTCAGAAGACTATTTTTTATGTCAAATTTGTCTGCAACACATCTTATTAATTTGCCTGTGTCAAGTTCATCTAATAGTTCACACTTCGACTTGAAGAGCTATGATGAATTTCGATCGATTTTGAGATTAGATCTTTGATTATATTTGTAATCATTATATTTCAAAGTTCATATTAGTTATCAAAATGACGTAACGCTTTCTTCTTGTAATCTTTTGCTCTCTATTTTGAAAGAAAATAATATTTAATGAAATATATTTTCAAATAATCGTTTTATTTTCTATATTCAGTTCGTTTAAATAAAATGGGGTTTTTTATCCGAAGTCCGTTGGAACGAATATATACATATTTTTAATTTGTCAATATTTAGAACCGAACTAGACATCTGGACTTTAAGTATATTTTCATGGCACACAGCGTTCCTAGTGAAAAAAGTAAAAATTCTTCTGAAGAATTTATAGTGAAGTTGAAAAAACTATGATTAATAATATGAATTACTGTAAATCTCTTTTCAGAAAAAAATATTATTTCTTTAAATCTGCACGAAAATGATATTATTTTTAATCAAGTGATAAAATTTCATTCACATAAGGAAAAAATCGGGATTTGGAAAACATCTTTCAATTACAAGACTGCTAATCAAAACTTTCATGAGTTTCGGAAGCTCTTTCTTTGTAGTTATTTCATTTAAGTTCGAAAAAATGAAACTTCATAATTTTGCATAAAAAATATAAAAACGTAAACGTGCATATTTAGAGTGCATTCTTAAATTTTCATTCCGTTGAAACTTGAAGTAAAATTCGATATTTCGAACGTTTATTATTTTTGCACTTTTACATAAGAAATAAGTAAATCTTGTGAAGGTATATTCTTAAATATATTCCGAATATATCTTCATACTCCCTGAAGAAGACTCGCTCAATTGATACACCCATGTAAAGTATACTTCAAAAGGGAGTAGTAGCACTTCTCATCTTTTGTCGAACGACTGATATGTAAAATTAATTCCAAGCACAGGTCTTTCCTGCCGCCTTCATCTTGGGAAAGTTCGAGTCGAATGTCACTTTATGCTCCAATTTTCGTACTTCCAGCACAATGCATTGCATCAGTAAGGGACATTCCTGAGTAATGTTCCTATTAAAGAAACGGAGTACTTCAAAACTACTCCAGATGTATGTAATAAACATGGTTCATACACCACGCACCCCTGCCTTGTATTACCTCCCAATAGTTCTAAAATTACTCCATATAACCGGTAAACGGACTACAATAGAATACCGATAATAATTGTGAAAAGACGATCACATGTGGTATAGCAAAACGATCCTATGGTGCAAGACTGCATTAGATATGATCATGTTTTACCCACTCCATTTCAACTAAATTTTACCACAGAGTCCAACAATTTTTGCAGGAATATTATTTATTAATTAATTTAATTAATTAATTAACAAACACAAACTGCGAAGCTACTTGGCTTATCTGCAGAGACACCCGGAGTCTGCGGCAGGAGTCGAACCTGCGACCATCGGACTACCAGTCTAGTACACTAGCTACTAGTCTATGAAGGCACTTAATAAACCAAAGTACCTAAGAAAGCAATCAAACGAATTATTACGCGTACAAGTTCATCGGATAATTCAAACAATCTCCCTACAATCCAAATGCCAAATAAGCACATATCCATGTGTCTGCATGCTCTTATATTCATACATAGATATTTATGTATGTATGTGTGTATGTGCATATAAAATAACTTTCGATTTATTTATGATAATTATCGGATTATCAGCGAATTTGATTGAATTCACCATTGTTATGCCATATTGATTTGATCTGGATCTACCATTTTAATTTATTAATTAGATGATATCATTACATTTGAAAACTTATTTTACGTACATAAAAACACAAACTTTATTGGAGCAATATTGGATAAAATATCAAAAGTAAAATTTAAATGTTGGAATAACTCTAAGTATTTTTGTTTTAAGATTATTGATTGGCATTTATATAAACTCTATACGAGTAGTTTCCCCGAATTCTACATAGATTTTATTATTAAATATCAAATCCACAAACAATATATAAATTTTGTTAGAAAATAGTATATAAATAATAAATAGATTAAACATTAAAAAAGGAATTTAAATATTTGTTGTCATAAATTGTAAGTTCGTAAGGTTTGGTCCTAAATTTCGCATACACTCTTAAAACTTCTTCAAAACTTACACTGCATACATATATTTTATAATTACATTTCAAAACTTATTTTAAGTATAAGACTACAAACGAAACAGAAATATCATTGGAACAATATTATTTCACCGGATAAAATATCAAAAGTGAAATTCAAATGTTGTTGGCATAACTCTAAGTATTTTCGTTTTAAGCTTACGGCTTGGTTATTCAAATCAAAAGTCTTAGTATCCATATAAACTTTTAGAATTTCCTCGAAATCTGTAGCTTTGGTGTCTTCTGAAATTTGGTGAAATTGAGCTTGAAAGTCATGATAGCTTTGGAACAAATCATGCAATTCTATCTGATTTTCCTGCAACTCATTATGATCTCGTTCATTTTGTTGTGTTGCCAGAGATTCCATGGATTTGAACATATTTTTGATATTCGATGAAATTTGTTGAGTTTTCAGTTGAAAATAACGGCTGAAATATTTTTCACGTAATTGGCGAATTTTTTCAACACATTCATCTATTCTTCGGTACCAAGCACTAAGTGTATCGAAATCTTTGTTGGAATAAATATTGTCACACATGGATACTCCCATGCTATAACGCTCTGTAAGAAGTGGTACAGTAGACCGTCTTACTTTCATAGCATTAACATCCTGATTATTTTTCACTCCTTCGCACAGCTGTGGAGAAAGACTTGCGCGTTCGTTTGAAGATGGAGGTAATCGGCGGTCTAGGTTAACGTTTTTGCTCAGCAATATCAGTTTTCTTCTTCTGTTCTTAATTATAGTGTGCGCTATTTGCAACATTTCTATTGTATCGTCTGTCATATTAATGTTGCTTGGAACATCAAAAAGTAAAAGTGTATATTCACTTGATATACCTTCAATGTAATTCGACATGCTGACGGTTAAGCCAGAGTGTACGAAATCGCAATTTAGGCCTTGGCAGCCCTCACCGATATGATCCATATAGTAGTGCCAGTGCTTACGGTCCTCGCTATTCATAAAATTCAAGAAAATGTTAAAAAGTGACAACTTAACTTTGAAAATATTTTGCTGATGATCGACTATGGAAAATGAAAACTGCAATTTTTCATGTCTCTTATTATCATTGTTATTAGCAGAAATTTTCGATTGATATTGGTTTAAGAGCCACAAGAGTAAATCTCTAGTTGAACGAAACTGACGCTTAGAATCGTTTGAATATATTTTCTTGTTGCATTTATCATTGCCATTTCCAGCTGGCTTAACGCCTGTTACAAAGCCTTTTTCTGTATGCGACATTTTTGAGGTTTGCGCACTAGCTGCTATGTCCAGACTTTTCAACTTGACGTAATGCAACTTATATTTTTGATGGAAAATTCTTTTGTTAATAAACGTTATCAAGTAATTGAAAAATATGGGAGTATCTGACTGAAGTTTAGTAGCGAAACGAATTATGCAAGAGTTTTTGCGTTCCAGCAACAGATCATCCATTACTGTACCTAATTCGTATTTGATCATATCAGTGTTGGAGTGAGTTATATGATCAAAGTGCATTTTGTGGGAGATACTTGTGTAGGGACCATATTCTTCCGTCGATATTAAATTCAGTTGCAACGATTTATCATCTATAAGCAATATTTCAGCTTTCATATTATCATATTCATTGTCATGAAAGGAATGTAAAGAGCTTATATCTGATGAAGGTGAAACAATCACTTCCCCCCTTGCATTGCGTTTTAAGCCAGCTCTAATTCCGCACTTCAGACTTGTACTGTGAGAATCAACATTTTGATCCTCAGAAGAATCTTGTTCGTTTATGTGCACCACAACTCGTAGATGATTTAAAGTTTTTGAACACATTATTGAAATTTATAATTTTGCACTAGCGGCTTGTTTCGCAAGCAAATGAGGTACTTTCAGCAATTCTTAAAAATTTTTTTTGATTTATTTCATTCGATTTACTAACGGTTTGTCCATGCATATAGACAGAGAGGGAAAAATTTAAGTAAGTATGTATATTGTATATATGTACATACATATGTACATATGTATATACATTTATGTATATATACATACATACATATATACTTACTTGTGTAAGTATATGTACGCTCGATCATATCTACAAATGTACATGCATACGTTGTACATAGGTAACTATATATGTAAGTATGTACCTACTTATATATTTATATATACATACATATGTATGCACATACTTATATCTATATAAAGGGTAATTTTTTTAACAGCTTTTGGATTTGATTTACAAAAACATAAAGCAATTTTGGCACACTCGCTCCAACATATCGGTCGGCTTGTATAGACAAGAGTGATATTATAGCCCCACAAAAAATTAACTAAAGGAGTTAAATAGCACGATCTATGTACATAGGCTGCCAATTGACCGGAGCCAATAAACTGTTCACCGAACTCCCCTCCCAATTGGGCCATTGTTTCACGTGTTGGCATGTAGCACCGTCATGTTGAAACTACATGTCAAGCATGTCAAGCAAGTTAAGCTCTACTATTTTGGGCAAAAAAAAAAAATTGCTCGCCATTCACAATAATGTTCGCAATCTTTGAATAAGTATGGTCCAATGATGCCACCGGCAATCCGAACAGTGCATTTTTCGAGATGCATTGGCAGTTCTTGCAATGCTTCTGGCTGCTCTTCACACCAAATATGGAAATTTTGCTTGTTCACGTATCCATTCAACCAGAAATGAGCTTCGGCGCTAAACACAATTTTTCGATAAAAAAGTGGACCTTTATCCAACTTTGCCAGCACCCATCCACGAAAAGTTAACCGTTGTGGTAGGTCGTGTGGCTTCAATTCTTGCACCAGCTGTATTTTAAAAGGTTTTACACCCAAATCATTTCGAAAAATTTTACACGTAGTGATGTAACAGTGGCCGAATTGCTGCAAACGGCGGCGAATCGACAATTCACAGTCATCAATAACACTGGCGGATGCTGCTGCGATATTTGCCACTGTTTGCACTCTACGTATGCGTGCTAGTGGTTTAATATCCAATAATGTAAAATTGGTTTAGCATTTAGTCACAAGATTCCGAATAGCCGCCTCAGAAGGTCGCCCAAACTGATCATAAGATGGAAGAAGTGCACGATGCACTTTCTTAACCGCGCATAATAAAATTCAACAATCTGCAAACGTCGCTCGTTTGCATGTCAATTTATGGTTAAATTGTAGACGAAACTGAATATGTTTAACGGTAACATGTCATACGAAAACATCTAAGCTGCCAAAAAGAAAGTTGCTAAAAAATCACCCAATATACTTACATAAGTATGTATGTATATTAATGACGTGCGGACATTGTAGAACACTTTTTTAGGGTAATGAAAAATGTTTGATTTTTTGAGATATTGTGCCTTATAAGTACTGAAAAACCTTCATGACAAACACACAATTAAACAGAAGGGTTTTTATTAACTGCCTTGGCACTAAGTTGGATGGCTACTGCAAAATTGATTTTGCTCTTAATTTGTGATGTCTTTTCTAACGATTATAAAATTTAAGATTTGATTTCAACGATAGCAAATTATAGTGAAAGTAAGATATGGTGTTACTTAAGCTTTTTCGCGGTAAGGGGACGATATGTATGACTATGTTGCATTGAAGAATAGCTTATTTAAAGGCCATATCGACAATTTTCGGCATAACTTCGGTATATTTTCAGATATAATTATGATTCTTTTAATACACAAAAAGAGGATGTTGAGGAATACTTTTTCATCAATAACTCGAAAAAGTTTGATTCTTGAGACACGTCGTTGTTGCATTAAAGCAGCGAAGTGTATTCAAAAAGAAGTATTATTTGAGAATTATTTTATAATTCCTTTAATTTTATTTTTCGCTTTTATTTTCATAAGTAATAAATAAGTCAATAAAAAATAAACAAATACAAATTTTCGATACATTTTTTCTACTCTAAATTTAAAAAATCTTTCTTAAATGAAATTAGAACTAAAAAATATATATGTATGTATATGTATATATGTATATGCATGTAGTATATACATATGTATATACGTTATACATTATAATTTAACGAAAGTGCATGAGTGCTTTTAATTGTGCGTTGTTTTGTATATTTAAATGAAATTTATAACTAATAAAAAATAAAATAAAATAACAAAAACCAAAAATAACTTTTAGCTGCATTCGGTGTCGCAAAATGTCCGATTTGTATACAAATAAAAAATTTAAAATTATAAAAAACACGTATAACAATTATTCTTAATAAACTATAGAAAATACATGCAAGTACACAAAATAAAAATGATAATAACTAATATCTATCCAATTCATTGTATTTAAATTTGAGTTTTTTTTTCTGTTGAAGAAGTTTCAAAACAATTATATGTTCTTTATACAATTTCTTTTTACAAAAGTCATATAGTTTTAAAAATCAATCAGATTTCGAAATATTTCTACATTTTAAAATTCAACAGACTGTTTTATTTTAATACAATTCTGAGGATTTGAAATATTAAAACGTAAGAGTTTTAAAAGATTTTTATTTGTACCAATGAAAATCAAACTTTTTTAAAGCTATAAATAAAAGTTCTTTTAAAGTTCCATTGAAATGATATGTGTGTGTATGTGAAAATACTTAATGATGAAGATTGCTAAGCAAAGCCTTAAAATATAAAGGATTTAATTTGTATTTCACTTGGGTGAACAACAATGTAAATTGTTTTATTTTTTATTTTTTTTTTATATTTAATAACGCAACACATCAATTTGGTGAAATACAATATAAGCACCATAATTTCCCTATAATTCTTACGTTACGTTGTCACTGCAGCGTTATTAATTAATTAATACATTTTACATAACTATATGTATATAAATAAGTAATTAATATTATAATTACTGGAATCACTTTATGTACTTAAAAATCTTCTTTTATACTTGAAAATAGTCATTGACCAAAATATCTGCATTTGGATCAGCTGTCAAATTTATTTTGGAACCATTTGTTACTATTTTGGTGGAATGTTCTGGTTGTGTTGCTGATGGTGTATGCGCTGATGAGCTAGTATTTGAAGTAGGCGGACTTAAAGGTGGTGAACTTAATGGTTGGGTGTCATCAGAGAATTCGGTTTGCAGACGTTCATATGGATTTTCCTGTCTAGACGTATTCAAATAGCAGACTGATTCATAGTTCGGATCGGTTTCACTGCCTGTAAGGGATTCATATTGAGAAGAAGAGGTAGGTGTTTGGCGAGAACTTATTGTGCTAGTGGTGGTCAGATTAGTAGATGTGGAATTAATGGAGCTAGTGTTTAACATGGAGCTACTTGTAATGGATGTGGGTGATGGTATGGATAAGTCTGCAGTGCGTGGTGTTAGTAACTCATCTACCATTGATTTGTTGGAGTTGCTGAGAGGCAAAGTTGGCGTAATCGATTCATTTCTTTCTGGTATGCGTGCATAATGATCGCTATCAGTTTCATTGCATCCAGCTGATTCTCCTTTTGCTTCCAAAATACTTGCATAGTTGTGATTGGCGTCGGGTCCCTTTACATCGGCTATAGTGCTATACCCACCTGTGGTTGCACTCCTTTCATCGTCACCCTCTTCTCCTTTTACCTTGCTGTAACCGTCAATTGAATCCTCATCGATGTTTATACGTTTCTTTTCCAATACTTTGGCATAGCCATCATCTGAAGCACCTGCCGAATTGATGCTATTAACAATATTTGGTCCTTTAAGCACTTCATAATTTGGATCATAATCGGATGATTTCTTTTCACTGTCGTCGATTAAGAATGAGTTTATTTTTGGCTTTAATAGTGTTTCATATCCTGGATCATTATTTGATAAGCCGGGATTAGCTATTGTTTCATAATGTTTATCGCTACTATTTAACTGTACATTATAGGCAGTAATCGGTGGTTTAGATGAGGTATGATGAACTAAAATATTTAGGAAATATATAGAATAATGTGTTAAATACAACTAATCAAAATAAAAATAAATTTTTTCAAATAGTATAATTTAAGATTTAAATCAAATTGCATTAGTGGTTGGTTATACATATATAAACTAAATGAAAATCAATATGAAAAGTTGATAAGAAAAGCCATTTCAATTACAGAATGTCGCAAGTCGATGCGTTCCATGCATAAGCATAAGTGTACATCCAAGTATTCTGGAGTTAAATTTGTTTGATACATGAAATGTATTTTCATTATTCTTTAATTATACCCAAATTTAAGTTAACTTTTCTTATTGCCTTTCAGTTTTAAACAAATCATACAAAAACAATTATCATGCAAAAACGAATACCAAGCACGAATTTTAAGATACTAACCACTGGTTCCAAATTGTGAAATTCGTTGCGTTTTTTGTTATAACGGTTAAGTTTATTTTTGGCATTGGAAATTAAAACAGAATTGTATTTTTGACTCATTTTGGCAAAACTAAATTTATGTGAAAAATTAATAATTTAAATGGGAAAGAGGATATAAAGCATTGAAGCGTTCATTATTTGTTAAAAGAAAATAAATGTATAGTAGGAAGATATAAAACCACGGAGAAAGGAAAAAAGACACATACATAAAAACGTACAGATGTACATATGACAAAAAAGGTTTAGATGGGCACAGAAAAAAATATGAACTTATGTACATACCATTCTCTCGTTGACGTTCTTTTTGTAAAATGTGCGTATAACAATCGGATTTACGATTTTGAATAACACCATGTGAAGAATTAGATCTCATAGCATCAGCTGGTATAGTTTCATAGCCATGATCCTTAGTAGCGCCATAGCTATTGCTGCGTAAACGACTTCTATCACTAGAACTTAAAATACTAACATTATTTTCTAACAGATCTGCAGCCATAGAATCCAACGGACTTAAGCCCAAGTTATTCGAAAATTGTTCATCATATTTTCGTGATAATACTGGAGAATTGTTTTGGGACGAGGGTGAGTTGCGAGAAAATTTATTTTTTTTCATCACCTGCAAAATAAAAACAGGAAAAAATAATGAAATTAATTTTACTTAATATGATAATAAAACCAACGTACCTTAGCGTACATTCCTTCAATGTCTTTCGAAGGGCTTAAACTTTTGTTTCTCCTCTGCGGCGAACCATCTTGTTGATGCATATCTTCAGATCCGAATTCGTTCAAGTCTCCCGCACACTCAATCACAGATATTACAGAATTGCGCCCAGAAGTCAAGTTACTGGTTGAACTCATTGCTTGTAATTGAGCTGTTGCTGAGACATTCGACTTTGGTGTCGGTGGTAAGGGTGAATTTGCTTGTCTCTTTTCGGGTTTTGGTGAACCTAAATTGCACAATGAGGAGCTATTGTTAGACGATGCAGAGGCCTGTCTCGAATGCATTTGAGCCCGCAAGCTATCCACAGGTGGCGGAATCGGTGTATTATTTGTACTGTGTTCCAAGCTTGTACGTAAAGGGGCCACTGTTGTATTGCTGGAATGTTGAGAGGACTGTGAAGTATTAATATTGTCGCACGATAAAAGTGAATTGTTATGTATAGCTCCGGTCAAAGTTGAATTCGATGATGCTAAAGTTAAAGTACTAGCATTATTAATTTCCACTGAAACCACAATGGCATTTGGTGATTGCATTGGTTGTATCTGAGCATATGTTTCGGAACCACTGGTATAAATATCGTTTGTTGTATTGGCGTGTTGCAATCGTGTGTTTGGATCTTCAATGGCAGCATAGGTTTCGTCTGTTTAATGAATAAGAAAGCAAAGGATTTTATAAGAGATATATTAAAAGTAATATTTTACAACTTTTATTATTTTTTCTTCAAAATAATACTAAGCTTATGCAATCAGAATGTGTTTTAAACGCATAAGACCAAGTGCTTCATCTGTTTTTTTTGGAGGTTTATCGGATGAAAAAGGTTGAAAATGGTTCAAGTCATGAGCAAAAATTACCACCCGTGAGTCTACAGGTACGTTTAGTGGCGGTGGCGAACGCGCGTTAATCTTAGTCACATTTGCATTTTTGATAAAGTGAATAAATAAACAATGCATGTTTCCATCGTACATTTAATGCTGACAAAATTTATTTGCATAATTTTTTCACTAACAGTGTTGGAAACTTTGAATGGATGAAATGAAAAGACGTTTAAATTATAAAGTCGAATTCCGCACAACAATTTTGAAGCTTAATAAAAATATTTTTATTATACGAATATATCCTTCCTAAAGTTGAAAAATAATTAATAATACATATTATGTAACAGGGAAAACATAATTGTAAAAAAATCCATATTTTTATTGTACCGCCATTGCTAATTCCGATTGGAATTGAAAAGAAACCTTGAACATACCTGAATCATCCGATACTGTAGCATAATGTGAATCATTTACATCACGATTATGGTTGGATCTACGATTTTGAGTTTGTGGGGCTGGTTGTTGAGCTAATATATTGGCCAATGGTTCTCGTACACTAATACTCGTATAACCTTCTGTAAAATGAATTCAATAATATTAAATTCATATTTAGACAGTTCAAGAAAATATCATACTTGAGGAATCCTGCGAGTCACCACTAAAATGTTGGTTGGCTATTGGTGGCGTCATATAGGGTAGGTCCTGACTGGCCGATATCATACCAGCGATTGCCGATGCAGCTGGGATTTCGACCTGAGGTGCAGAAGACTCATTTAGATTTTGCGAATTGTCGCTATGATGTGATGATCGCAGTTGGTGTTGTTCACTGATGGTAGAAATTTGAGCCCCTGTTGACTGGTTAATAATATCAACATGAGGCGTTGGTACTTGTATATTTGTTGTTTGAGATGATGAAGGCGCATTTAACTGAGCGTATGGATGTTCTGTTGGCCTTACCTAGGTTTTATTTTATAAATATAAATAAAAAATAGTTTTTTTCTTTCAAATAAAGTTAATACTATAACTTACTTTGGCATAATCATGTGGTGAGTTTTTAACTCTGGAATAAGGTGAACTAACGTCATCCGCTTGACTTATCGAACTATGTTGAGAAACACTTATTTGCTTCTTTAAGCTGGGTGTAGCTGATAAAATTGTAAAGAAAAAATTTTATAACTTATTCGAAATTATTTTATGAGAGCATTTATTTTAGATATAGTATACATTATTCAGTTATTATTAAATAAATATTATATATACCGCACCTTATATAGAAAATTGGGAACGTAGCTCAAAAAAGTTTAAAATCACTGTGTTCATATTATCGTTTGTTTATATTATCGAGACTAAGTGATCTTAAAAAACTTTTTTAACTTTCCACTTTCCAAAGCAAAAATTAATCTTTGTCACGTTTATGATAATACATTTTCAAAAGTTTTCAAATCCTTCTTTTTAATTTAATATTTTTCTTAAAAAAGTCGAAGAAAATCCTCAATCAAATGAGAACATAAATTTAATAAATAAAGACTGCATTGTAATCAATGTGAAAAAACTAAACTTCTATCGCCAAAAATCTGCATAAAGATCTCATTCCAATTTCATATTCATGTTTTCACTTTCCTTGTTCATTAAATTTTTTTAATATATTTATTTAATATCTAGCAAATATAATTTTTGAACATAATATATATGTTTTCACTATATTTATATACATACATATAAGGTAGAGTAAAAAGGCTTTAATCTTTACCCCAATATAAATTATCTAAAAACTATTATTGTATACATACACTTCATCTCCAGAAACTTTAAGCGTACACTTTAAAATATTAGAAAAATGTTTCTATTTCTGGTGAATAGACTATGGCGAATATTAGGACAACAGACATTCCAAAGATTTTGGATAACGCGGTTTGGGTGTTTATATATATAGCAAAATTGTAATTATTTTGTTATGGAGACCTGGGAAGCAACTCTTTTTCAATACAACACTTAGAAAATGATAATTTCGCCGCTAGTGCCAAAAACATGTGCTTTAATTTGTATCCTAAATTATATGACAAGAAAACGCACTTCTGTGAGAAATACACGACTAAGCTTTTTAGTTTTGATCTAAAAGCTAGAGTTGTGTTGGGCATATGTACATTAGATACATATATTATAACAATAAAAATAGATCACATTTTAAGGGCAGATTTTCATTTAACTATATTTGGAAAGAATCACTTCTTCCTGTCACGTTATTGAGGTGCATCAACTATAGAACTGTGAAGATTATGTCTCTACAAATATTTTAATTAAATTGATTGATAACTGAATTAGTTCGATTTTATTTATGCTTTTACTAGATTCACATCCCACTGCTTCCATCTTACAAAAAGTGCCATTCACACAAATTGTAATTTTCTAAATTCGTACAAGACTTTAACTGCAGTAATGATTTGAAATAATAAATTTCGGAAATGCTACTTGATATTCCGATTGATATCATTTAATGATTATATAAAAGCAAGAACTAATTAATACTTACGACTTTTATTTTGGTTTTGAGATTCCAAAAGCATTTTATCAGCCACTGTTTCATACAACTCAGAGCCAGTGTCGCCGTTTACATCAGCTACTGGGATGTCGGGCAAAGACCGATGAGCAGCTGCACTAGCCCTATAATTTTCTTATTCTTTATAACATGTACAGTGCTAGAAAAAAAATTATGAGTTTACCTTTTTTCTGAGTCCCCTTGAGAAATTGTCGAGTTATTTAGTTCTGCATGGGATTCACTAGTATTCAAAGCAGTAACTACCACAACTTCGTCGGGATTTTTCAACTTTACCATGCCTTCCAGTCCCAACAAGTCATTTCTATTTATAATTAATTAAAATATACATATTTACACATGTTTTAAATATAATAAATTCGATAAAAATATGGAAAAAGTAAGAGCAAAAACAAAAATTAATTTTAATTGCAACACATAATATTATGTTGCATGAAAACATATACATACATTAAATATGTATTATTGTAAAAAGCTTTAGGTTTCTTTTCTATTATAATTTTTATATGATGCATTCATTCACGGTGCTTGCTTACTTTCCCTGTAAATCCACTATTTTATTAGAGCTACAACAACAATTTCATTATCAATAGTTTACAATTGATATTTTTGTTGTAACACTATTAGAAAGGTTTCACTCACAGCTCCCTGTGCGTACTCACTTTGGTATTTTTTTCTTGCAACAGAGACAGGCTGCTAACATTACTACCAATGTTACAGCGACATTAGCTGACATCAACAATATAAACAAAAAATTTTCTTTCTTAAAATCCTCTTCGCCATGCAACATTGTTTATTACACTTTACGTTTCAATTCCAATTAAATTTCCAATATTCGGTGAGATTGTCTTATTAGCAAGAAAGACGGAGGCAGTAAAAATTTATAAAAACAATTTAATAAATGCCTATCAGACATTGGACGTTTCACCAATTATATTAACTGAATAAATAACTTTACAACTGCAATTATATTCCTTTCACCATTTTCTCAAGCACTTATGACATTTTTCTCAATAATGAACATTTAAAAAAGGAATCCTCTTAAAAACTTATAAAACATATAGGTGGAGAAATGTAAAATAAAAAATATTTCACTTTTGACATAAGGCCAAAAAAAACATATCAAACTACAGCCAACTTCGCTGTAAACTTCAGATATGTCAGTGGGAACTAAGGAAAGGTTGGCCGGATGTTTGTTAAAAACGGAGGTTGATAAACGGTTTTTCCAACTAATTTAAAATTTTTCTATTTACTTTTAAGCTTATGCAAACTATGAGATATTTATTGACATTCTGTGTTTATTTACTGCATGTTCCTTCCCTTGAATGCGAGCGCAGGTTTCGTTCGGGCACTTGTATGGAAAATTATAACCATTTTGTTGTTGTTTTCCATATTGACGTTCGGGCGAAATTTTTATTTGCATTTAGTTGAACATGCAGTTATTCATCTTTTTTATCATTATATTTAGTTTTAAGTTTAGTTTTTTATTTTCCATTTTTTATATTAACCCACTCTGTGCCGGAAGCAAGCGCCAAATTCTTAATTGTTCACTACATTTATCACAAGAACTGTTAATTTTGTTGCTGTAATACAGAAATTTTCATTAATACAAAACATACTATTAAGTTTTCTTTGTTATGTAAACTTTGTGTGTATGTGTCTTAAACTTAACTTACATATGAAGTTATGAACATCTAAGAATTCGTGTAGTAAAAATAAACAAACGGGGCAGCTAGTAAAAATACTTTTAAATATATGCAGCAGATAGTAGAATATTTAAAATTTACAACAAAAAAAAAAAACTTTCAAGCCTACCAACCCTTTAGTGCATATTTAAAAGAAATTTATAAATTTATATAGCTCAATACTTTTCATCACGGCTGTGTGTGTCTTCAAGCTTATCGAAATATTAATTTTATTAAATTTATTCGTATTCACAAAAAATTGGACCTTAAAATCAATAATAAATATCTATTGCATTATAAGAATTGAAAGTATGTAATAGAATATTTTTTTCTTAATCGACTAAAATTTTCAGAAGATGATTCTCAAGGAACATCTAAGTGTCGGAAAATTTTTAAACATATATGTACATCGAAAATACCATCAACACATCAACACATGAATTAAAATATAAATTAAATTAATTAAATTATTGGAACAAATAATAGCTTGTCAATATTTAATTAATAATATTATTTTTTTCATTTATTAGTCTGGCTCGAGTTCGAGTACTGAAATTGTTAAATTTCTTATTTTTTTTTTTTAAGATGATGAACACGCGAAGTTGACTGTTTACAAACCCATAATGAATCGATATATGAACAGCTAAGCCCACAATAAACAATAAACGTTTGAAATTCGAATTGTTTGAACGATTAACTGAGGAGAATATCTAAGAATATGGGTTAAAATTTTAAGAATGTTTATAAATTTTATTTTTATTTACTTAAATATTAAACTTTAAATTTCTATTAATTAAAAATCGAGAAAGTACTGTGAAAAATAATATATACACATATAAATGCATATTTAATTGAAAAAGTTGTATGCTGTGTAAGAATATATCTGCTGATTCATTTAGTTGCATAATTACTTTTGGTATTCACTGTAAAAACAAATTCTATCAACAACATTCTAGTCTATATTTAGTTCATGTCTGCGTCAAGATGCCACAAATATAGAATCTAATTTTTCATATATATAAGATCTTAGAGAATCTCTCTCTGTGATTTAGTAACATTTCAGCAGTTTGCGAAGAAAGTTTAAACAATTTTATTTGAAAAGTATAAGTAAAAAAATTAATATTTTTTTTTCAAATGCCGGCCATTGAAAAAATCTCTACAGAAAAACACGAAGGCGATGCCATTTGCGTAGCCTTCTTTAATAATCAAGTGTTTTCTGGAGGCGCTGATGGCAAAATAAAAGTTAGTAAAATAACACAAATAAAATTTTTATTTATAATGTTGTTTGTGTTTTTAATAGTGATTAAAATAACTATATCTATTTTGGGTTTAAAAGATTCCTAAATATATAGATGTAAATATTTTTTGATATTGATGTATTTCCGATTAGTTTTGGCAACAGAAATTTCTAGTAAATTCCAATTAAAAATTGTTTATGAATGAATGAATTATGTGCGTAATATATTTGTGGTTGTTGCAATTAAAAAACATGCTATTGAAATAATCCAAACATTCTGTGTGGAATTAGAAAATATCGAAAAAATGTCGTAAAGAAGTTTTCTAATGTATGAAAAATAAACGCACATCTTTATACTTACATACGTACATATATGTGCGAGAATTTATAAATACGTACATACATATATGTATGGTGTTATATTTATTAAATTTCGTTTTAATCAATTTCACTATTCAGAAACATACGGTGGGAACTGTCATATAGCAAGTGGCAAGATATTACTAGTACAGCTTCTATGTCAACGACTAAATTTATATTGAACCTCTAGATATCAATAGAAAGGGATGTCGGAAATAATCCTTAAAAAAAAAGAAATATGAAATGCATCAAATAAAATTAGTCCAATAAGACCTAAATTTTGAAAATAAATAAGATCAAAATAAGAAATAAAGTCCAAAACTGAGCGCTTTTAGGCTTTTATATATATGTATATATAAAAAAGACCCAATTTCTAATATGAAATAAATAAAAATTAATCAATTTAATAATATAGAACAAATGTTTCTTTTTAGTTTTAAATTTTTTTGTTGGCTTTATTACATACTGCTTTTGAGGCGTTATTTCACGCTGTCAGAGGAGGATCCTGGTTTTCAGAATATTACAATGACCCAAAGTAGTTATTGATGAACCATCTTTTTCGAAAATATGCCAAGAACTTACAAATGTTCTATTACACTATGCAACAGAGATAAACTATTTCTATGACATCTGATAAACACTATATACATATATATTTTTTTAGTCAGTTATAGTCCTTTATCTATAAAAACAGTCAAAATTAACAATTCTATGGATAAGTTTTTCAAACTACTTTTTTAAACTAAAATTTGAGATTTAACAAAAAGATGCTGCTTCACCATTTTATAATCCCCCTTTTATTCTATTTGTCGTTGTCGACGTCACACGAAGTCAACACCAATATTTCGGCAACTGTAGGCTCGATGTCGACAACAATTACATATAAGTATATTATTTATAAGCTGTTACTATTCCTAAGACTTAAAAAATGGCAAGTGGTCATCATTAACGCTCAATTGTTGTTCACATCGAGCACAGAACTTAAAATTTTTAATGTCAACTTAATGTGACAACGATGACGACAATTGGAATAAGCGAGAATATTTAGCTTGGGAAGGACTTGTTATAAAAATTACCAAAGAAATTTAATTTGCATTACCTTTAATCCATGCTGTCATTGTTTTTTATATACTCAACGACACACAGAGGAGTATTTGACCCAAAAAGCTGGCCAAAAAGGCCAGATGAAATCCTAAGAAGTAATTACGCAGATCGATAGAAAACAAAATTCTACATCATATCGTGCATTTTAAAGATTGTAAGTTAAGATTTGTAGTTGTGGGACACTGTTAAAGTCAGGAAAGTGAAGAAGGAGCTATTTTTAATATTTAAAAAGAAAAATTTATCTTAAATATTTATTTTCAAATATTAATTATAAAAAAATTATACATACATATATGTATATAAATTCTTACCAAAAAAAGGAAAGATTTTTTGAAAGTGAGGTTAGCCGTTCTACAAATAATGTTATATACCACAATAAAATATGAGATCTCTAATTTAAGAAAAAAGAAAAAAAGTTTGCGCAAGTTTGCGCCACTATTTTTGGTGATTTTTTGAAAATTTTATCTTTTTTTCTATTTTTGCTCATAACGCACTTTTTCTTATACTTTATTGTCGTCATAAACTTTTGTGTTTTTAGAATTATTGATGTGAAATATTATTTACATCACTTTTAACAACTACCAATGTGACGGATTACCCGCCCTTAAAAAAGGAATTTCTTAAAATTCAGTTCTTAGTTCATAAATTCAAATTTACTAAATGTCTTATCAGGAATAATTATAAGCCAACCACACGCATACACACCTATTAAACTGTTTTTGTATACCTGCGGTCTATATAAGACTTGATCGTCTCCAGGACACTTTATCTATGTACTACATACCTAATTTAAAAGAGTTACAAAACAAAATTACATTTAAAAACGGTATAGGTATATAAAAAATGCACCCAAGTATCAGTTTGTTAACTAAGTAAGGGGAAATGCACTTTGAAAAATACACATATATGGATGGCTTATTGCCCAGAATTCTTATTATAAGAGTTTTGCAACTTTGAGAGATAACATGGAAATGTTGTTCTAAATTAGTTATTTTTGAGCAGTGACCCTTTTTTAAGCTGCAATACACAAAAGACACGAAAGATAAAAAAGCCTTTTTCATGAGATACTATTAAACTACTTCTTCCTGATACGCATGATGCCGCCCATGATGAAATACGTATGACATGATCATAATTTGAACTTTTTAATTAGTTTAATTTTTTCATGTGATGAGTATTTAATAATATAAAATAAATATCAAAAGTGAATATGTTTTTGTTTATTTGGTTGTTTATCCCTTATAGGAAGCCAAGCTACGAGGCCAATTTTTTTAATATTTAACATTGGATAAATTATAATTTTGACAAGGGGGACATTGTAACATCCATAAAAAGCTATGTTTTATTTCCCTTTATCTACACAACTACAATAGTTCGACTATCTAAATTTAATTTGAGTTACTATTAGAATAAGGTACAGTTGCAAACCAAATTTTGGCGGAATGCGAGGGGGAGACCGGCATACGTAATAATAAATAATTTTTCTAAAAACACACAGCAATCGTGTAGCGCGGCATACCGTGTACGGATAATAAATTAATATATATATATAAAATTAAATTCTCTTAAAAAAGAAAAAAATCTAACAAAGTTATAAAAGGTGGGTGGGAGGTTGGTCGGTGGGTGGTGGGTGGTGGGTGTCAAAAATAACACTAAGCACATAATAACCTGCCAATAAATTTTTTCTATCAAACTAAAGCTAAAACTAGCAAAAAAGTTAAACTTTTAAAACAAAAAACACGCTTAATAATTTTGGCCAGCTTTTTGGGTCAAATACTCCTCTGTGCGACATCGGAATTAAACGGTTTTTGAAAATTAATACAAAAATTGTGACTTCGCTCGAATTTATTTTTAACTAAATATAAGTAGATATAAACATGCCACATATAGTATCAAAATTCTATACATACATACCTATGTACTTTGATAAAATTACGAAAATGGGAGTTCACCTTTTAATGTTCAAATCAAAATTGTATGTATTTATGAATTTGTTGATTTTACGTAACAGAACGAACTTCATTATTGTTTACATATATATTTTATTTATTAACGTACACACCAGCACATAGGTTTTTGACAGCTAAGTGAACTGAAAAGAAGGAAAATAATATATAATCACCTGGAGCAGTGATGTCACCTTGTAGAGTTATTTGACAATGGGGTAAACTATATAAAAAATGAAATTATTTATTTAAAATTCTTTCGAACATCGACTTTTGCAATTTATGATCGAACTCATTATGTACATTTTGTTTTTTAAACGAATGTCTTCTTAAGTGCACAATTGATTGATCAGTTTTTGATCATCCAAGTTAGACTTAAAAGACTCAGTTTTATGATAAAAAAATGAAAGCAAAGAATAATTTGTGTGTTTTTGTTCAAAGACAATTTGGGAACTAACTTAAGGTCCACAATAAATTTATGAATTTAGATTTAGTTTAAAATTAAAAACTAGTCCAACATTTCCATTTCATTTTTATAACTTAAATTCGCACTAAGTATACTTGTATTAACACTAATTTGTAGTATGTGTGTTGTTACAATTTTACAACCGATGTTTGTTAAAATAATTGTAAACGATTTCCATTTAACAGATTTGGGATAGTGATTTGAATTTGATTAAGTCAATCGATGCCCATGAATCTTACATTTATGCCCTGGCCATTAATAGCAAAGGTAAATTGTATTCGAGCTGCTGCGATGGTAGCGTTAAATTTATGCAACCACCCTACGACAAAGTGGAGGAACTCTTTCGCTGTGACGATGTTGTACAAGCCATGTGTTGTGAGGGTGACATATTGTATACTGGCGATGACAAGGGTGTCGTATCGAATTGGGAAAACGATAAAATGCTTTTCAAATATAATTTGGTAGAAGAAGTGAAAGGCTTGGCGGTAGAACAGGAATGGATATATACTGTGCGTGATTTGGATGTGGTAATATCACAAGTGGTATCGGGTAAATCTGGCAAATATAGCACAAAGGCTGTCATACCAGGTAAATCGCCGTTGTGTTTGCTGGGTAACATTAACGAGGGCAGGCATAAATATCTGGCATTTGCCGATCGCACCGGTAAAGGTATGACTTTGGTTCACAACAATCACAACGAAAAATTTGCTGTTTCATGGAATGCTCCCGTAAGCAGATGTTCTGGTATGAAAAAGAAAAGATTAGAAAATAACATTTTTTTTATTCTTTAAAGGATAGCCATGAATTGATTATAAATAGTATGTGTGGCGACGATAAATACCTCTACAGTGGTGGTTATGATAATAAGGTAAAAGGCTGGTCTGAGCTCGATCAAAAGAAACCGAAAGCTCTGGGAGAAGTTGAAGTTGGCAGTTGTGTGAATTTTGTGTGCAGCGGTGCAAATAATAATGTGTACATAGCGTCTGGTGATGGTGCAATTCGACGTGCGAAGTTTATTTGAATGAAATATATAAATGTTGTAAATAGTTTTAGAATTCTTCAATAATACTTTTTAAATACAAACGTACACACACTCACATAAAAAAGATTAGTTGAAAATTAGTTAGAAATATTAAAATTTTTTCAAAAACACTGAATGTGCAATGATTCAAGTAAATTTGTTTTATTGCAACCAATGTTATATCCATTCAAAATAATATCAGTTACAGTATCCAAATTAACAATTTTGGAGAAATCTACCTTAGGCAGGCAATTTTGGAATTTTACAATGTAATAATATGGATATCATATCAAAGCTTATACAAATTACTGGATGTTAAACATGTTAAAAATTATTTTTAATTTTTTGTTGTAATTTTTCAAATCAAATATACTCGTAGGTATTTATTGGCATGGTTAATATATAATTCCCTGCAACTAAATAATCATTCGGAAAATATTATTTCCATGTAAGCGGACAGTACATTAGAAGAAGAGTCAGTTAATGACTAATTATATGTTTTTTTGTTTAATTTTAATTACCATAAATTAAATTTTACTTTTAAATACTAATACATAATGAATATAGACTCATGTCGAATATAAATTTTTTATTGTGTTGTTTGCATAAAAGCATTCTAAACCTACTATGATTATGTGTTTTGTAATATTCATATAAGGTAGAGAATTCTCATACTGTATTGGATTCGTTTGGCATAAACATATGAGGTAGAATATTTTCAAACTGTTTAAAGTTAACTGCCGATTTGGTTAAGCGACCAATGAAATGTCGTTATATGAACAGTTAAATTCACAACAAATAAATTTTAAAAGTTCATAATGAAAAAGTCAAATAAATTGTTTTCGTACTTACTTAGCCGTACCGAAGGATTTTCTCCCGTTCGATATAAAAAACACCAGCTTCAGTTTTCTTCTCTATAGTATTTCGATTTACAAGTATTTAAATGATATCTACCGAACCGATATGTTCATATACATATATTATGCACAATCACAGATTTATATTAAAAGTTCAGAAGAAAATTATGGACTTTATGAAGGTTTCAGTACTTAATATTTTTTTGCAGAATTCAATTTCCTCTGACTTAAGTTAATTATTTATTTTATTTGAAGGTGCTTTCTTAAACTAATTTTAACCCACAATTTTTGCTAATTAGAAATAAATAATGAATAATATAAAAAAAACACCTGATTTTCGTTTTTCAAAAATTGTTTTTGGGTGTGTTCTCTGCAAGTGTGTCTATCATGCAAAAAGGTACCAGGAGCATGTCGAATTCATAATGTTCAAACTCACCAGTAAACCAAATGCTACTCTTTTTACTCAATGTTAAAAACAGCAGACTAAAATGAGAAAGCAAAGGGAAATATTCAAATAAACAAATAACAAAAACATGCAAGTGGGAACCAAATTTTGACATTGAGAAATGAAAACATTTAGATAAAATTATCCCCTATGCTGTCACACAACAACAAAATGCATGTTGTTTCGTGTTGTTGATTTGATAAAATCACCTTGTTGTCAATTCGTAATGAATTTTAAATTTGGAAGAATTTGATATTTATTGGTATAAACAATTTACAAATTAATTGGCAAGTTTCAATTCTGCGTTATCAATAGAGCGTTAAAAAGATGGCTTTAATGTTTTAATACTTGTGTTTGTTGTGTGTTGTTTGGTATTGGAAACTTATTCAAATGCGTGTCTTTAAATCAAATAGGTTTATAAAATTTGAGGACGTATAATTTTCATATTTATATTTTGAGCGAAATTAAATGTTTCTCCAGTCGAATTATATTTTAAATCAATTGTAACTTTCGCAGTATTGGGGCATTTGGGCCGAATATTATGATTGTACAGTGCAACCGATAAAATATTCAAATTCTGTTAATGTGAGTACTAAATACTTACTCGGTGTTTACTTTTTTGTAACAATGTTTGTAGAGCTGTCCGCTAAGGGAGCTTTCACTGTATGTATTTTGAATGAAATTTAATTTTTCTCCAATCGAATTATATTGTAAATCAATTGTAACTTTCCCAGTATTGGGGCATTTGAGCCGAATATTATGATTGTACAGTGCAACCGATAAAATATTCAAATTCGGCTGCCAAAACGATTATATTTTCTATGTTTATGAGAAATTTAAATACTTACTCGCTATTTACTTTTTTGTAACAATTTTTGTACGTACAGAAAACAAATGTTTTCTATGTGTTTTTATATTAAATTAATTTTTTATTTAAGTTTCTTTTATATCTTCGCTATAAACAAAATTACATAATTAACAATTCCTTTTCTTACTTGTTGCATAAAACTAATTCGAAATTATGAAAAACGAAGAGTTAAACCTAAAACAATTTAGTTCAAGTTGAAAGTATTCATTTTAATTCTTTTTTTAGCATTAAAGATTGTCAGTTGCTGCATTTGCAATATTATTCGTTTGGTTAATTTACATTTGCAGCATTATTTTTTTTAAATTCATTTTCTGTTTATAATTTTTCTGTTTTGCAAACAAATTATTTTTCTTTGTCTAACTTTCGTAGTACAACACTAACATTTATACATAAAACCCACATTTATATATTTTTTTAATTTTCTTATACTATTTGGTTGTTTGCTTTTAAATTATTAAGTTTGTTTATTTACTTAATTGTACATACAATACTTTTTTTCTATTAGACTTTAAATTTCGATGCAAATAAAAAGTTAATTATTATAAAATTATTTCAGAGAATTTTCATAATTATCTACTTAAACACCAATCTAAGACTAAGGATAGTTTTGCTAGCGTTTATCAATTTTAAAATTATATTTATTTCAATGGCAATTGCATATTACGTATTTCATTGATTTGCTAATGCTGGTTTTAGATGACATGGTGGTTTTTCCATCTGATTTGCCAAATTGCAAACTACAAAATATACAAGTACGAGTAAATTTCGTGTAAAAGCTTAGAAACTTTAGGTGTACGTTTCTGTACTTTTTGGGTAAAGTTCAGTAAAATGGTAGTAAAATAAAAGTTCTTCTCAGTGACAGTGACATAAGAGCACAAAGGTTAGGTTGATTGGAGGGGTATGACAGCCCATGTCATACGACATACACTTAAGCTAGTGAAGGCTTGTTGTGCGCTCCCTTTAATTATCAAACACAATTGCCAGAGTTCTGCGGCAGGATTCGAACCTGCGACCTTCGCACTACGAGTCTAGTACACTACCTACTAGTCTACGAAAGTCAGTTCAGAGCACAAAAGTGATCGCAAAAAAATTAATCTTTTGTTACAAAAAAGCTATGTGAAAAATATATATTTTTTTATATAAATTATTTGTTGTGTTGTTTGTATTAGTAAAATCATCATTTTGTAAATTTGATATATGATAGAATTCTCATATTGTATTTAGAATTTTTTTTTATAAACTTACAAAGTTGAATCCTATGATTAGCAGCAACAAAATAATGATATAAAGACAGCTTAGCCCACAACAAATAATACATTTTTCAAACACTACGAATGTTAACTTTAAAAGAAAATATAAGCCTAAGGCGGTCTGAGTTCCAAGTGCAATACCAAATATCTTTTTATTGTAGGGTAAGAGATTTTTTCAAGTCCAACCTTGAAGTTGAAGTCGTGCACATGCCCTCGAAGTCACGAAGTGGAAAAGTTATCGCTCACATTTGAGCGTGTCTGTGAGCATGGATCATTAATGACTCAACAGTCATAAATTACTATTTCAAATAATGTTTTATTTTACTTACAGTATACAGCAGAATTGAAATAAAAATTTTAAAACCAATATATAAAATATCTATTAAAGCCTTTTTAATATATAAGTTGTAGTTTTTTTTACTATTTTTATTTTAATTTATAAACTTAATTGATTAATGTCTCTTTTAATTTTTTTTGAACCTGAAGATGACACTCGACGAGTATCGAAATAACGATAAAAAAAAAAATTAAAAACACCTTAAGCTTGAAAAATCAATTAAATTTATAAATTATTTTTTAAAGCCCTGAAAATAAAAAAGTCCACTACAATTTCCCGAAAAAAAATTTTTTTATATAAATATTTCACTAAAAATTGCAGGTTCGCGTTCAAGTCCACTAACATGATAACCCTGATAATGTGCTGAAATCGCGCTTGACGTACCTTAAACATTTTAGAAAAGAAAGACCTGCAAAATGTTAAAAACTTTCAATAAGTTCTATATGGCCAGTCTCCTTTTAAAAGTACTGATAAAAAAGCTGCCTAAATGCCATCTAACAAGCAAGCCGTTTGTATAAATTCGAAAAATCTTCTAATTACTAATTTTTTACGTATTTTTTGTTGCAGTACTTTAAACATATTTCTTTAATTTTATTTTTAACTATCAAAGACGTATACGTTATATGTATATACTTATGTATGTATATATACCATATTGCTTACAAACCAGAGACATTTACAAGAACACCATGTGTTTGTTATTTATATTGTTTATATTTTATATAGTTTTAATATATCTTTTTGTGAATTTTTATTATTTTTCATATAAATATTTCTTTATATTGCTATTTTGTACATACATCGTTTAAAAAAGCATTTTACAATACTATGCACTACATCAATATGGATTTGTTTTACTAAACTACTTCTTATACACAAGGAAGGTATATTGTTTTATTTATTTAATTTAAATAAATTTTATTTTCTTCATGTTGAAATGTAACAGGTGTTGGGACAGATTTTAATGAAATTTAATTTATACACAAACTTATTTTTAAGAAATAAAAAAAATTAAGTAAAGAATTGAATAATAAAAAAAACATTGTAGTCCTAATACTAAATCTAGCCGGAAAAAATTACATCAGTTTCAAAATGTAGGACCTAATTTTGTATTTCACCTAAGTAAAGTTATTTAAATTTTAATTGTAATTATTGTAACGCATCGCTTCACCTTGACTAAATACAAAATAAGGCTTAACACTATATTATCTCACATATAAAACTGTTCTTGAGTTCATCGCTTGAAGATATTTTAAAACCTTTTACATTATATTGCATATACAATGGAGTTCGGCAATAATGAACTCTGCGGGACTGAGACGTTTGTTGTACACGAAGTTCGTCATAAACGGAGAAAATATTTTCATCTTCCAATAAATAAAAGTATCAGTATTAAAATATATTAAATTTTATTGCATATAAACAAACTTTCAAGCAAACTTTCGGATATAATTTTGTACAAAATTCTCCGAACCGCAATAATTCCTTATAACCGGTGTATATTATAACCGAGCTTTATAGCTTTTTTCCACGGCACCTGCTTCGCTCTCTATTCTTGCTTCACACCCCAATCATGAGCGAATCAACTTGCTTCGCCATACAAAATTTTGAGAGCGAAGCAGGTAGATTCATATTGAATCTACTTGCGAATCAGGAAAAAATCCTCTCTTCTCTAGTTTTTATCGTAAGTTTATCTGCACTAGTTGTCAAAATTAAATATTTTTGTAAACAAAGCAAATTTAAAAGTGAAAAGTTAAAAAATATAATTGTTTTTGTGTGTGTTTCCTAGACGTAGTAATAAATTTGAATTGAGTGAAAAGTTAATTTATTTAAATTTTATAAAGGTTAAAAAACAATGGAAAGAAAAAAATTATAAAATCGAAGCAGATAGATGAGTCGTGTAAACGGCATGATTCATAAACTGGCTTCAGAAAGCGAAACAGGATATTAAAATTGTCGTGGAGACAAGCTATTACTGTATATTGTTCATTGACACAATATTTGCCATTTGAAAATAAGTGTTAACTGTTCTTAAGGAATGACATTTTATTTGCTTTCTAGATATCAATTAGTGTATTTCTTCGACTTCTTATGAAGCCAAAATCTAATACAAATTCTGCTTCAGCTTCAGCATTTCGCTTTGCATTTGAGGGTACTGTTGGCTGAAGTATTTAGCGCGTTGACTATAAAGTAAATTATGACTGTGAACGGGAGTACGATCCCTGTTCAGCACAAGTCATGAATAGCATGAATTTTTCTGATGTACATTAGTGTGGCATTGTGTTAGTTGTTGTTGGGCTGCTTCAGTGATGAAGGCATAACACTAGTCACTTAATATTAGCGGCGGCGATGGATACTTCTCTATGTTAATGCACATAAGAACGCTCTCTTTGTTGATAATATTAGCAGACATGTCGGTGATGTAACACAATTAATAAAATGGCTACAAAAACATCTGAAGAAAGATAATAAATCTACTTAACCCCAGAGGCGCTGCAACATTGCTATAAAAATTAATAAAACACGCAATAGTAGAGATGTATAGGAGGATTAAGCTTTCACTATTCAGGCATTAATTGCCCTATTCAAAAATGTTAACTTAAGTTTGAGTTTTAGGGTCCGGGGGAGTGTGATTTTTAAATACTATATTGACAAAAAGCGCTCTACTAGTTTTTTGGGACTACATCGTGAACTACAGAGAATTTTAAAATTTTGCACAAACATTTTTTTGAACTTGAAAAAGAAAACAAATAAAAATTTCCATATTTTTCTCTTCAAATCGCAATACCTCGTTTTTATAATTGATTTTAGTAAAAGCAAAAAAAAATCATGCAAGGAATTTTAAAAAATATCTTAATAAAAATTCCACGAAGTGGAATGTGGGATGACCTGATTGAGAAGAGGATATTTGTGTATTAGACTATAAATTAACCGGAAACCTGTAACTCTATGTCTTCGTAACTTTTCTGATGAGTTTTTTGACGTGGAATACTAAAAAATTAAAATTTTTTAGACTAATCAACACACTGCAATCATTCTAGTAACAAAATGATTTTTAGTTAAAATAATTCACTATTGCTTTAGTTTCTCAAATAAATAAATTTCAACATGCACTGTAAGAAATATTCCGTCTTATATTGAATAAAATGTGAAAACTTTTTGTGTAAATAAAATTTTTTTCTTAAAAGATAAATTTAAAATAATTTTTTCCAGCTAGATTTCAATTTGGGACTAAAGTGCAGCCTTTGCAAAATATAATTTATTATATATGCTTATTCTCTGAAGATTAAATTCAATGTTAGTTGGGCACAGTGGGTGCGATATAATTTTTTTAGAATAAAAAATTTAAATATATTTTAAAAAATTTATTTTCTATTTTCCTTGTATATCGAGAAACCAGAAATTATTAGCTTAACTTATTTTAGAAAATTTAATAAATTTATATGAAAGTAAGGTATTTCAACTTTTCATATTTTGTTGTGGCTTTAGCTGTGCATATGCCTACATTTTATTGGTCGCCGAGTTGTCAGCTACAAAGCATCCAAAATAATCAAATAGAATATGCGAATTATCTATCATATATAAATACTTCAAAATACGTAATCATAGTAGGTACAATCCCGATCAATATTAAGTATTAATTGATTAGAATCATTTAAAAAAGTTTTTTTCGTTTTATGTAACAAATACAATCATCGGCACCCAAAGGGTGTCTATTTTTTTATACTTATGTTGCAAGAGGAATGAAATGTCGAATATAAATTAGTTGTTGTACTCTTTATACAAAAGTGTTTTAATTGCACTATGAAATGTCGGCATACGAGTATAAACAGAAGAAGCCACAACAAACAAAATTTGAAAAGTTCAAATATTTTTTTGGGTAAAATAACGATAAATTTTAATACAAAGTATGTAAAAAGTTTTATAAAAAATCATGTGCTTTAAATTATTGCAGATTGTTGCAAATTATATAAGAAGATAAACACTAACATAGGGTCCTATGCTCTCCCAATGATTGAAAGGAGTGTATACACTACTATTCATATAGTTCAATTCATTAAGGCTTACAGATTCAATTGGATAGGACATACTGTGTAAATAAAGATGCTTTAGCAAGAAAAAAGCGTAAAATCCAAGTCAAAAAAAATCTTTTCAAGCTGAATGTAACAAATATGCAAAGCGGTTGGTAATCAGTTTTACGCTGTATATCAGATAATATTCCAAGTAAATAATTATGTTAGCTGGGAGTTTAAGAATGATGTCCTTTTGAGAATGTCACAGACTGATTGTATCCTGCTATAGAGGGCTGATCACGCTTTGCTAGTTAAATAATAACACAATTTTCTTAATATACAAGAAAGTGAAATAATCACATCAAAGTTCAACTAATATCTATAATATTTTAACTGTTCTAGGTATGCATTTTAATTATAGTAAGCCCACTGTGCCAGTTTCATTCTATTATGGAAAACAATATGTACTAGAGATCTGCAACGAATACTGAACTTTCATGTATATTCCAACAAGTACACTGATTTTTTATAATGCCGCTGTTTTTGAATAGCGAAAAAATGATTTTAAGCGTAACAAATCCTATCAAATAATCAGTTTTTGGTACACAATGTGTGATACATGTCAAATAAAATGTGTAGTCCTCAGCTTTGTTGTTGCCTGACACAACCGACTTATTTATATATTTTGTTGATTATAAACGAAAAAAAAAATATATGATTGACTTCTGTTTGGAGTTTCATATAGTATTTGTAGTGTTTGGTATAAGTATACGAGCTTGAATGCTTTTCGATCATGATTTGGCTAAAGAGTAGTGATGATTTGGTTAGCGCCAATGAAATGCAGGCATATACTCAACTAAGCCAACAACAATCAATAAAATATTAAATATTTAAATATATATTTGTTTCGATCCCAAACAAGTCATGAACAAAAAAAAAAAAGCTGAGCAACAAGTCAGCGATTCTTTTCCACTCGGCAATTGTAACTACTTAAGTTTTAGTTCAGCTGGGAGAAAGATATAGAAAATTCTTCTCTCTAACTTTCTCTCAGCTGAATTAAAACTTGCGCAATTAAAATTGTCCAGTGGAAAGGACGTGCTACTGAGTGTTTCGCACTGCGTGCTCAATCTCCAAGGGCTTGATTAGTTTGTACTGAATTTTCAGTGGTAGTGAATGTGATGGCTCAATCATACTTGTTGCAGATCTCTGATATGTACAATTATAAAAACATCCTTAAGAGAAAATTCTTTTATTGTAACACTTAATATAATATAAAAATAACAATTTGTTTTTTTCTTGCTCTTGTTTCCATTCTTTCTTATCTTGATCATATAAATAGATTTAGTTTATGTTCATAATATCCTACCTTTAAGACTAACACATATCCAAGCACTTGCATCCATATACATATATATATATATATATATATATATATATATATATATATATATATATATATATATATATATAACGCAAATTAGAAGACAGAACTCACATATGTTCATACTTACGAATAAAAACTAATGATGCTATCTTTAGTACACGTTGTGTGAGTATTTGTTGCATATAACACCACTGCTGTCCTTTTTGTAAAACGCTTAAATATATTATCCTGTCTCGTTATGTTTTTGAGTCCTTTTTTAATGCACAGCTGCCACTGCTGGCGAGTATGACATTGTTGAATACTGCATGTGCTACACATAATACGCATTATAAGGATTACGCTTTTCTAAACAGGGTAAAACACATTCTAAGGTGTTGCGAAAGGCTTCTCGAAAATCACGATTAAAATAAGCATAAATGAGTGGATTAAGTGTTGAATTAAAATAGCCAATCCAAAATAGTACAGCTACCACAACATCTGGGCAAGGACATGCTGGACCGCATAGTGATGTAATCACGTACCTTGGGAAAAGAAATTTAATAAATACACATACATACTGGGTATTTAATATTTATAAAGTGTGTACGTTAAGCACAATCATCTATGGATATTTAATATGACACGCATGATATAAATGGAAATATTTAAATGTAGACACATGGATTGAGGCCTTACTTTAAATGAAATATAAGTAAGAGCTTAATGTACTGCATGAACGTCACGCAATGTCTTCAAGGCATGGTAATATATATATATAGATTAATTATATCCACATGTCTTTTATTTATTTATATATAGATTAAAATATTAATAAATTGATGATATTATTCGACCTTTTTATTTTTATAAATTAATCGAATTATTTTTTTATTAGTTTGAGGTCTTCTTTTTTTATAAAAAACAATATATTTATTTTTTATGATTTTTCAATATTTTAACACCCTGTGGATGTCTTCTTCAGGAAATTATAAAATATAAAGATATTTTAATATTTTAATTTCCTGAAGAAGTGTGTTGAAATATTGAAAAATCATAAAAAAAGAAGACCTCAATCGCATAAAAAAAATAATTCAATTAATTTATTAAAATATTAATATATCTAAATAAATAATTCATGCTTTACAAGTATTTGTAATTAACCTTAAGATATTAAGCGAATGTGGGATGAAAAAGTTCAACTATTTAAATAAATTTTAAAAAATTAAATAAGAATTTTTTTTATTGAGTTGTAATAATATTTTCCCATCTTTTATGGGTTTTTTTTTAAATTTTTCATATTTTTATTTTTGGACTAAATAATAGTTTTCTTTTATAAATTAATACAAGTAAATTCCAGAAAAAAATCGACTACAAAATGAAAGGTATTGAAATATCTAAAAGTAAATCACCACTGAATATATATTTAAAATACTTTTTATTGAGCTTAAAACTTACCATAGAAAAAATGGCAGCCAACATAATAAGAATACACCCATTATAATTCCTAAAGTACGTGCCGCTTTATGTTCAGCCTTCCAACCTTTCGTCGGTCTTACTGAACCACCTAGAATTGTGAAAAGTAATTAGAAAAAGTGTATCTTTATGATTTAATTTTCATTTAATCTTAAGCCTTCTTTATCACCAGCACATTCATATGTTCAGAAGAAATAGAAACAAACGAAAAATGACGTGCAAGAAAAGAAAGAAAATTTACAAGTAAAGATTGCAATAGATTAAAGCACTTCTTAAACAACCTTTTAGATAAATTTTAGTATAAGAGAACAAACATATTTACAGGCAAGAGAAAACATGAACTTCTTATTCAAAAATAATAATTT
Organism: Germaria angustata; assembly: GCA_963681545.1. Lineage (NCBI taxonomy): Eukaryota > Metazoa > Arthropoda > Insecta > Diptera > Tachinidae > Germaria > Germaria angustata. The sequence goes on along the minus strand of OY812998.1, from coordinate 21,294,872 downwards.
TTTTTCACAGTAATTACAATACTTTTTTAATCCTCAAATGCTTGAGTTCTACTTTTGGTTGTTTTTAAAAATTTTAATTTGTAAGAGTCATAACGGCTTAATTGCTTTTAATATTAAAATAATAATATATATGTATTTATACATTAAATTAATTATAAAATGTGCATGATGTTGTTGTGTGACTTATAGCAGCCCCCATATAACTTTAATATATTTTATTAATTTATTTCTTGAAATGTAGTGCATGCATTGTTAAATGTTTTTAAAATTAAAGTATGTCTTAAACCAGAATTTCTCATACATAATTCATAATTAACACCTACTCTAAACTTAATTTAACTAATATGCCCATCCTGGCGTATACTTAATTAAATTTACTCCAACATTAATCATACGCTATCCCCCCCACCTTCTCATGATATCATTTATTTTTAAACATTAATTAAATCGTTATACGAGTATATGGTATATAGACTCTGTGAGTTTAGTTAAAATATACAAAATCTCATAAGTTCATCAGAAGTAATAGAAAATTGTCCTTGATTTGTGTGAATTTACAATGAAAAATGAAAAATAAATAATGAATAAACTGCTTTGTTACTAAGACAAATGAAAAATACTTTGGTAATTTATATTTCCTGACTGTGATCTTAAATCTTCATGTCTCTGTGTAAATATTCATATTGATTTGCAGTTAACAAGGAATTACTTGCAGAAGAAAAAAAAAAATTGAAAGCAATATAGGATTATTTAACGAAGAATATCAATCGATTGATGATTATGTCATAGTAACTCATCATTATAATTTTTAATGTCAATAGAATTACTGGCAATTACTCGAAATTAATTAATTTCAATTGACAATTGATTTTCTATTATTCGGCTGATTGGATGATTAAGCATTGTTGTACTATAGCAAAAGGCATAAATTTCATAATTATTATGTCACAGTAACTCATAATTATAATTTCTGCTAATAATAAAATTGTGCTTAAGTACTTTTAAACTGTATTATCAGCAAAAATGCAAAAGGGTGTAACAACGTTCCTTATTAAGCCATATTAAAAAGGGAAAAGACTGTGACGAAATTGTGTGTGTATGTTTTCTTGTATGTACATAAATTTCTTCGTAACTTACGAAACGGTTTTGAAAGCTCTGCATTCACATGAAACGGTATATTCCAAAAGTGATACCATTTTCATCAATATAAAATATGTGAAAGTTACTAATCTTGTACCTAAGTGTACAGTTGCTTTGTCGTCAGTGTTTGTAGCAAAAAGAATAATGCTATAAGCTTGGCATAAGAAAAATTTTAAATGACAATAACTTTACGCGACGCTCAAAATCCACAAAGAAGGTATCATGGGTATCTTTCGGAAGTATAGTTTATAACTTTCTTAGAAAATTAGAAAGTGGCAGCTTCATAAAAATCGTTGCAGAAACGTTGTTAAATTACAATAGATTTGGTAATAGTATGTCGTTCAAAATATTCCCCATCTTACACGCCACTTGTTTTAAAGTTTTCGGCCTTACACGGGTTTTAAAATCAAAAAGTTATTAATTAAAAATATAATAACTTCGATATCACTCGAATTAAAATCTACATAATTATAATTTTGGCGATACTAAAGATGTTAAAAATCTATACATACGTGTATAAAAAATGTTATTCAACTTTTAATTTTCAAGGCAAACATTTATGTGTCTACAAATTAGTTGATTTTTGCGCAACAGAACATATTTCATCATTGCTCACAAACAAATTTCAAATTTTTAATTTACCACAACTGCATATTAGGAAAGCTTATTTATAGTAATTTTTATTTTCCACGGTTCTTCGCACTCCAAAAGTGGTAGGTTCGATGCCTGCCGCAGATTCTGCAGGCAGGTAGCTTAGCAGTTTGTGTTTTTGTTAATTAAATAATAATTGTAAAAATAATGAATAAAAATAAATATTTCGGATTGTGTGGGGCACTTGTACCTTTAAGTTTATCCATTTGTATTTTTTAACATGAAATTTAGATGATTTAAGGTACGAGGGCATTAAGAGCGGCTACACTTGAAGCTTATTATGTGACACACACCCTTGAGAATATAAACAAAAAAGTTGCTTCTTCATATACTGATGAAAATTACACACAAAAAAAAATAAATTAATAAAATAAACCAATTATCTCGAAAGTCTAACCATCCAGAAAAAACGATTTCGGATCACGTTGTGTGACAACACTTGCTTTCTATTTTAGAGCCCCCCTTAAACCCGCCACATTTGTATAAATACTTTTATGTTCAATTCGCCAATGTCTTTTATTCGTCCATTCATTCCTTCCAGCAATAACAGCAGTTTATTATAGCAAAAAAAAAAACTATAAATGCAAAATTTATCTCAATTTTCCAAATTTATAAAAGATAAGACGTACTGGCAATACAGCTCTTAAATGGTAAGAATACGAAAGAAAGAAAGATGTAGAAAAGAAGTCTCGAAATTATCACTTTAATTTTAGTTTCGTTTTGCGTCTTGGACTATCACGTAAGTCTCTCTACACCTCTCGCCAATAAACACAGATCACAGAGGTGATGTCGCAGTGATATCACTCTCAATAAAAAAGGGCTCTAAGCGTATTGTGATGTTTGATAGAACTATGTATATGCTAACTTTTTAATAACTTTTTACATTAATACCTTTTCACATCTTGAAATTTAAATAAAATATTAAAATTATAATTTTGATGAAATCTGTTATATATTGTAGTGAAAAGACAATTTTTTGCAATATTGGTATAGCAATAATATTAAACATTTTAGTGGCAATGATCAGAATATTTTAGTGGCAATGATCATACTTTAAGCAAATATAATTTTATTGTATTATTCAACATTAATTACACTGTACAACAATTGTTTTTTTTAAATTATAACTGGTCTTGTTAGAGAGCACCACAAAAACATACGTGTATCGGCGTTTGGAAAATTTACATATGTGACTCCTTATAAGGGGGCTTAAGTTGCGTCCTTCCCTTTTGCGTATATATACAATAAGTCGTCATATCTTGCAAACGATAATTTTAGGTAAAAAATGTGTTCATCATATTTATGTAAAACGACACGAGGAAAATTTTTGTGGAGAAAATTTCAACCCTCTAACCAATCGTGGTGTGGGTCTTTTTTGGCTTTTTTTAAAAGGAAGGTACAAACTCCTCTTCGAAGGCTCTCTAGCGGACTGAAAATATTTCTCATTATAAAAACTTAAAATGTGCTAAAGGGTTAATTTCGCACGTATTCATAATAAGTATTAAAATATCATACAAAAGTGAGTTTTGTGAAACTAGTTTATTATTTTATAATAAAATCATATCATAAAATTTTTATATATGTATGTATGTCACAATACAAAAGAAAGCGGTAGACCTAATTTTTATTACTAAAATGATGGGAGACAATATTTAGTAATATTTTCAATGACAATGAAACATACGACTACATGCAAGACATAAAAAAGTTAATAAAATGTATCACTTTAGTCTTAAGCAAGAGTTTAAAAAAAATTTTTTTTCATACAAAATGTGTCTATGATTACGCCAGTATATGTATATAGAATTATCAATATTAGTTAGATAAGACTGTTTCTATAAATAACAACAGTTTCCCCCGCATCCCTTCCAAATTTGATGAATTTCGGCTCTAGCTAAAATTTTACATTATTCTATCCCATTTTTATATAGTTTTTTTTTCTCTTTAAAGAACTTTTGCGTACAACACAAATGCACTAAATTTCTTTTAACATGCAAATCAAGTTCACTAATTTCTTAACATTCATTTCACATTGTAAATTTTTATAGAGTAGTAAATAATCAGCAGCAAATAATCATCAACGATGTGCACTTTATGCATATAATTGATGATAAAAGGTACGAATAATATTGATAAGTATTTCAGTTTTGATTAAGCTTAAGTCATAATGTTAGTGCACATATCAAATGAATATGTACTCGTATTTGTAAACAGTAGTGGTAGTAGTAAAAACAACATAAAAGCACATTAAGAAGACATTGAGTGACAGTACGACTTAGAAAATAGGAAAATTAAAATGTTGTTTTTTTCAGAGATTGTCAGAGATACGATAGATATTATTAAATGAGATTGAAGTAATAACAACGATAACGATAAAGACAACAACAACGACAGCAATAGCAACAAGCAGATGGCAAAGAGAGAAAGAGAGAGATGTATAAAATTAATTATATATGTATATATAATTATATAAAATATATGCATATGTGGTATATTATGAAGTTATCGAAATAGACACGAAATTAATACCATAATTAGAGATGAGGATACATGAGTACATTACGTGTAATTTAAAAATGTTATAAAATATATTTAAGATTAAAATGCTTAAGGAACATGTTATGGTTTATGATGAAAACAAGTTCCATTTTAACATTGTTTATTGATATACATAATTTCCAGCAAGAAGTTTCACAGTAGAGAAGTAAAATGTGTAATTAGATGGGCTTCTAATTAATGTTTGTTTTTAATGTTTAATGTTGGTTTACTTAGTACGCCTTAAACCTCGACTATGTGCGAAAAATAATTATATATAAAAACAAATAATAAATCAAAAAAATATGACTATACTCAGCTAAGCCAACAACAAATAAATAAAAAAAATAAATTCATTATCAACCAAAGGTGTAAGAAAATAAAATGATGCAAGTCGGATATAATTATTTGTTGTGTTGTGTTTGTATAAAAGATTTCTTAAACTAAGTTTGTAAGTCACGAAAATATGTAGAAAAATATGATTGAATTTAATAGGATGCTTATATACATAATATTTGCTGAATTTTTAATTAATAAACTTATTTTTTTTAAGTTTAAGGTCTTTTAATTTTTATTTTAATTTTTACCGATATTTCGGTACTCATCGAGTACCATCTTCAGGATATTTGTTTATTTTATACAAAATGAATAATATTAACATTTGAAAAATAATAATGAAAATTTTTTTGTCATATTTGAAATAATAATCACATATTCAAAAAATATTTTAAGTAGTTATATCAATATATGTACATAATAGAGAAACGCACATAAGTACATTTGTACATTGAATAATAACATTTGTACATAAAATAAAAACATATATGTATGTGACGGCGCATAGAGAGAAGGACCTAAGGGTAAAAAAACAATTTTCACCTTTTTTTTTGATGTGGACAACATCTGAGCATCGAATGAGACCGATCCCATGCCACAAAAGTGTTCCCTCCCAGAGATATGCACGTTTTATGAATTTTATGGTACACCAAAGATACACGTATTTAAATCTTGAAAATGGCTCTCCTGAACAAAACCGGTTTTTACCCTTAGGTCCTTTTCTATTTTGCGCATCACATACATATATATTTCGTTTCGTTCTTTCATTCGCACACACACCAATAAAAAAATATTATAAGTTCCAAGAAGAGGAAAAAAGACGAGTGTAAACGTGAATGTGACTTTAAGGAGGATAACAGAAATATTTAATCAATAAAATTTGATAAATGTAACCTTGGTCTATCTTAAGAGTTTCAAGCATTTTAAATTGTTAGCAACAAAAATATCAAATACATGCACAACATGTATACCCAGCAGACACGAGACATGAGAATAGTTAGAAATTGCATGTCGAATGTTTGAAATGTTTGTGAATTGTTTAGTTTTTATTGAAATTTAGTTGAAGTTTGGGCAATTAATTTTCAATTAAACTAGCTTGTAGAATGCATCTCCTATGCACTCCATCAATTGAAGGCACTACTGAAGAGAAATAGTTTATTTACTTATTTATTGTATTAGCTTATAATTAAAATTATAAAGTAATATGTTCGGAAAAACCAGCGGCAATATCTACTAAGGCCTCCAGCTCTATATACATATTATAAATTTTCCTTCATTCATCAAGCGGAAAAATGAAGAAAATCTCTTTAATGTATTTGAACTGCTTTCATATTTTTAATTTATTACCATGCAATTTTTCTTTTTCGTCAGGACATCGACCATTAGCAATTAAAGCAAATTGTCGTTTGTAAATGTTATGATTATTACGCTTAATGTTAGTCACGTCTGATCGTGTCTGAAGGAAGCAGCCTTAATAACACTAATAACGCAACAGTTAGTTAATTTTTTGTGCCGAAGAACAAAATAAAATAAAATTGACGTTTCCGTTGCTCTTTATAAATATTTGATACACCATCTTTGAATAAGTGCGATATACTCGTACATACATGCTACAGTTTGGTAATAGAAAAAATACGAAAATCTCTAGAATACGAGTATTTTATCTAACAATTAATGTAAAGTGAAAGTGTGATTTTAGATAAACGTGTGTGTGATGAAATGAATATGAAATTTATTTTCTTGTAAATGAAAAAGCAAATACGTGCTTGCACTTTAGTGAAATAAAATTGTGTTCTTCGAAAAAACAACAACAACAACAACAATAAAAAAATTATGAAAGAAACAAAATGTCAACGTCACGTTTTCTTGTCTTCTTGAAATTATTGTCTGGCAATAAGTTAAATTTACACAATTTAATACATACATTCACTTAAATGCACATACAGACTTTTATAGACGTACGTAGGATAATGATGAATAATTAAAATAATAAATAAAGAGAATTAATAAAATGATTGCAGGTACATTGTTAGCAAATAAAAATTGACAATTTACATCGACTTTTATACATTTAAATATCATGTATAACAGCGTATGGCTATTTTTAATGATTAGGAAAGATTTTGAAACATGCTCAGAGTTTTTAATAAGTTTTTTGGTCCTTCCAAAAAAAAAAAAAAAAAAACAATATTATAATACATATGCTGTTATTAATAAAAACCAGAAATTTATTTCTAGAATTTAAAGGTTTTATAAAATAATATATGAGATAAACATATTAAAAATTGCCAGTATTGAAACCCACTATGTTATCGAATAGATAATTATTTTTTCGATACAGTAGAGTTCGGCTAAAACGAAGTCTATGGGATCCGACTATTTTCGTTTGTTATAATTTTACTGATTATTTATTTCTTCTAACAGGTGAAAGTAAGTAGAATTTATTTGGCTTAGCTGAGCAGATGCCTGCTTTTAATTGGCACTAGCCAAGTCATCTGCACTTTTAAGCACTCTGATAAATCAACAAAAAACAATACATTTTTTTAAATAATTATTTTGAAAAATATTTCGCATAATGAATTTAAAAAGTAAGTGAAATTGAAATATATGACTTACAATATGCATTCAAAGTTTTAATTATTTCTTTTTATTGCTATGTCCAAGAATAGTAAATAATTAGCGGAAAAATTTTACGATTATTTTCTTCATCATTAACGTAAAAATTAACAAGTACTTTTGTATTATAGACTTAGAAGAGAGTTTGCTATAAGCAAAAATTCTCTAAATAATCATGCTTATTTTAACCATAACAAACTCTATGAAAACTTCTGACCATAGTAGTAGTTAATTTTAAGAGAACTCCACTGGTACTTGAAGCTGCAAAAGTTAAAAAAAGATAAAAAGAGTCTGCTATCAACTTTAAAATCAATTTTAAACTGTCTTAATTACGTTTCCTGTGTTGTGCGACATTTAAATTTTCCATTCAAACTTGCCTATTTTTCATTTAAGACATGAACCAAAAGTGTTCAAGATACGAACAAAAAAAAAAATAAAAAAAATAATAATAAAAAAATAAATAAAAATAATAATAATAAATAAATAATATCATATGTAACTCAGCATTATAACTAAAGCTGTAGAGTTTTCGAGAGTTAAATGCTGCTTCCAAATTTGCACTAATTGAGTGTAGTGAAAATTTTTGGATTAAATAAAAAAAAAAAATTGGAACTTTCACCAATTTTTTTTATAATGCTACTGAAGATATGGTATTTTATTACAAAGCTGACGAAAAATATTGCAAAATAATTCCTTATTCCAATTATATTTAGTGCACTGTTGCCATATTTAGTAACCTATTGGTAGTCTACGGGATAATAATACATACATATGTACATAGAATATTTCTAGTCTAATGTTTGTTTTAAATTTTAAGCACATCTAATAAAACACCAATAGTATAGTTGTACCCAGCAAAAAATGTCGATAAGTGTATTTATTATATTTTAAATGCCTCTGAATAAAATATCGATGAATTTTTTTTATAAAAGCGCATTGCCGAATTTGAGAAAAAAAGTAAATTTCGTTTTTCGTAACCAAATTCATTGAAGATGCGTACTCACAAAGAATTTAGTTAATTTAGACATTAAACTGAATAAAATATGGACTTCGAAAACTTATAATAAAGATCAGTAACACCCAAAGGTAGTCAATTGTATACATGTTGCAAGTAACATAATATAGACTCATGTTGAGTATAGTTGTTTGTTGTGCTGCTTGCATAAAAGCATTCTAAGCCTACTATGATTACGTATTTTGTAATAACAATATATGAAAGAAAATTCTCATAATTCGTATTTGATTTATTGGGCCATAACTATAAAAGGTTGAATGTTTCCTAACTGCTTAAAGTTCACTGACGATTTGACTTAGTGACCAACGAAATGTCAGCATACTAACAGCTAAAGCCAAAACAAATAACATATTTTACAAAATATATAATAATAGAAAAATATTCCCTGTATTCAAGCTACTCAATAAAAAATATTTATATTTTCGTAGTCTGTACATAATGAATACAAATGACTGGCTTACGCTAGCGTTACGCAGAAGCCCCAAAGTAAGGGTAGATATTAACGATATGTTTTTGTATTGCTTAGAAAGAACTTTTTCCGTGATAAACCATTAAAAAACCTATATTATATTTTATCTAATTCATGTAATCGGCTCGCCTTCTTATATCTTCCTTAGAAAACTGCTTCAGCTCAATCCCCCATTTTTTGCTGGGTTTATGTAAATGTAATGAAAATAATTGCAATGTTTAGAAAAAGATGTGAACTTTGTGCCGTACGAATAGTAATTTTGTAACTCAAATAAGTTATTTTATTCTATTCTGTTCAATCTTTGAGTTGTGATTCTAGTTCATTACGCCTCTTTTACGTTCATTAGCCCAGCATAGAAATTGCATTAAGATAAATAAATCAATTGTTTCGCTATATATAAAATCTACATATATGAATAGTATATAAAAAGTTTATAATTTATAAGAAATAATCAATAGAGCAAATATCAAGCTGTTGTTGTTGTGGTGCTGGTGGTAGTAGTGAGTTAATTTTGTTGTTGTTGCAATATTTGTTTTTTGTGAGTAGTTAAAATTAGAAGTTGTTATAGCAGTGAGTTGAAGTCGTTTAATTTAGTTCTCTTTTCATAATACTTTTAATAGTTTTGTTTAAATCAGAATTGTTTTTTGTTTTTGTCTATTCAAACTCACCATTGGCCCCACATAGGCATCCATTTTTAGGCTGTTTCCGTTTTTTATAATACCAAACACGTGTCTTATGCCACAAATTTAAATTATATATTTGCTTAGATTGGTTTTCTTGATTTTTGTTAAAAATTTCCACTTTCAAGGAATTTTGTTGTTGTTGTTTGATATCTGAACCACAATAAAGACACTTGTTGGTTAATTTACCACCCCTCGATTTACGCTTAAATGATGCATCGATATCAAAAGTTATACTCTTAGTGCCATGTTGCTGTTGCTGTTGCTGTTGAGCGTTAGTCATTGTTGGATCAAGCATTTGTTCTATTTCTTCCTCATCGACAAATATACAAATACCACCACGACGTTTAAGGGACGATTTACTACAATAATCTGCATCATAATCTGATGTTTTTGTTTTTTTGTTTGTTTTTGTTTTTATATTTTTATTTTCGCAAACGATTTAACGTTTACATTAGAGTTAGAAGGAAATATATAAACGTATATACAAAAGAAGAATAACAGTCGGAATAACATTGGTATTTGTTGTTTAATTTAGTTATTTACAAAAAGTTATTTGATTTAGAAATTAAATTGGAATAGTAAAGAGAAACAGAAAAAGAGGTATGATTATTAACGCGCCCATGCTTTTAACTCTTTTCTTCACATGCATTTTTAAAATACAAATATTATTATGAGTTCCCAAAATGAAAAATCTGTGAATGAAATTTTGTGTTTGATCAATATAATGCAAAATTGGGTTGTTATTGACGAAATTAAAGAAGTGATTAAGTTCATGTAATTCATTCCTGCTTGAAGAAATTAAAGTTGCAGAAAAGGAAATGAAGAGCCTCATTAAAAAAAAATTAAGCACAATAAAAACTATAACAACAAATCGCTTTCCCACTCGTACTATATTCAAGAACCCATTGAAAACTGGCATTTTGAAACGACTTTATGACCATGAATTTTTATTCCTCAGAACTTTTCTCGCTACCAAGATGATCCTAGTCAATTTAAAATTGGCGACAAAAAGAAAGAACAAAATGAACTTTAATTTTTTAATACCTGCAGCACTCAACTGTATTCATGAACTAAGATGGATCCTCCAATTGTCCTTCATTTTGAACCTCTCTCTGCAAAACAACTGACAATATGAGCTCAAGGAAGGTTTGTTAAAAAAATCTATGTCATATATATCGAATGATGTAGAAAAACTTGTTACTTTATCAAAACATAAGACCACAAAATAACAGAAGTATACAAGGTTTTGGGCTGGAGCAACTTAAAGTTGTTTCTTATCTAATTCGGAGCGATGAACTTAAGTCTGCACTTGGTTTCTTCAAACTGATTCTAGTTATCGAGATATACTGTTAGTACCGAGCAAAAGAAACTACGTGAAATACTAAGAAAACATTGCTGTTTTGTCATGACGTTCTTTTTTTGGCAATATGCTCTCGTATATACAGATTATATTTATATAATATAACTAACTGTCGGGTTTTGATAGTATTGATCATGCGGCTGTTGTGTTTTCAACATAACGGTATATCTCGAAAATTGGAATCAATTTGAAGAAACAGTGTGCGAATTTCTGTACCCAAAATTACACAAGAAACAATTTTATGTTGCTCCAGTCTAAGAGTTGACCTAAATTTATAAACTTGTGTGATTGTTTGTCAGAACCTACCATCTTTGCAGACAAATAACACGGATTGTTTGGAGGAATTGCGTCCCCTATGCCCGGACTGATAGACGTGGCTACTATCTACTATCTACTTGCCTTTATGGGCGATTATGTAAAATAAGTTCGAACATATAAAAAAACGCATGTATGTATGGGTGTCCATATATCCATAGAGTTCCGAAATTGGGGATATATGCCTCCTTATTTATATATTCGTTACTGAAGTAACGAACATTCGTATTCGTTTTTTATTTTTTGATATTGCAATATTATTTAATTTTTCCTTATGTTGCAATTACATTTATTCACTGAAGGCGTAACTAATTTGGTTTCGCATGGCATTTTTATTGATCTTATTAATGATAGTGTCAGAATGACATAGAGATTAGCTCATTAATCAAATTTAATATTTTAAATAATGTCCTGTAAATAACGTACACTGAATAAGTTTGTTTAAATTTTCAAATAATTTATACATATTTTTTTAAAATATTTCATTTGCGAGTATTCATATTAATACACAACTTCTTATGTGCGTTTCTTTACTAAAATAATTTGAATATATTTTTTCATTATTAGATTAAGCATTTGCGTATTAAACATATTTTGCACTCAAGGAGATGTTGGTAACCTATTCTTCCTTTTTAAGGCACTTTTTCTGAAATGCAAACACCATTATTAATCATTTAGAAACATGGTTAGAATCCTACCGATGGCACAAGGACGAACGAATAAAATAGTTTAGAACTTGCAATATATAAACACATTTTATATATATTTTTAATGAAATATTAAAATTTTTCGATTGTGTTTAATATTGCAGTAGTGCCTTCAGATAAAAATAACAATTATTTAACTCTAGTTTTACTCTTTAAGAAAATTTATCCTGCCTAATTGAAAAGTTAGTCATTCTCAAGAAACGACATTTTCATTGCTTTCAAAAATCCTAAAAAGATAAGTTGAAAAAAAAAACATGAATTACTTCTATAAAGCAAACTGTGATTGAGAACATACACGGGTTCGACTCCTGTTCATAAATTTGTCTCATGTGCATTAGTGTGGCATTGTGTTAGTTGTTGCTAGACTGTTAAAGTGATGAAGGCATAGCCCTGGTCACTGTCAGTACCAGAGTGATTGTATGTACATCACAAAGCCCACCTTTGATGATCATGTTAGCAGAAAAACATTTAAAACATTTAATGAAATGGCTACAACACAAACAACTTAGGACACTTAACGTTTAATCAATACTAATGGCGCTGCAACATTACCATTAAAAATTATCAAAAACGCGCAATACCAGAGCATTAAGCTCACGCTCACTCTCTCTTTTTCTCTCATTTTCCCGACCTGCCACCTCTCTACCACTTTATAAAGTGGGCATCAATTGTCTGAGTGTTATTTCTTTATATAAAAATATCTATTTTTTTAGGTTAGATTAGGCTGTATAGGCCACCAAAGAAAACAAGACATAACTGGCCCACATGGATCTTGAAAGTTCCCTTTGTGTTGCCTGGGCAGAGAATATGGCCCATCCGCACAAGCGAGCAATCCATATGAGTCGTTTTCTACAGCGAGAGAACAGGGAAAGGACAAAGGAGGTTCTCAAAGATCTCCTCCTCCTTCTGGAAGCTGCTTCGGAAGCATTTAAAGTGAGACACAGTCTCCTAATATGGATCCCTATATAGCACTGCGTAGTCAAAGCCACAAAAAGTGTGCGCAAAGGGTGCTAAAGTAACCTCTCTAGGACTGCAGATCTCCTGCCGTCATATCGGAGCCATGTCAGTCTTGAGATCTAACGGGCGACTTTATTGGACAACTTAATCTTGGCAATCCCGTCTAGTGTCTGCCAAGTCAGCTCCCTGCAGCATCCGAGCGAGACGCCTACCAGCTTATATTTGTCCCGATCACTCAAACTGACTCCGCCCCTGGCCATTCTATCTGCTACAATGTTCCGGGCACCTATCTGCGCATTTGTACCCATACTCGTGATCTCAATCAGAGGCATCCGATATTCGTATATTAGATGTAGTAGATCTCACCGCAGCTTTGCTAGCGGTAAATATATGGATATCCTCAGGGACCCTCCTAATTGTCGACACCTCCGTCTGTAGTACACTGATTCGGTACCGCAGCTTAAACTTCATCCCTATTTGAAAGCGTAGAATAAAGATGCCTCTTCCTGTCCTGACCATCCAGCACGGGCATTGTTTTTTTCAATCAATTAATGATAACATTTCTTTCACTTGGATTAAAAGAAATTGTGAATACTGTGCAAATTTGCACACAGTAAAAACCGCTTCCAAATCGGTGAATAGGAATCAAAAAAACAAAATATCCTAAAATTACGAGGAAATGATGCAATTATGCACCACTTTGGATGCTAATAACAAAATTTTCATTACTTCTTTGGAATCCACTTTTTTACTGTGGCTGAACTAATTCAATAAAATGATAAAATCACATTTCCCGAAACTGAAAACACACTAACATTATTCTTGTAGATAAATTATTAGTTTGTCTTAGTTGTTATGAGTTTGTCCTATAAACATCAAATTGAGAACGAATATGTGATATTACAAGAAAAATCAAAAGACATACGTGATATTTTCTGAATCGCATCGATATATGAACGCCACACACACATGCGCATGAATGAATAAAATAAAATCTATTTGAAGCAACACCGCATTTACAAATACGTGACACTGAACGGATATAAAATGGGTGACATGAAAAAGACCTTTTCCGCCATCTGTGTAGCATAGTTTCCTCACTGGACAAGCACACGTTGCAAGTGCCATAAAGTAAATAAAATAAAAAGTCTCGTCGCAAACAGTTAATATATATGAATGCTTTTAAGGGATTTTTATATAAAAATTAAAATGAAAATCTTTAAGCTACAATCCCTAAAAGTGTGCTTAACCACATTGCAGGAAACTGTGAATCCTTTAAAAATTTATTTAATTTAAAAATTACGAAGAAGCTTTTAGGAGATGAATGGGATGTGCGTGTGTATTGGTAGTAGTAAGAACTAGCGCCGGGTCAACATACAACCTCAATATAAATAATGATGTGATGTACATACATAAAATGATGCGATGTACATAAAATGTACAAGTATGAGCACGAACATGAATGCAACGCTCAAATGTAAGTATGCAAGAGTATGCGAGTGCATTAATACAACGTTATTGAACTTTGTAATACTTACTGGCCGAACTTGCCGATGCTCGTCCCATGGGTATGTAGCTGCGACTATCACTGTTGTCTTGTGAAAAATTAATGACATTAACGTCATAGGTAACAACGGAAGCCTGACGTTTCCTGACAGTTTGAATGCCTTCGTAGCCGGTTAGAAGAGAAGTGCGCTTGTCACTGCCATCCTGTTTGCTGTCAAGGCGTTTAAATAAGGGTGACGTTAATTCCTTCTCCTCCCCCGCTAAAGAGCCACGACTACCGCTACGCATGGAGTTCGGTGAAAGAGTTGAATCTAGAATAATTTCCGGTTTTGGTGATATGTTTTTTGGCTGTGAGGTAGATTGCAATGTTGATGACGCTGTTGGTTGTGTTAGAGTTGTGTTGTTGACTTGTTGACCTTGCGGGGGTAGAGCTAGTGTTGCAAACACATCCAATGATACGGTGGAAGTATCACTAACGAAAATTTGATTGCCGGGCGAATTGAGTGGAAATGAGGGAGCAGTTGCTGTCGGTGGCGGTGATAGAAAATACACATTTATGCTATTGCTGGGAGTTCCTGAACCACCTCCCCCAAAACTGCTACTATTACCGGTTAATATTAAATTAGGTGACTTGCTAGTTGGCAAATGTATCACCGAATTAAAGTTCGGTGTCATGGGTGGAGACATTAAAAAATTTGAACTATTCTTATTGACTAGGACTTGATCACTAAGCGTACTCATACGCTGTTTTATTGATTCTTTTTTAATTATTCTAAACGATTCTTTCGCTTTGATTTTTGCTGTTGTCACGGGTTGGTGTATAGGTGAGTGAAAGGATTGTTCTGTTGATGGGAAGCTTAACGAACGAAACAATTCAGCCAGCTCAGAGCTGGTTTTAACAGAATTGTTTGATTCTTCATGTATTGAATAAAAAGCTTCCGTTCTCAACTGGTCTGGAATGGAGGAATCTACCAGAGAAGTGGGCGATAAAGAAGGTGGTGGTGTATTGGGCACTTGAAAAGATTCACTTGTTCTATCCTTGAGAAACGATAAATTATCCGGTCCCACTTCTTGTATGGTATTGGCTCCTAGGTCTATTAATTGTATATAGGTGTGTCTATGTTGTGGTGACATCATATTCATAATTTCTTTATCCTCTTCTCTTTGGGAGTCTTTCGATTGCTCTTTCAAAATATTGATATCGAGCAGAATATCAGGTGTATTATAACGACTTGAGGAGTCTTGACTCTCGCTAAAGAGGCGGGGTAAGTAAACATCAGAATCGGCTTCACTTTGTTGACGTGATCGTATCTCAATCTTTTGTCTTTCCCGCATGCCACCATTGTAGCTGTGTGACAGTTTTCGATTACGTGAGCGCTTGAATAACTGGGCTCTGCTAGATTGTATTTCCTCGGAGTTGGCTTGATGTCTTCTCTTTTCCAAAGAAAAACACTCAGTGCTAGAACGTTTGGTTTTAGCTAATAACGACTTTAAGTTAAAACTTCCTCTACACTCCTCTTTTATGCTGGTAGTGGCAGTATTGGCAGTAACAGTGCCCTCCTTCAGTGATTCCAATCGTTTCCTTTTGCTCTTGTTTTCAGCAAAACTTTCTAAAAACTCCGAGTCGCTAGCTGCAAATAACTTTTTTGTTGATCCTTTGCTACTGCGATACCGATTTTCACCATTTTTCATCCTTATAAAGTCAGTCTCACTTAGAGCGGGATACTTACTGCCTCCATATTCCGCGCTATAGTTTTCATCTTCCTTATTTTTCTCCCCACCAGCCGTTTGTTTCTTAAAATATAAATAATTGTCCTCTATGAGGCGTTTGAGCTCTTTGTTGTCCTCGGCTAGGGGTAGGCAAGTGGCTGGTGATTGTTTTATGATATTGATACTATCGCAGTAATTGTTGATCTCACTGTCATCACTGTTATTGCCACCAAATATTTGATATTGTTCTGAATCACAACCATTGCTACTACTATATTGATTTGTGTATTTTTTCTCCTGATTACCCTGTTTGTTTAATGTTGGCGGGGAATTGCTACTTGTTGAAGACGTATGATGCAGCTGTTGCGTTTGATTTGTTATTGTTTTTGGAACTGAAACCTCTATGGGTTGCTGCAAATCATTTAATGCATCATTCCAAGTTTCCTGTTGTTGTTCTTGTTGTTGAAATGCTGTTACATCTTTGTTGCACGGCACTTGCAATTGTTGTTGTGTAACATAATGTAAGGCTATCATTGAGGGCGCGCTATCTGTGTGTGTAACCTTTTCATAGCGCTCCTGTTCGAGGTCACGTAAATCAATACTACTCCGACTCAGTCTACGAGGTGGTGGTGAAGGAACACGCAACTCATCGCACTCATCTTTGTCATCATCATCATCTGTTTGTGGCAAAATATCCTTAAAAACAAGAAATATTTTGTAATAAATTGCTTTCAAATAGAAAAGAAAATAGAATTTAATATATGTTTGGCATGATTTGAACTAAAGATTTGAAAATTTTATAGTAATATGTTATGAAATAACAATAACAGCAAAACTTATAGTTCATATATGCTACATACAAACTATATATTGTAAATAAATTTAATTTAAGAATTGTTAATTTTAATTTAATTGTTATTTCTATATCGAATTTTGATTAATAGTAATTCTTTTCAAAACAAAAAATACACATATTTAAATAATTTAATTTAATTTTTAATGTAAATTTAATATTTAACCCAAACCAGAACGACAAACATTGCATATCTGCCAAAAATTCTCAAAGTGTATGAAGCAAATTAAAACAAAACGGCCTCAACGACTTGTAGTGAAGTTGGCTGCTAAAAGTTTTTTCAGGCCAATCTAGCGATTTTATCTTTTTTATATCTCTTTAGTGAGTTTTATATGATATGATCATATCTCTTATCAAGGCCCTATATAAAAAGAAAAAATGTTCGGTATGAGTAGAACAAGGTCGCTCATTATCACTGTAAGTCATATGGCAACTAAATGGCTGCCTAGAGAACTTGGAGTACGGGGTTGAAAATCGATCTTGTTGTATTTAATCGAAATTACAGGACATTAGAGCTAAGTCCGCAAGATGCAGATTGGGAATTAGTACCTATCAAGACTAAAGTCATGAGAATGAATGCAATAACCCTCCGACCATTCATCATGTAATAGCAACAGATTGAGGATGTTAAAAGTTCCTGCTTCCTCGGCAGCGTAACAACATATAATGCTGCCTCTACAGAGGACGTAAAAGCCACATAACTGAGATAAGCCCACGCTCAATTTGAAAATTCATAGAAATAAAATTACTTCCCAGTATGCACGGAAATGGAAATAGATCAGCCAAGCCCTAGGGCGAAAATAGTCCGAAATAACACGATATGCATTGGAACGAAACCCACAAGGCAAGCGTTGAAGAGGTAGACCACAATGAGACACAACAGCTGAGGCCCTACGTTCTTTGTGGGAACAGCATGAGAATATAAATGCCTTTCCATGGAGTTTTTAAAGTCTGATGCATTAAAAAAATAATATATGAAATTAATCAGGTCACTGGTGAAATGGAATAAAGTAGTCTGCATGTCTTGCATTAAAAGAACAATTTTTTACTTCACGGTTTCATACCGCAGTATATAAATAAATGAATAACAAAAAAAAAGTATGTAAATATATACATACATACACGTTTGTATTAAAATATATTAACAAAAGCAATTATGGTGAAAAAAGATAAGTAAAATAACACTTACCTCCAGATTACTTATCGCACTATGAGTCTCTTCTCTCGTTAGGGTTAATTCACAGTCATTGGGATGTAAATAGTTTAAATTTGTCGGCTGTTGGGTATGACCCATATGTACGCTATTTAACAAAATATTTGAACTAGTGCGACTTAACGCTTTCCTCTGCCTGACAGCTTCCCTATCAAGAAAATCAGAAAGAAAGGATGCGTAAATTCGTGCATAAAATAAAAAATATATATATTTTTTTCAATTTACTTATAAATTCTCCAATACATGACCAACATCACTATGCCGGGTATCCAAAAGCTAACGGAACTGGAAATGAGTGCATAAGCCTTATTAACCACAAATGTACACTGATCGGGATGTAGACTAATTTCTTGTAAATGTTCATCAGTTGTATACCAACCCAAAAATATTGGCGTAAATGAGATGAGCGCTGGCAGTATCCAAACGTTGGCCAACATAAAACACACTGTCTTATGAGTCATATTTAAAGGATATTCCAAAGGACGTACTATGGCATAGTATCTTTATTTCGAAGAAAATAAGAAGAAATAAACTGTGAGTAGAAATAAATTAAAGATGAAAATGGTTGAGAAGAAAAAGAGCACATTAGGTGCCGGACGAATTGGTAAAGTATTTTGTAATCTGTTAAATGCTTAAGCAGCTGTTGCCTCTTTTCCGCCGTATTTTCGTTTTGTCATTAATCAAAGTATTTGTTAATGTTTTTATTTTTCTACTCATTCAGGTGTTGTTTAAAAGAAATAAGAGTTTGCTACATATTAAATTAAGGCACAGTAGAGTAGATGGGTGAATGAAATAACGTCTAACGAAATAAGACATAATGAAATGGGACCTTAAGTCTCAACAAAATGCAAAAGTAATAGAAAATGAAATTAATATTTGTTCTAGAGTTTCTAGTGACCACTTTTTTATACTTCTAGTCTCTATATTATTCTAGCTCAAGATTGTTTTAACAAAAAGATATTCAAGAAATAATAAAGAGATTAGAAAACAACATTATTTTTAAATCTGAAAATAAAATAATTAATAATTTTGAGTCCTATGACATAAGATCGGTAATGCAGAAATACTTATTTCACTTTTTCAAACTTAATAATTTGTCATGGAGAGAAACAAATTTTTTAAGCTCTTTACGAAGCATTTCTGAATTGCAGGCCTTCAAACCGATAGAAAAGATTTATTCCTCTGTGATATGATCAAACTCGACTGAAATACTTTATAAAGCGAAGCCGATTTTGGGCACAACATACAGAAAGAAGTCATTGCGTCCAGTTGAAGTCCGGCAAAGCAACTATTTATATTTCTACCCCTACTAGCTTTTATTGTTCTTATCAAGCAAGAGCATTGTTCACTCTGACACGGGAGGCTAATGGAAGGAGCGACGATTTCCTATCAAGTTCACTCTGATATGGAAAGCCAAGGAAAGAAACGAGGAGGAAACATTAGGAGTAATAACAAAATAAAGACCTTATAAGGTAATTATTACTCCCCGTTGAGAAAATATAACAGAACACAAACAAGAAGGAAGCGCCAGATATGTGAGGCATAACAGGTAGACATGTTTCGCTTGTTCGGCGAATTCGTCCTTTCATTAGTCTCTTCAATTTTGGGAACAGGAAAAAGAGTCAGGGGCCATATCTGGTGAATACGGACTCTAAGACATGATGACGGTATTCATTTCGCAAAAAAATAACGAACAACCAATGACGAGTGAGCAGGTGCATTATTGTGATGCAAAAGCCATGATTTTTTTTCCAGAATTCCGGAAGTTTTTTTGTCGTAATACGAGTCGCAATCGACGCAACTGTGAGCTTGCTCCTACATAGATAGAAATCATGGGTATATGGCTATGACATCGAAACTAAAGTCCAATCGTCCCAATGGAAGAACCAATGATAGCCAAGACAAAAAAGCACTTTAAGTTCAATCAAATGACAAGGTTTTTCTGACTGTTTTTTTTCTATTACCATGGCGTAGTGCATCATGAGTTCTTGCCATATAGTCGTGCAGTTAATACGGAGTATTATCTTGAAGATGTGCACCGCTTGGTAGAAATTAAACGAAAAAAAACGTTCGAAATTCTGGAAAAAATTCATGGCTTTTGCACCACCATAATGCACCATCATGCCTTCGAAACCGTATTCACCAGATATGGCCCCTGCGACTTTTTCCTGTTCTAAAAATTGAAGAGACTAATGAAAGGACGGAATCGCCGAACAAGCCAAACATGTCTACCTGTTATGCCTCTCCCAAAAAAACTAAACTACACACAGAAACTAAACTAACAACATGTGCTCCCCGAGAATATATGACGTTTCATTTCTAATAAAAACATTGCACATATTTTGCGCCTCCTTCTTATTTTTGTTCTGTTCTAAACAAATAAGAAGTGATACGAAATAGAACATATTCATTTATAAATATGTTGTACATAAAACATGTAAATATGTAACATATTGCTACCAAAATGGACTGACTCATACTCATCAGTATTATTTATGTTTTGTAAGCGAATAATCGCTTCTGTCCTACTGTGCAAAAGAACACTCTAGTATCTGAAATAAAAACACCACAATTTTGACCTACTCTAAATTAGCAACAACAACAACAATGAAAACCATACAATTCATTGCTAAGACAAATTGGTAAGAAATTGCAGAAATAGCAATAAGAACTATAACGAAAAACCACAGAAACCAAACAGAAGAAAAATTACTAAGATAACAACAGTTCCACTGTACATACAATATAGACCAACATCTAAGTATGAGCTGTGCCATATTTAACAACAACAATGCCATAGTTTAACATAAACATCAAGGTTACAATGACTGTTAGTAATTGAGTAGACATTTGAAGTTAAAGTTCATTTCTTTCGGGTAATATAGTTGATTGCTATAAAAGCTCTGCTGTTAGGCAGTGTGAGTCATTCGTGCGTAAACATTAAGATAATTAAAGTGTGATACACATAGTTAAGATCGTAATGAGTATAGTCAAAATCGTGGAAAGATCAGCAGTTTGTTGCCGTACTAAAGGGTTTCTGTTAATAAAGATAATTATGTGTTTTATTTTATCATTCTGTAAATAAAGAGGGACAGTGGAGTGATTGAAACAGAATATACGTGTTTATTTTTCAAAGCTATCCAAAGAGCCTGAATAAACGTTTAAAAAATTTAAATGTAACAATATTCTGCCCACCATTTGTTAAGTATTTTTTTATACGTATGTTTTGCGTCTACATTTTTTTGTGTGCAAATTTTATAAAAAAAAATTACTAAATTATATGATATGGGTATGGAATATTTTAAACAACTATTTTCGTTTTATTATAAGATTGAAGAAAGCATTATATTGTGAGAGAGTCGCTAATATGTTATGTCAGTTGGCAATATTTATTATCAGAAATGAAAGCATTATTTCCTCCGAACACCATCACCTAAAATTGATGAAGTGGTACGAGCAGTAGCCTCCGAAAATAGAGTTATGATGTTCTGTTGTGTTAAGGTTGAAACTCTTCTCTTGTTTTTTTTCTTCCTTTCTCTGTAGTCCATTTCTTGGTTAATTAAAAAAATTTATGTGATATTCTTCCGACGGGGTTTGTTTGAATTTGGAACGATTTTCCGTCATCCCACGTCAAATTTGGTTTATGAACAGATCTTCAGTGTTCTCGAAGATGGCACAAAGCCGAAACCGGTCTGTTCATAAACCAAATTTGACGTGGGATGACGGAAAATCGTTCCAAATTAAAAAAATTTATATGTTTAAGCTAGTGGCATCGATCAGTCCACCAAATATCATCAGTACTTCCAACTAATCAACTTTTTTCGTACTACTGTGCAGACATTAATTTATATTTTAATATAAGCATAAATATTTATTTATGCAAAATAAAAATCCTTAATTCTAAGATCCCATTGAGAGTTCTTAACATATAATTGATAGTCAATGTTCTACTCTCTCGCACTCCAATTAAATGTAAATATTTTACTTATATTATATATTTCATTTTAGGTAGTTGGTTGTATATGTTTTTAATTCTTGTAGTTTCTTGTGGGGACCATTTATCATTTCATTTACCACATTAATTTAATTTGAGTGGTATTTGCTGTTACTTTAAAGTTTAATCAAGTATATAGAATTTAGCCTCTATCTCCCAAGTTGTTATTTAGAAATTAATGTTTAGAAATTTATTTAAATCTTGTTTAAGTAGCTTTTCCAAGGTATGTGCAACATTTTGAATATAATAGACACTTTGAATGAAAAGGAAAGGAAAGGATGTGAAATTAATCATATGCCTATGCCAGAAAGAGGATTTGGATTATTTTTGATGAAAAGTTGTCTGGTTCTTGTTGTCATTGGTGCAAGCGGAAAGAAATGATTTGAATATTTGAACTTATAGGATTTATTTGATGATTGATAAGTTTTCTTGTTTGGAGTTGGCTGAACGATAATGAGGGTTTTTATATAAAAAATATTCAAGCTGTCAGAACTTTTGCGAGTATGAAAACTTTGTTATTTGAAAATAATCTTTTAACGAATTTACCTTGTGAAGCGTAATGGATAAAATGGTAGCAAATACATATATACCTTCTAATTAACATAGGCTTTCCAATCATTCTATTTAAAAATATACATACGTAAATATGTCTTTAGGTCAAGAAGGTTTTGTTTTGTTCGTTTGTCATAATATGTTAAAAACTGACTAGTTAACATATTTTTTTCAACTACAACCATTTCTAAATATGTGCATTACTACAGAGTAGAGGAAATCCATTTGGCGTACTACCGTGACTATAGATTGCAAAATTTTCCCAATTTCAGATTTTTCGGAATATTAATTCACCGCGATTTAGTTTCCTAGGCTGGAAGTGTCTCATAATAATGGTGAGTACTAAAAATGCACTTTTACAATTTCTTACTCGTATCTCAGGAACTCTTCTTCGGAAAACCTTTAAGCTTCACCTATTAAATAATCCATATATACTATTTTTATACTTTTAATTGTATGATTTTATAAATTGATTATATTATTCGTTCTTTTATTTATAAATTAATTGAACTATTTTTTTAATGAGTTTGAAGTCTTCCTGAGGCACCCTGTGGGTGTCTTCTTCAGGAAATATTTTTGAAATATTTGAAATATTTTTAATTTGGTCCAATTATAAAGCACTATGTTAATTTCTCGCGCAAAAGAGCCCTTGCTTCGTTGGCTGAGTGACAAATGGCACCATCCTGTTGGAACCAAATATCATCCAGGGCCATATCCCCAATTTCTGGCCAAAAAAATGTTCATTATCATCTCGCGATAGTGAAACCCATTCACGGTAATTGCTTGGTCGACCTCATTTTTAAAGAAGTATGGCCGCATGACGCCGCTAGCCTGCAAATTGCACCAAACAGTCACTCTTTGTTAATGCATCGGCTTTAAAACGATTACTCGTGGATTTCTATTTGCCTAAAAGCGGCAATTCCGCTTGTTAACGAATCCACTGAGGTGAGAGTAAAGTCACCATTCACTTCTGTCTGTTCAACCAACCATTTGGCGTATTGAAGACGCTTGAAATGGTCATTAGGTTTCAACTCTTGAGTCAACTGAACCTCGTAATCGCGTCTAAAGTCAAATTTTTATTAAAAATTTGCATCAGTGATGTTCGTGAGATCTTCAATTGTTGGGAATGACGATGAGTTGAGATTGATGGCTCTTCTGCCACACTATGCCGGAGAAAGAACTGACCGAGCATGCAGAGATATTTTTTCGTTTCCTACAGACACAGTTTGCTAAAATTTGCACACAATTTTCCCGATTGTGGTCACATTTGGTCAATTATGCTGACCCAGCAAAATCACAAAGTGCATGAAATGCATTTTAAATTTGGACATCCATTTTCATAAAAGGCTTCAACAATCTTAACGCGCTGCCCAAGTGTGTACCTCTCCATGGTTGAATTTGTCAAACACTGAAGCAAAGAAATGTCCAATTAAGTTGGGTAAAAAACTTGATTTTAAGGTGGGACTCACAATTGACGATGCACAATGCATTACGGTTGGACCAGCCTTTATTTGTTAAACTTGGCTTGATTTATCGAAATATGATCGACTTGCAATCATACATACATTTGATTACAATACGTTGTTTAGGTTCATGTTATTTATTTGCTTTCTAATGTATCAACTTTCTGATAAATATTCAAATTGATTTGCTGTTTGTGAATTATTTTTTTTTCTTTTGCAAATTACAATTCCAATTAGTTAAAGAATTTTGCTGTTTACTAATGTGTACAAATATAATGCTTTTCCATCTTGAACCTTTTTTTTAGCGTTACAACAATGAATTCTTAAATTAAAATTACAGAAACAATTTTGTTAAAAAATTCTTACGATTATGACATTAACAACAGATTATGCCAATTTTATGTCAGCCAATAATCCTTCAATGATGAATTTAATCTTTTTGAACAACATTTGCAAATAAAATCTCTCTACATAAAACCATTCTCGTGTTAGGCTTCAGGTAACATTTTCATTTTTTTATTTAAGCCTAATAAGCTTAATAACTTTAAAATGTATTGATCCCATTTGCCATTATCCAATTAAGAAACGGATATTTTAAAGTGCTTGAAAGTATGATAAGAAAGGGATATTTTTGTTCATTTGTTGTGTTTAAAGGCAGGATACTTTCTCTAATCAATTGATGAAATGCACGGAAAACAAAGTATTGGTAGTTGCAAGGGATATTGAGATATTTTTGTAGTTAACGAGCAGGACGACAATAAAGAGAATTTTGTCAGGATGAATAAAAGAGAAATATTATAAATAGTGAAACAATCAATTGCTTTGCTTTGCTGAATCTCCTTTTATCAAATTATGAAAGATAATCCACATTTTGCTTATATTTTACTTTATGCAAATGAGTTACAATAAAATTATTTTCTATTTGCATGCAAATACTTTGGCCAAACTAAACCCTTAATATTTATAAAAAAAATTTGTACTGTATATCAGCCAAATAATTTTTTAAACTTAGGACAATATTGCAGTTAAAAAAATTTGGATATTTCCAATTTATGTATAGAAATGTCAAGCTTAGAAAAATTCATTATTTATCAAACATTTAAAATGGATGAAATAAAAGAATGAACAAAAATATAAAAAAATGCATTGATTTTGCGCCAATTATTTAAGCATTTCATCAGTAATATTATTATTATTATTATTATTATTATATATATTTTGAATTTCTCCTTATTATTATTATTATTATTATTATTATTATTATTATTATTATTATTATTATTATTATTATTATTATTATTATTATTATTATTATTATTATTATTACTATTATTATTATTATTAAGTCACTTTTAATTGCATTAATTGTTATTGTAAAAAATACTAAAGAGTGTGCTTAACGACATACATAAGTACATACAAACATACGTCAACATTTAAAAAATTTTACGGGGCGTATGATAAACATCAAGGAAGGACATTTTTTATTACTCATGTGTCATGTTTGGATTGCGTGAAATTGTCGTTGTCAATGATACCGACTTCTAAATTTATTGTTTTTGATGACGTTTTTTTGAGGCCATTGATTTATAAAAATTTTTTGTATATGGAAGTGTACAGCGCACAGTGGGTCTATAATTTTTAAGTAAAATGACATTTGTCATGCATTTTTTTTTATTATTTAAATGATATTAATAAATTTTCTACAAGCTAAAAATTTAATCAGTTACAAGGATTGCAAAGTTAATACACTAAAAATAAAAACCACCTCCTTTGTATTTGCCTGTCATTTATTAAGTCTGTTTTGCCAAATTTACCATCGACATAAATAATACGGGCAAATGATAAAATGGTTTTTATGAAAATGGGTGTTCTGTCCATTTAAGTTCGCAATTTCTAGATGAATGCTTACGTCAACAAAAAAAAAAATTGTCGAATTTCGGATGGCAACAATTCACACTAGATCCAAAAGCGGATTTTCGGGATTTTTTTTGATAACAACGTTGGCCTGGCCATCGAGCATTATAGGCCGATGACTACCAACTTCTTTTGGCTTAAATTGTATGGTATGAACACCAACGACATAAACTTTCAACAAGACACTCCACACGAACGATTTGAGAGTATTGTCAAGCCAGGTGGAGGTGATGTAATAAATTGACCACCGAGATCGTTCGATTTGATCCCGTCAGAACTTTTCTTATGATCTTTTTTTAAGTAACAGTCTTATGTAAATAATCCTTCAGCTAAAGCAGCCCTAAAGCCAACATATCAAATGCCATCAGTCAAATTTATCCAGATTTGTGCACCAGGGCCTCGGTGGATATTTGCACGATGTTATATTTCGTACATGGTGGTCTCAATAGGCCTTTAATATAAATAAAGAATTTCAATGATATCTTCTTAGTTTGCAGTTTTTAATAACTTTTCTTAAAATCCAGTAAGTCACGAAATAAAAAATTAATAAAAAATTTTTTTCTTATAGTACCATTGACAACTTTTAACTTCGTAAAATTTTATGAGCTATTCATGAATAAGTCATTTCGTAAACTATATTTATTTTACTGCAATAAAAATTTCTTATTTCTGCGACACGAACTCAAGTTTAACAAACATTTATTAAATTTAAAAAAATATGTTTTTAAAGTCAATTAATTTTTTAACTTGCATTGTAAGATATTTGTCGTGGAAGACTATGGACTAGTTCAAGTTTTATGAGATGTAAGTATACTTTTTCCTACAATTTTAAGAAAATTTAATTTAAATTAGGTTAAGTTAGGTCAGGTTGATTGGAGGGGTGTGATAGCCCATGTCATACAACATACACTTAAGCCAGTGAAGGCTTGTTGTGCGCTCCCTTTATTTATCAAACACAAACTGCCAGAGTTCTGCGGCAGGATTCGAACCTGGGCCTTCGTACTACGAGTCTAGTACACTACCTACTAGTCTACGAAGGTCAGTAAATTAAGTACATATTAAAAAAAATTTTCATGAATTTTTCATGTCAATTTATTTTTTTACCTTTTTATAACAATTTGATTAAAATATTACTTAAGCTCTCAGTCTTATTTAGTGGTTCAAAACTTTTATTTGGAATTATCAGGAAAATTCTGAAGGTGATATTCAATGAATATCAAAATATCGATAATTTCAAATAAAATTGTTTAATCACTAAATAAAACCTTAAACTTACATAATATTTTAATCAAATTATTTCAATTTAGTATATAGTTTTTAGTGCATACAGTTTTGTTAATTGAAAAAGAGGCATTGAAAATTGCTGAAATCAACCTTAAAAATCTTTTTAGTCATAAATGCAGGTACTCTTATTTAAAATTACATTTATTTTCATTTTTATTTTTATTCTTATCTTACCTGTCGACAGAGATGCAACATAAATGCAAAATGCTTGCTGTTGAAAAGTAAACATCCAGACTATTGTAAACATTACACATGAACGGCCCGAACATCCATTTGCCACCGGACAGCTCTACTGATGCATTAAATGTCATCGCACAAAGTGCAACCAACATATCTGCCATGGCCAGAGATACAACAAAGTAATTCGTTATTACGCTGCATGCAATAAACAAAACAAAAATATTCCCGAACAAATACGGCGACGTGCGGAAACGAAAAAGAACAAAAATATTTTAAAACTTTAACATCAGTCTTGTCCAAAATAACTTGTTAAATAAAATGGTAGAGTAATGGACTTGTTAAAATGTTTCTTAAATTGTACTTTTCGGTTTTACAGGTGACTTATTTTTGTATTAAAAATTTCAAGTATTTTTTTTCAGGAAACAGCAGCTAAGGGAAGGGAGGATTAAGGCAGCAAGTGATTGTTACAATTTTTTTTTTGTATTTTCAGAAAAAACTAGTCTTGATTTAAAAGATGACGTGGGTGGGTTTGTGTGGCACTGCCTTATTTCTATTTCATACTTCAATTAAGCTTATGAAAGCATTAATATTTTGTGATTATAAGGCGTAATGACTTTTTAAAATGATCTTTATTCAAAAGAAAATTAACGAGGTTTACAAAACGAAATGCTCATTTAAAACATGCATGTGGGTGGAAATACTTTTTAATATGTATGTATGTACCTAAATTAAAATGCAATTCTTTGTAACTATAGCAGCAGAAGTCAGCCCTTGACGTGTTTTTAATTGCAAATGGATGCAATGGCGAAATTTCATCGTTAAAGATGGCACTCAGATCTGTCAAAAATCTTCACAGAATGAAGAAAATTGTACAGTTTTAAAACATTATGTAAATATAAAAATATGGATGAAAATTTGGGAAGAAGAAAATTACTGCCTCTCATCTAGAGCTGTATTTTAAAGTATACATTGGCAGCATTTTCAGATTATATTAAAGATGGTGGCAACTCTATATATAATTACAAAAACAATACATATTTCATCACAGTTTGTTTAGCACAAGTCAATAAAATTTTATGTCGATTTTGTAAATGTTGCAGAAATGTTAAACTTTAAATTTACTTCACACCAAAACCGCTTAAACATGAAGAAACTTACAACGGACATTTGTTTTCTTTTTCTTATATGCGGGGATAATTTTATTTTACTTCGCTTCAACTAAATCTTCTTACTTATGGTACGTTGTAAGCCCACCTTAATTATGGTCGCTTCTTTTTTTCTCGGGGATGACCCCTTTATATGCATTGCATTGCTCTAAAACTAAGAAAATCGGATATGATATGGAGGATAGAAGGAGTAGTGTTGTGGACATACGACTTGAACCTTTCCACATTAGGGATGATAGTAAATACATCTGTAGGGAGCTCCTCCTACATACGACCCGTTCGAACAAAGAACAAATGCGTAGTACGATTCTCTGATATATCGATCAGCAATAGATGCGCTCGTAATGAAGACCACAATTAAGAGCGAGTCTCGGGAATATATCCCTTTTTTATTACAGCACACTTTATTGTAGTAGCGATAAAACAGCGTAATTATAGATGGAACAGTATGTACCGTCATACGTTTGTGGGCTCACATACAGCACTGTGTCTTACGAGCATTAAAATCGATTTAATTCGTTTAACCCCATTCGTATTATCCACATTTTACCTCTTCAACCTAACCTCCAACGAACTTGCCCTGTGTCAAATGAGTAGGAATGGCTTATGTTGCTGTCATCCGCAAAGAGTAGACAGGGTTGGAAGTTTTACATAAAAGGTCATTAAGAAAACTAAAAGCAGGCTAGGAGGGAGAACGATGCTGCTTATATTAGGAATAAATAATTCTACATATATATATATATATATATATATATATATATATATATATATATATATATATATATATACATATATACATATATATATATATATATATATATATATATATATATATATATATATATATATATATATATATATATATATATATATATATATATATAAAATATGTAAAATTTTGAATTTTCAAATCTCGTTTGTGACATTAACTTAATTTGAGCTTAATTCTCATTACCACATGTATATTGAGAGCATATGATTTCAAAAAGTTTTTTAAATTTATTAAATTGGACTCACTTCTTTCAGTTGCAAATTATTGAACAAAAAACAGTACGCCATTTCGACTATATTTTAAATAAAGAATAAAGTAGTTATTTGAAAAATATACAAAGAGGTGCGAAAGGAAATAAAAACAAAACGTATTATGTTTTTCCAATATATACGTTTCCTTTTGCAGCTGTGTATATTTCATTAATAACTCCTGGTTTCTTTATTTAAAATATAATCGAAATATCACTTCGTTTTTATTCAATAATTTGTAAAAGCTTGATAAAATATTTTCTTCGGTGCTAAGAAAAAGTGTTGAATTAACAACACAGAAACATAAGTATGGATGTGTGTATGTATACGAATGTATGTATGTGTTTAAATTTAAAACAATACAGGAAGAATAAGATTTTTTGAATCTTATATCTTTCTAATAAAACTTCATACATTAACACAGTTACTAACTTCTTCAAGAATATATACATATATATTCTTATACTATAGTATAGTCAATTAATGGTTCAAACGGAAATTTCAAATATATTTTTAATATTTAGTATGCTTCACATGAAATGTTGCATATGTGAAATTATTTTACGGCAAAACTTTCAAAATATCAAATTTACATTCTTATTTATGCCTTATTGCATCACAAAATATCTTTCAATAAGGCTCGTATTTTATTTTTATTTTTTTTTAAAAGCTTTACTGACGTAAAATGTTTCTTCCTTTTCCCATCACAACCACTTGTTATTACAGTTTGCAAACGGAACCCTGTTATAGTTTCCGGATCTTTTATAATGTCGTCATAATTCATTATTATTGCTTTTTTATTGTTTGATTTTTCCATTACCTTTTTCATTGTTTGTTTTTCTTCCAACATTTACTTCCGCATTTGAATAGTTAAATTTTTCTGCGAAAACATTAATAAGCAAAACTATATGAAAAAATTACAGCATCGCAAATGGTACTTTGAAAATGAAATAAAAACAATGAATATTTTCCTTCAAAAAAATTAAATATTCAAATTCTATACTGGTACAAAGTTTAGAAAACTTTGCAGTAACGGCTGTTGGCTTCTAATGTCCTGTTTTAATTTTAAATACAAAATAGTAGTGTCTTATGGCCGTAGCCAGGACTTAAAGATTTACAAGGATTCTTTTGTATACCAGTCTATCGAATGCGTATGCTTTCGTAAAAAAAATATATATAAAAAATTTAATTGATAAAATAAATAAATAAAATATTAATAAAATGATATTATATAAGTAAAATAAAACTGAAATTGAATAAAGTAAATTGAAAAAAGTTGAATCAAAATTGAATGAATTAAATTAAAATAAAATTAATTCAATTTAATTAATTAAAAAAAATTCTTTAACAAAATTTAATAAATTAAATTAAAACAAAAATAATTAAATAAAATAAATTATACTAAAATTCAATAAATCAAATTCGAACAAAATTTAGCATATTTAAATAATTAAATTAAATTTCATTAAAAATATATAAAAATAAATTAAAGTAAAATAATCTAAACTAAAATTAAGGAAAGGGAAATAAAAATAAGATAATGTAAAATAAGAAACGAAGAATTAAAAAAATAATATTAAATTAAACACTCGTATGTAATAACCGTTTTGCCGAAAACTAGGAAATAAATTGAAATATTGAAAATTAAATAAGAATCAAAAATTCGTTACAAATTTAAATTATAATCCTGTTGCTTATTTCATTTTTTAATGACAGAAATACAATTTTAAGTTTTATGTTAAATTAATTTGCCAAAAAAAAAAACACCTTCAGTTATTGCGCTGGAGCAGATAGTAGTATTCATTTAGAATTCAGTCCATAATCCCTAGACTGAAAGTCTAACAAATAACCCATTATTTAACAGGAACATTTAGAGAAAAAAACTAAAATTTTTGTAAACACTAAATCACAAAATAAACAGTTTTTCTTTAAAACACTAGACTTACACTATGACATATTGTTTTCTAATAGGAAGTGTTAATAATTAATAGGGCTAAAAACAATTATCAAAGATGATTTAACAAAACATTTCATAAACTTTTCACTTTTCACTAAATCTCAAATTTTTAAAAAAATTTTGTAAAAATTAGTTTTATGTGAAAAAATTGTGATCATGCGAAAACTTTTTATAAATTCAAAAATTCACAAATTATTTTTTAGTTTATACTAAAACAGAAGTGTGAGATCCGGCAAGGAAATCAAAATTCTGATATGAAAAGGAAATAACTTTTTGGAGCAAATTCAAAAAATTTCAGGAAACTGTCAATGTTCATAAAAATTTAAAGATGTAATTTGCCAAAAAAAATTTCAATTGTTTTTTTCAATAATAAAATGTTTACAGTAAAAATGTAATCATTTGATTTCTACTGGCTTCTATGTACGTCTCCTTTTTTCTATTTGTATCATTTCATTATTTTCACAAACAGCAGCAACATAAAAACATTATTAATGTGAAAATAAATAAAAATTTTGTAAAATATCATTCTTTTACCATAAGACAATGTTTTCTGTCCTGCCACGCCACAAAGTGCTTCATGGTGCAACATAAATTAAAGACCTGAAAGCTATAATTTATTTTCCTTAATATCATGAGCAGGTTGAAAAAGTTCCAAGGTGACTACTTTTAGTTTTTAGTCCTTTTAGGGTTTCACTTAATAATATTTTTTTTAAACAAGAAAAAGGTAAATGATAAAATAAAAATTTAAAAAAATTAATGCGATATTTTAAAATAACAGATATTTATATATATATATATATATATATATATATATATATATATATATATATATATATATATGTATATATATATATATATATATATATATATATATATATATATATATATATATATAAGCAATGCCATAATTTAAATTGGCTGTCATTTTTGCAGATGGCGCTAAATGTCGCTGAGCTTAGACATATATGATGTAGATATATAAAGAATTACTTGTCAACAAGACATGGAGCTATACAAACACCAGCAATGTGGAATTATTGTTAGTGCTTGACAAATTTTCAATCTATTGTTTTGACATTATCAAGTTATGATTTTTTTTTGCTCCAGCCGTTAGAAAGTAAACCTACTTCATGCGTTCTATGGGTTCTATACGTTCTATGCGTTTTGCTCTGTAACTCGTCTCATACATTTACCCTGATTCTACTTTTTTGACAGACGCATAAAACGCATCGACGCATAGAACGGATGGTATGAACTTTCAGCTTTAGTACTCAGATGAGTATGTACGTATGTATGTGCTTTTTGACAAGGCAAATTCATAATATGTACACAAAATGCAACTCAATCTTTACTCAACGTCTAAAACAGCAGAATAAAAGTAGGAAGTGAAGGAAAATATTTCAAAATAATGAAAATAAATAATAGAAAATAATTAAAGCAAATGAACAAATTTTGACATTGAGGAACGAGAAAAAAAATTATCATCTATGCTCTCAATTTGCCTTGCTTTCTGCTGTTGTTCAATTATATTGTCACCACCAAGGTCTATTTATATGTACATACATACATGTCATTGCATGAGATCAGGTGATGGTTTTTGTTTACATTTTATATGCGTAAAGGTGTGTTTACTTTTTTCTTCTTCTATTTAAATTTTTCTCCGTCATTCGTATTTGCTTTGCATTTGTTTACATTTTTAAGCACCATTATGTTTCTCTCCATGTTTTTCTTTATTTTTAACGCAGTTGCTTTTGACAGTAGAAAAATTCATTACAGAAAATTATTGTTTGTTGGTAATTTTGTGTTTGTTGAAGAACTGCGACGAACTGTATAAATAGACGTTGGTTGCGACTAAATTTGAATTGGATTTTTTGTTTACTTTTATACAAAATCATAATTTTTGTACTAAAAGATGATAGTCCTCAAATAATCATATATAAAGCTGTTCCCAAGGCAACTTCATAACAGTTGGAGTTGTAAATTTTTTCATTATACTCGTATAATGTAATTTTTTTCTCTTAATTATTTTGATTATTTGTCTATTTGTTGTTAATATTTTGGAATATTTTCCCTTTTTATTCTGTGTGTGCTGTCTTTATTGTATTGGTTAGTTTACCAGATGTGGATACGCCTTGGCTGTTCCTTTATTTACATTATAAAAATTATGTGCTTATAAAACATTTTGGTGTTTCTAAGGTCCACCAGGTTTGTCCAAAAGAGTTTTTTTCTTTTCTTTTATGTTCTATAATCTCAAAAGTGTCTCTGGAATATGTTTAAAAACATCTCTCCAAAGCACAGATCGATATCTCAACTCTATATCACGCGCAGCTGATTTTTATTTTCCTACACAATTAACACGAAAAGTTTTGTTTTACTTTTAGTAAAGAAAGTTCACAAATATTTTATACTTTCGTTTAGGAAACTAAATTATCTATAGAAAATCTGAGAAAAAACAGTTTTCTCCTATTATTAACAGATAAAAACTTATCAGTTTGTTACTGCCAAGTTAACTCCAACGTAAATGAATTAATTATCATAAGTCGACTTTTAATTTGTAATATTTTATTTGTGATTTTATTTTAAATTTTTAAATAGGCTACTTAGTTCAATCGTATTTTATAAACCAAATTACATGTGATAGTTATCAAAGAACAAATTACAACAAAGACACATGTGAAAATTATTCTGACAAACACTAGCAGAACGGAACAACATGTAATATTTTATTTATATTAATAATAACTATTCTTCAGGCATGGAAACTCGTTAAGTTCTGATGTCATATGTGTGTAAATACAAGGTTGGATTTGACTTGGCTGTATGACTTAAAGCCTGGTAATAACTTTTTATAATTAGGAGAGAATATATTTAAGCTTTTCTGTATTTTTTTTCTTAATATCTTACACATAAGTATATTAAAATGGAAAAATTGCTGTTACGTGTCGTAAAGAGACAGACATTTTTAAAGATTTTTTTATACGTAGGAGATGAAAGAGAAATATAATTTTGATTTTGAAGAAAAATTATGCATTGTGTTCTCTAAACTGCTAAAAGTCCACGCTGACGTAAGCTCTTGCGTTATAAGTCAATAAAAGTGGATTTTTATACTCATTTCAATAAATTTATGAGTGTCATGGTGTGCCTGGCTATATTTTTGAGCTAATTTTTAGGAATTTTTATTTCCTTCTTTGCTGCATTGCTATACAACTTGAGCAACCGAGCTTCACATAGAATTTGGGGTAACGTAAGTGCTGTATACCATGTCATTAGTCACTTCCAAAATTTTATTTTGAAAGTAAAATTATATTCGGATTTCTTATATTAGGTTCCACTCTGCACCATTTTATTTAAGTTTTGTATGATAAAAGTTTCATAAATTTTAAATTCATTTACCGTAACTTGCGATTACGTTGCACCGATATTATTACCAAAGCATTACCAAGTACAGCGGCCAAGATAATTGAGAAAAATATGAAGCCTTTCAAAATGATGACAGACAAAGTCATCCAATTGTCATCTTCTTCTTGCTCAGCAGACCCAGGCGTCAGTGTTGCCAGAGAGGTGTTGTAAAAGAAAGTGTTGTTGTTGTAAGTTGAATTAAGAGCGTATGCACTGTGGCCATTTGTTGAGTTTGGCATTAAATTACTACTATATGGTGTGGATGAGGCAAGGACAAAATTATCTAAGGCATTAGCGGCATTTTCGTCGACAGCAGCAGCAGCGAAATCATCATTCTCGTTGAATAAAGACGTTGTTAAGGCGGATGTTACTGTTTTCAGTGATTCGTTGAATACATTGGAGGACGAAGATAATGAGGCTGATGTTTGTGATGGCAAAAGTGATAGCGATGTTGTTAAAGATAATGATGCATTTGTAGCCGCTGTTGTTGTTGTGGTTGATGTGGTAGTTGTTAAGAATAATGACGTTGTTGTTATTGTAGCTGATGGTGAAGCTTGATTGGCAGCATTTGTTAAAAAAATATTGTGAATTGCAGGTGATGTTATTAACGTTGAAGGATATGAGTATGTCGTTGGCTCTACTAAGGTGGTTGTAGCAGCATGAACATTTTCCGCGATATATGCTCCGAATGAATCCTCATTTTTGTGATATGAATGTGCTTGGTGTTGTTGCTGGTCTGAATGTTGATGATCTCTGGCAGTGCTAAAGTTATTTAATGCTCTTAATGTTCTTGACGCTATAGACTTTGATAAAGTATGACTAGACGTAGGCGTCTCGAAATGATACGACATCGCCTCTTATTACAATTGCTTCAACTTTAGAGCACGTACACACACATACACATCCGATATTGCACAACTTAATCATACACTCGAATATTGTAATGTGTTCTTAATGAAGATAAATGGCTGGAAGAATGTGTGAATAGGTTTTTTTTGTGTGTTAATAGCGGCACAGTGTATCGAATTTTCACTTCTATTTGTTGTTGATATTTTTATGCCAGTTGATGGCAGTATGCTTAAAGTTGCTTATAAAAATGATATTAATGGCTTTTAGGTAATTACCTACAACAACAGGACACAACTGCTTTATAATATTTTATCATTAAAGCAGAAAAATATGCCGATTGTCGTCGTGCGTATTTTGTTTAATGTTTGTATTTTGCTTGTTTTGTGACAAAATTTAATAATTGTATTTGTGTCATACGAACTTATGTTTCTTCTTTTTATTTAATGCTAATCATTGAAAAAACAATTTTTGTCAGGTCTCCGGTAGCATTTTGATTTTGGCTTTTTTCTAACAATCTCTCTAGACAGCTTCTGTTATTGTTGTTTTTAAGGAAACCATTGTCTATCATTGAAATCCATTAAATGAAATTTAATAGTAATTAGTGAAGCTTATTTTTTACTTCTTTCCTTATTCTTTTCTTAAATTTTATGCTTGTTGCTATTCTGCCGTTTTTTCATATATTTTTTCCAACTTCATATTTGTCCATCGAGTTTTCAACAGGCAGTTGATTTCATAAAGTTTGTTTTCGCTCTTGCTGGAATATGATTAGCCGCTGTTTTATTATTCTTTGCTTCCTCCATTTGTTTGTTTAAATTAAATTTGTTTCAATCTATAATGAGAAGAATGAAAAAAATAAATTTATAAGTGATTGTTATGTGATTGTATTCTGTAAAGAAATTTTTTTTCCGAAATATTATCAATGACCTCAAATTGTTTGATTGAATAAGCAAATAATTGTAATATTTTTTTAGTTTTCAAGATATTAGGACAGAAATGTAAATTTTAAAACCCAATTTTAAAACTTCCACAATTGTATCAACATCTTCAATTTAATATCAATTTCCAATGTGCAATTTCGTAACTAAATAAAGTTAAGAGTTTTCAATTCGTAAAGAACTATTGTTGATGTTCTCAATTAAAGATTCAAAATCAAATCTAATATTAAAATGCATTTTACCACGAAGAATTTTATAAACTTTCTCATAAATAACTAATAAAATATAAAATTTATTTCATATGTATATTACATTCAGGCGCGTATCCAAGATAAATTTTTAGAAGGGTAAGTATCAAATGAAAGAAAAAAATATGTAGTTCGAAAGAACTAAGTAGTTCGAAAGAACTAAGAGGTATTTTAATGGTTTTGGATTATTATTATTAGTATTTCTTAAGCAAACAAGGTGACTTATTCTTTCGATTATATCCTACAGTAGAAATATTTTTTATTCACCATCAAAATTAAAAATATATGAAATTTTAATTAATAAAAATAATGTTAAGTTAAACAAGAAAGCCTCAGTGTACTGAAAATTTTTGGAATCAAGTCTTTTGCTCATTATAAGAATTATCATATTGATGTCTTTATTAAAATTATTTTATTTTTCCAATTTTCAAATAAAAGAGGATTGCATTTTAGTAATTTTTTTCATAATATGCAGAAATGTAAAAAGCTTTTACAATAATCAAAATCACTGTTTTAATTAAAAAATAATAAAAGTAATAAACCTCAAGAAATTCCTTACTTCAACACAATCAGTTTTAATTTTATTAATCGTACAGACTTTAATCATGTGTCTATTTGGTTAATCCTAATGTAAACATTATTTTTTATTTCCATATTTAACAAATAAACTTGCACCTTTATTTGGTCAGAATGTCCTTATCGCTTCTATCAGAACAAAATTATTATATTTTAGATTTTGCCTTCTGTCTACAAATTGTTGTATTTACATTTGGTTTGCATAAATTTAGTTCTAAAAAATCAAGGGATTTTGCTTCTAAATAATAAAAGAGCAGTGCTTATTTTATTTAACCATTCCTGCAAATACCAAAATAAAATAAATAAATAAGAAAAGACCTAAAGAAAACGGAAAAACCAACTGAAAGGGGAATAAATATTTTTCCCATACAATTTTTACACATACTATTGCACAAGCTCTAACAGTCGCATATACTAGGGATGGACGAGCTAAGAAAACAAAAAACTTTTAATGGGGATAACTGGCCTTCGTAGACTAGTAGGTATTGTACTAGACTCGTAGTGCGAAGGTCGCAGGTTCTAATCCTGCCGCAGAACTCTGGCAGTTTGTGTTTGATAATTAAAGGGAGCGCACAACAAGCTTTCACTGGCTTAAGTGTATGTCGTATGACATGGGCTATCACACCCCTCCAGTCAACCTAACCTAACCTAGCCTTTAATAGGGATAAATGAAAAATTGCAAAAAGTCCATTCTAGAAGACAAGTGCTTAAAATTGTGCTTATACTATCAGTTGTATTACTGGACATAAAGTTCTTTAATATTACGTTACTTTTTTAACGTTTTAAAATTAAAAAATTTTTTTAAATTGATTTCGGATTTATCTTTAAGTTTTTTTAGCGCTTCAGAGATATAATATTTCTTGATCCAATGTATATACTTTATCAAAACAAAAATTTAATATCTAGCAATATTGTTAAAACCTTTGTATTGAATATTTAAGTTATGATGATTACATAATAGTCATAGTATCATATGAGACATACAAAATGTTCCAGTTAAAAGTTTTTTAAATCTGCTTTAATTACAATGATTTTATTTTGTCAATTAGAAATGAAAGGAATAAATATAAAATGTCTGTATCCATCATATATCAGTCATAATTTTTCTTTGCGTACTCACTGACTCGGTTTTATGCCGTAATCAAGTCTTACGAGTGGCCTTGTAAAACAAAGGAAGTCATTCTTAGAGATGAAATATCTAATTTTATTTAAAAACTAAACCTTTTCTAAAATCTACATGAAAACTTTATTTTTTTAAATTTCTATTCAACTAAACCAGGGGATGGCCCCTACTCATGCAATTCACTGTGGTGGTACAAGGCAAACAGATTAACGGAGGGAGTAGTGCTTTTGGATATTAGATTTGAACTTCTCCATGCTTGGAGTGAGTGGAAAGATATCTGTAGGAAGCTCGTTCCACATACGAGCAGTTCGAGTAAAGTACGAATTTTCTCTGTAATGCGTAGTGTAATTCACCATCATATCGACCATAAATACATCAATTTATAATTGAGGAGGCTTATTATTAGTGCAAGTAGCAATTTAATATGAAGCATATGATGGAAAAAACATAAAGTTTTTGCAGCATATCGCAGAAAGCCACGTGAACAGTAAATAAAAATTGAAAATTTAAAATTTTGAAATGACAAACCCTAAAATCATTAGAAATTATTTAAATTTGCAGTACACGGCTCATCCATTTTGGTGACTTCTTTTGAAAGCTCTTTTTTTGACGACGACTCCATCCAACTCCTCGAAGAGTATATACATTCTATGAAGACATTAAAGATGTTAAAGTATCCTTTTTCCTTCTGTAAAAAACCCCGAAAAATACCATACGGTTCCGCTGCATTACGAAATGAGAAGCTCTCTTCCGCACATATGTGATGTTAGACAAGTAACTGGTGCCCAACCTGTGCCGGTATATCCGAGGGTACGTGTACACCAGCCGGAATTCGTATTCATCAGGAGCAATTAGTTTCTCTCTATTGTTTCCATGCTTTTGTATGTATATTCGTATAATTGTTTGATGGGATTATTTAAGGGCAATCACTTGACCGAAAATTTTTGAAATTGGACGAGGTGGTAAACCGTAACTAACTCATGAATGATTAAGAATACAAGTGCTGATTGCCATGAAAACTACTGATGGAAATTTTTGTTAATTTCATATTAATTACTTAATGTCATGTATATTAATGATTAATTTGGTTAATATTAAATAAGCAAGCAAATATTAAATAAATGTGGTAGGAAGGCTGTAGAAAATTAAAATTGCTCTTATTCGATGATTTACAGTGGCAATTGCTACACCAAGACTTTTCGTAAGTTTCCACATTTTCTTATCTCTAAAATGAACACCATTTTAATATGTAAGTGCTTCAGGATATTTTTTATCTCTGTGGATTTCGCTCTTTCATAATATTTATTATATTTATGCAAGGAAGAGTGTTAGATTGAGCAACAGTGTGTGCGTTAGGATTTATTTGTGTTGGTGACTTTTCTACCATGTGTAGTTGACAGTGTGCAAATACGTGTGTTTTTATAGGATTTGTGTAAAAATAAAAAATAAAAATGATTGCAGTAGAAAAAAAGAAGAGAAAACTAAGAGCATAATAAATTCGATTCCACGGGGAGTAGCATTTAGTCGATTTAATAAAAACGCTTTTGTTACGATTTAGCTGGTGACCATGTAACGACCATTTAAAAAACACAGAGATCCTATAAATGGTCATAAAAGCAGTTAGTAAATGCTGGCTTTATGGGATTATTTATTAAATTAATATAAAATTTAATGCTGTAATGGTCTTATAAATCACGGCCTCAAAATCTTCTCTTAATATTTTTAGAGCAAAAAAAACTGAAATTAACTAAATTCAACTAAACTCAGTTTGAATATATCAAGAGAAGTTATTCTACTAAATTTAATACTTTTAAATGCAACAAAATTTTTTTTTAATTTCTTATATTTGTATGTACGAGTACATGAACGTGTAGGTGTATTTTACTTAAAGTACATTAATGTTAAACATTTTTCGTACGCACTCCATACTTCTGTTTCCTGGAAATTGCCAGGAAATTTGATTTTTTATTAAATTTCTGTTCAAACATGTTTAAATGCTGTTCAATTCAACTCAATTAAGCTTAAATGTGTATAAAAGGAAACATTAATTTTTTTGTCGCTTTATTTTTTGCAAATGAAATAAGGAATAAACTCGCTGCAATTTTTATTTCAAACTTAATTCCAGCCATATTTAATAAAAGCACACTGTCTCTTTAGTAAACAACTTAAAGTTAAATAAATAAATACATTTTTATTTTAATCTAATACAAGGTGTGAATTTCTCCGGATGCTGTTAATCGATTATTTTATTTTATATTGTTGAACATGTCATAAATATTTTTATTGTTAAAGTTTCAAACGTTACTTGTCATAGGCATTAAGCTTAGGAGGAAGTTGCTGTGCTCGCAGGTTTGCTGTATTCGTGCAACGAAGAAACATGATTTATACTATCACAATTGCAAACTATCTTTAAACTTTGCCCTAATCGTTATATTAAGCAAATATTTAATTTTTTGTTTATCATTAATTATTTCTTTAAAAAAATGCAGCTTCTTTTGTTGTGGTCTTTTAGTATCTCCTCTTTGGCTAAAAGCAAAAGTGTACCTCCTTCTTAGCCAAGTGTGGCCTCTAAAGTTTATAATGTTGCTGGTTAGTGGGGTTTCCTTTGTGTATATTTATATGTATTTTAAAGCAACAGATTTAGCCAATGAAATGCTTAAATCTATATGAATGTGTGAACTTTTTATACAAAGGGGCGGAATTTGTCGAACGGAGAATTATATTATGTTGCCTGTAAATTTTTTCTACATTAGATGCCGAGCCGGTAGCCCATAGCAACATATTGGTTTCTAAATGGAGTTCTAAAGAAAGAGATTATAATGGCAGATTTTCTTTCAATAAGCCAATTAAGTTGAACTGCTTTCAATTTCATTTGAATGAGTTTTGCAACCATGTGACTATTCCATGTTCGATGGCGGCGTTATATTTTGGGCATGTTTTCCTGATCAATGTAAGTCAATTGCTCATAGATAGTCATTGTAGGCCAAAAACATAGGCAAAAGCTTAGTTTCTATAATTTTATGCGCTAATTTCATTATAATAAGAACAGCTAACGCCGAAGGACACAAATCTCAGTACTCCTAATGTATTAGAACGTACGACAAATCGAAGAAGTATTAACAAAATTTAATAAAAGAAATGTAAAAGAAAGCTATAATATTCCTAAATTTTAAATTAAAAAAAAAAAAAAACAACAAATATTGGAAATCCTTTTTAGAAATTCATTTTTTTAGAAATTCTTTTAGAAGTTGGAATATGGAGCTTTTACATGCCTCAGTGCAGAAATACTTGTTTCATTTTCTTTAATCTAATAATTTCTCATAGAAATAAAAAGAGTTCCAGCTTTGATTTGTAAAGTATCTCTACATTGCATTAACAAGCAAGGTCGATTTCGGACACACTATGGGGAAGAAGGTCCATGGGATCGGCCGAAGTTCGGCAATGCCGAAATTCTTCTAAGCCGACTTCGGACATACCATAGAGATTGTGCGTTCGCCCAAAAGACGACAATACAGGTATGGTTTAGAAAATAAAGCCAAGCTTGGACATAGTTTTTCTCTATGAAATATTACTAAATTAATAAAAGTGAAATAAGTCCCAAAGTGAAATAATTCCCAAATTGTTTGTCCTTTTGAATAACATCCATTTTTTTCGTGTCTTGTTTCACTTTAAGTATTTTTATTCAATGAAATGATTGGAAAAAAATAATTATTCAAAGAAAAACAATTGATTATTTATTTTTATCATTGGCGTTTCTGCTCCTGGCTTTGTTACATACAGCGATAAGAAAATTTCTTGAAGATGGTATAATTAAACTTTTGTCCGGGCCTTATATTGACTCCTTTCAACCCTTACATTTACATTAAAATTCGTATTTTTGTTAATGACTGTGATAATTTATGATGTTAAATAAAGCGACAACTTCACAGTTTATAAAAAAATATTTGCTCTTCTTTAAACTGCCAATATGAAATGTGTTTGTAAACTTTTGTCTCTAACTGCGCAATATGCAGCTAAAT
The DNA here is from genome assembly GCA_963681545.1 of Germaria angustata. Taxonomy (NCBI): domain Eukaryota; kingdom Metazoa; phylum Arthropoda; class Insecta; order Diptera; family Tachinidae; genus Germaria; species Germaria angustata. The sequence goes on along the minus strand of OY812998.1, from coordinate 21,252,124 downwards.
TGCCTGTAACTATAATATTATTAAAATAAAAGATAAGAACATTAATAAATGACAAAAAGCTAATTGTTGTTAATATTTCAAATCTAATTAAGCATTGTTCCAAATAACTCATCTTGTTGTTTTCCTAATGAAAAGCAGCTAGAAAAAATATAGCGAAATAATTAAGTTTCATGGTGTAAATAACACGCTATGAAAATAAATCCTTTTTGGTAGGATTAGATTTCATTGGATTGTATACTTTATAATGTATTTATATCAAATATTTAATTTCATGGTCCCTCTATTCGTTTTTCTATTTTGCAATCTTATTCTCGCTGTTTACTTTCAACTTTGTGCCAGTACGATTGCTCTTATTGTATTTGTTCTCTGGTGTGTTTAGATGCATACAGTGGGACAGTTTACTCAGATATCTTGACGAAAATGGCAGAACGAAATATAACGACTATTCAAAAGGATGTCTGGTCTAGCTAAAGCAAAACTACAAATAAATATTTACTAATAAAAGTTTTTACGAGCTCAAGATATTCTATTGACATACGAAAAGTAATATATCCTTTTGGCAGGGCAAAAAGATGACTAAATAGAAATTCTTTAATCAGCCCATACGATATTCGATTTACGCAGAAGAGATGAAAAAGGAATTTTTTTGAGGGTTGAATGCTAAAATGTTCTATTCACTGGTGTGTTATAAGCTTAATTTTGCTTTTATTTTTATAAAATATAATCAAATGTCTGTCTTATTTAATATTTAATTACCAGGGTGAATTGTGTCGTCTCACAGTGCGTTATTCCTATAGAACAAAGGAACAGAAATACAAGGAGTTATCGTAGGGTAATGAAAAAAGGTGCAAACATTTAGTAGGACAGTATTAAAAAAATACTTTTATAAAAATCATTAAAATCCTGAGAAATCATGAAAATCTGAAAGTAGTGTAAAATTTGGAATATTTCCAATGAATAGCATGTCTATTTTGATGCCTATTGACCGATTTGAAAGATAAATAAAGATTGGTTATTTATTAATTCGACCACATTTCAGATCTGAAAGACGTACAAATATCCCAGTAGTCACGATCTTTTTTCCTTATAAGAAAGTAGTTTTATCACTTACTGGTTTAGGAAATGTACAGGACATGGTCAGGCAGAATCCATCCCATTATCCTAGATCTGCTACAGCAGACCAATCATCTATTTAGTTGGAACAACAACCGATTAACGAAACTAATACAAGGCAAAAATATCGATGCAAAAACAAACTGCAACAATTCGTGTAAGATGGAGATGCTTTGTGGAAACCAAATGCTTCCTAGAAGGGTAATGGAGAAAAAAAATAGTCTTTGTAAGAAAATGATTCTCCAATCGAGTTAAGCAAATTTGTAGAAATATTTCGTAAAAATTTTGACTTCATAGAAAGTTGAAAAATGCACTATTGGATTTTCAGAAGCAATGAAAGTGTTGCTCTTTGGGAATGACTTGCATTTTTTTCACTGGTACTAAGTACTAATATTGCTTAAAATTAGTAAAAAAATTAACGAAATATATAATATTTTATAACATATATAATACGTTTCTTCTAATGTCAAATATCTCAATAGATAATCGATTCTTCAGAAATTTAATTTAATAAAATTGCTTTACTAATTTCAGTGAAATACTTTTTTCAGGGAAACTTTGTTTAAGAAATAGAAGCACAAATATTGAGTGTGAACTGATAGAATTTTCATCTTTGATTATTGTATTATCTGCATATGTAAGTATATCGATATTCATATATACTTTTCCAATATCGGAAATACCTACTATTTATTTAACTACTATATTTCTTAAATATCTGAAGATGTTAATAAAGGTCCCATTCAAGCTTTATTTCTATTTATACGGACGATTTTTGTGTATGAAAGAGTCGCACTTTTATAACATTAAATTCATAGGGGCTGACCTCCAATGATTTTGCTGATTATCTTTTGGAAAGATTTTTTAAGGAGATTTAAAAAGTATCAGTTTTCATAGACATTTTTAAATACCTATTAATGAATTAAAATGTTTGATAGATTCGCAACCATGAACTAATCTCTTCTGGACTACGAGTATAATATACATCATAGTATCACTTACAAATGACAAAACGTTGGTAATTCTGCGCAAAATATTATTAAAATAAATTTTGAAAGGCAGCTTGTCTTTAACAACTTTTTAGATTCTACTAACCAGCAAATCTATTTAATCAGATTATTTTTTAAATATAGTCCATTGGAAATCATATATGCATATAAAGATATGTTTTTAACTTTGTAATTACCACTACAAAAACTCCATGACGCAGCTTGTTAAAATTTTTACAGGAGTCAACGGTCAGCTGCTTCCTTGCAAGAGATGTGTGGGGAAAATCCAAAAATTTATATACTTAGATATATATGCATATATACATAAATTTTTACCTGGTCGTTCTGAAATATTTTTAATGATTATCTTAAGCATACATATATACTTACATCAAAAATAGAGTTGCAGTTCCTTATCAAATAATATTATAAAAAATTTTTGTCATGATACTTTTTCTAATAGAAAAAATATTAATATTGATAGTATTAAATGAAAAAAAGCAGAAATATCCAGACAAGCAATACCAGCTCTCTAAGATTAGCGCCATGTAGTGAATTTTGCGTGTCCCACAGTAACCGTCAGCAATAATTTTAAAATTCTTATTAAATTTATTATGTGTGAAATTTATTTTTATAACTTTTTATATCTTTTGCTTAATTTTTTTTCTTCGGCTTTGTAGAGAACATTATAAAGACACAAAACAATTTGTAGAATATTATACATTATTGGGGTAGCAGGTAGTGTATTAGCGTATTAGTGCGGAAGATGTGGGTGTAACTCCCAACTAACACACTGATCTGCTTCACTATAAAGGAATAAAGGCCTTTGTTATTATGTTTGTTAAGTCTCAGTTGTAATATAATTAGCAATTGTACTCATAACATATAAATAAATAAATAATAACCTATAAAAAATTTTAAGATTTGATAATATTTTTTCACTGGACCAAAATTCGATTATTTTAGAACTTTCAATGGAAAGAAAACAAATATATTTTTTAAACAATACAAAATAATGAAGTCTTAATACTTTATCAAAAATTTTAATTGTATTTGATATATATATATATATATATATATATATATATATATATATATATATATATATATATATATATATAGCAATTTTTGGTGACCGATTTGCCTTCTAGTAGCATCAATTATTTTAAATAAATGCAACCCATACTTGATGAAATACATATTTGTTTATTTCTATATTTTTTTGCAATCGGTTCCATAGTGCAATATGAAATTATAACTATTTACTTATATATAAAAAAAAACTACTAATAACATTATTACAAATATCAATATTTGATTATAGCTTGGAAGAGATTACGTTGCCTTTATTCCCTTTCAAGAGATGAGCACACAGACATTTATAAGATGATGATGAAACTTAATCATGAAGTTGCGCTTACAGCAAATGAAAGTGAATTTCTTTAAATTTACCAGAGATAATATTTCAAAAAGGCATATTATGTGAATGATTCATTCAATACTTTTAACGAATGAGTTTATCTTGTTAATTATAAGAGAACTAGATTATATGATTTCCAGATATAATGAAAAGGCGGTAGAGAATTTTAAATTTAAATTAAAATTTATAAATATTAACAATTAGTATTATTAATTAATAATAAGCATAAATAATCGAGCATGTTTAATTATACACAAGAGTAATTAAACAAAATCTAATGATGTACTGATAAGATAAGAATTTTAATAATAATGATTTGTATTGTAGCATCATAGATATTCTTGAAAATTAATCTCATACATTTGTGTCCAGCAAATCCTCAATAATTGACTGGTGCAAATTGACTACTTATTATACCACATCGGTAAAGACTTATTTTATTAAAACAAGAGTGAGTTTTATTTCAATATCAAATTAGACTCCAAAATTAGTGATTTTTATATTTATATTTAATTCATTGATTTTATCTCGTGCTTCCTCTCTACTGATGTCATCAGTTTCACTTAAATGGAAATACAAGGCCACCAGGCCTACTGTGTGTGATAGCAAGGCCTTGGGAAACGTCTGCTTCTAGTTCACGTTATCGTATGAGTTATATTTGTTAATGAAACCAGCATCACTCATACGCCTCAAGTACTATTATAAATTTACAAACAATGACAGTAAATGCTTCCATAAACACTTTTCTTTATATCAACTTATCTTTCAATTTGTTAATGTAACAATGTATTTTGGCTTAAATATTATCTATGCGAATATTCTATTGTCTTTTTACTGTAAACAAGATATTATTTATTCACTTAAAAACATTTTCAATTAAACCAAAAGCAAAATACGTATAAAAAAAGGCATCTGTATGGTAAAGCAAGTAAGTTTTTTTCTATATGGGTGCTGATGTTTCGCTTTTGTTTTAGTCGTGTTGCAAAATTTTTGTATTTTTTCAAGGATTAAATTGATTGATATTGACTAAGTTACTTGATATCCACCATAATACTGGCATTGAAAATATTAGCATTCGAATTTGATGGTATTTCTTTTTGTAACTAATGCCATGTACATTGTGTGGGTTCTTTTTGTGTTTTATTTTATTTATTCATTCTTTTTTGTAGAGCTGTCAACTATTCGACATATTGCAAAAACCGGGTTTCAAATAGTTTAGAAATTTGCGTAAATTTCAATCTCTATATGAAACTGGAGTGAGTTAACAATTTAAAAAAATATTTAATATGTTCGTACTGCTGATGTAACCAATATAACTTTTGAGATTATAGCGAACAAAAATATCTGTGGCAATTATTAGAAACATTACAAAATGAGGTATTTTTGTTATGCCATTTAATACATATCATATCTTTAATGCGTTATGACCAATATTAGTCGATGCGACTAACATATGAGAAATATTGACCCTATGGAACCGGCGGTAGTGATAATTCTTCAAAGTTGCTGAAAAAGTAAAATGTATGCCTTTCTATTTATAGAAATTAAAAACATTTATTTTTGCTTTGCTATGCGATATATTTTTTATATTATCACACGCTGTTCTTTTCAGTCTTAGCAATGTCTTTTGGTGTTAAACAAAAAATAAAAAATAAATAAAATAAACTTAAAAAATTTAAAGGGCTTCCTGCCATTATAAATACAAAGAACTAAATTAACAAAATAAAGTATATACATGTTTGTACTTTAATATGTTGCACAAAGGGCGCAAAGTTCAACTTTGTGTTCGCCACATATACTTTTTTCGCATTTTGAGCATAGAGCCTTCATCATGCAATGTTTTTGGTAGGAATGCGCAAATTTTCCTTTTGTTGCTGTTCTTTGGAGCTGTAGTCGTCTCCTGAACTGGCAGCGACAAAATTTGTTGAATATTTTGTCCAAATTGTCATCAGTACATTGAAAAGTGTCACTGCCCACAGTATGTTCCGAAAAATTTTCCTGCATCGTTCCTTCAGATAAGATTTCTTCGTATTCACTATCGGAAGTACTAAAATCCTCTTCACCTTCATCTGAAATAGCTAATATTCTTTCGATTTTATCATCAGATATTCTAGTTGTAGCCATTTTGTAAACTAAAAAATTGCACTAACAGGAATGCTAGTCGTTAAGACTACGATGTTTTTACAAAAACATACATACCACTTGATTAAGAACCAAAACACGTCAGAGTTGATCGACAGCAGCTTCACGACTGAATCAATTCTCTCAAACCAAAAAAATCAGAACGATGCAGAAAAAGAAAAAAGAAGTTGTGATTGGAAAATTGTCGAAACGACTAACAGTGGGCATGCAGGTTAAATTTTTTTTCAATTTAAGAATATTTCTGGAACGAAAATACCCAACAAACATTCGTCTGAGTTCAAATGTCATGAAATAGTCTAATATTTTTGAATACCAGTATTAATTATATCGTCAATAGATACATACATATATATTAACAATCTGTATGTATATTTAGTTTTATATTATTATAGTTTCTGTCATTAATAAATATAATACTAAGTTAATATAAATTTATTCATTAGGGGGTCCGCAATAATAGAAATAATTTTTTTTCCTAATTTGGCTGGACTGATAGTTGTTATTATTGAGGTGCAACAAGACATATAAATAAAAACCCGTCAGCTGGTTGATCTTAAATTAAACCCTAAGTCAGATTAGATGGTTAGGTTTTTTGTAAACAAAATTAATAAAAAAAAAATTAACTAAATGAGGAGAAAAGTCACCAATTTATTTTTAGTTTTTCTTAGAAAAACAGGAAAATACTTCTTATGAAATAACAAAAATAATGTAAAAGGGGAGTCTGCGGCTGTGCTGTACCTTAGTTACCATTTATTTATATATGTACATACGTTTTTGAAGTATGTAATTAATTATGAATTGTATATTTTATTATATTGGTTATCGTTTAAAGAAAGTTTTCAAGGAAACATAAAATTTTATCACATGTTGGGTTTTTTCAAAAAAAAAAAAAAAAAAAAAAAAAAATTGTTGGATTTGATACAAAAATCAATTGAAATTTGATCATTTAAATAAATTCTTAACAAAAATTGGACTTTTATTATTCGATTAATTTGTTTATCTCGGGGTTTTGCTCTCAATTAAGTCTTAGATATTTTAAGATATTTTAAGCAATTGATTAGGCCTTCTTAATTTTCTTCTAAATTAAGCTGTTTTCTGCAGTTCATATTTTTTGCTTAATTAGATTTTATCCCACTTTCTTTGTGATTTATGTACATAGTTGTAGGAACTTTAGTTTATTAGAAAGAAACATTTTAAAAATGAAATTATTCGGATCTGTTGTTATTTGCCGAAAAAGTAACCAAATCAATAAAAATGTCCACATTTACGAATTGAAGAAAAAAGTAACTAATTTTGTTTAAATATAGCCAAAAATTTAACGCTGGTCATTATCCGGCAAAAGGAGCTCGTCACTACATTTGTGAATATATAATATTCAAAGAAGTTTCGAGATTTAGCTATAAATTACCCCTAACTTTTAACGCCCAGAAATTTTAGTCTTTTCTAATGTTTTCCTCTTTGGAATCCTATTAATATAAAATTCTTCTTCTTCTTGTTTATTTGCCAATTCGTATTCGGATATTAGCGATCATAGAATTAATTTTTATTATTTTTATTTATTTATTTATTTTTTTATTCAGCTATAGAGAGTTGTCTATTTTTGGTTGCCCTCAGAAGACTTCTTTCTTCTTGTTGACCTGCCCATTCTGGAATGTTTTTCAACCATGTTAATTCTCTTCTTCCCCTCGGGCGTCTTCTTTCAATTTTAGCCTGTATAATGTTTTGGTGAATTCTGTATTTTTCATTTCTCATTATGTGTCCCAAATAAGATGTTATCCGAGCTTTTATATTTCTTATTATTTCACGTCCTACATTCATACGTCATACGTCATAAAATTAATAAATGCAAGAAGAAAAAATATTATTTTTTTTTTCTAGCAATGAAAATATCTTCCCTGAAGTAGTCAAAAAGTTAATACATATTTTTAGTCAAAATTTATTCATTGTGAACATTTTTGTTAAAATATCTAGTATTTTCATAACGAGATGATGACATATAAAGAAGTCTTGCCTACGCAATTTAAATTTGAGAGAAAATTAAAAAAAATATTTACGAATTCTGAGGAATTAGACTGTTAGAGTAAGTCTGGAAAACCTACTATTTAAAAACCGGTTTTAAAAACCGGTTAAATATATAAAAAAAACCGGGTTATCAAACCGTTCGATATTCGGATTTGACGACTCTAATATTTGGGATTGCGATCGTTTTCGGAAGCTTATTTTATATGGATTGTGTTGTTGTTGGCTTATTTGTGTTCAACAATAAGTCAGCAAAATGTCATTCCCCCATTGAACACAAACAACAAAAGCGTTTCTGTAGTCACTTCGGTTTTGTTACTGGCAGATTTCTTGAGTTTCGGTTTTTTCAGGGTTTATGTGCCAAATAAAATAAAAGTAAAAGGGATAAATATAAAGCTGAGTGTATATTAAATAGAATGTTAGTTTAGTTGTTTTTTTATATATATTTTTATTATTCTTGCGTATACACATGTTGCTACGAGTACGAGTGTATTTGTGGCATCTAGTGGGATATTGCTTATTTACCCAGCCAACCAACTATAAACAATTTTGGTGCTGCTGTTGATGATGTAGTTAATACCACAGGGTATTTATATTATATATATTATTTAAGACTTAAATGCAGTATAATTTATTTGCTTTTATTTTCAAAGATTGTACTTAAATCGTGAATCTCTGGAGAGTTAAAGACATTTGCAGAAATGTTCAACACTTGATAATCAACTAAATGATTGAAGGTTCTTGTTATTTAAGAGCTATAAAATATACTTTCTTGTCTACCATTGGCTAGAATAATAAATAAATAATAATTTTAGAGTTAAGATTTTAAGACTAATTGTTGCTTAAATATGGAGATGCAATAGATAATGAATGAACGATAAAAAGATAATAGTTAATATTTTGGAAAAGTTTTGTATAATTTTGTTATTGTGGCACTTTTGTGTTTATTTTTGCCAATTACAATAAAGACAACAATATTATTCTTTTTTATGTTGTATTTTATTTGGGGCATTTTGTAGTATGATTTTATGCCAAGTCGTTTAATTTTTCTTGCAATAGAGTTTTTATATTTTTAAATGTAAAATAGTTTAAATTTTTATTATCTGACTTGAAAAAGGAGGTGAGTTTTTACAATGTGGCACAAAAATAATGTCATAATGGAATTATTTTCATTGCTTATTTTATATATTTTTATTCTGTTATTTTAGCACAGTATTTCAGGTGCAAACTGGGTTCACTACAGATGTTGCAAGCAATGTCCGGCCTCGTATTGCTCGTTCCATTGAGAACATCGCCTCTGCTGACGACGCCATCAGGGAGAATTAAAAAAACACCAACGAGACTACCATGAATATAATTAGGCATCAGCAGATGTTCGTTGCAACGAATTTCGGTGAAAGATTTGCAAATGTTCCCCTACGAAGTATAAACTGTTCACAAATTGGTGGCTGCTAATCGTCGGACAGAATTAACTGATTACCATCGCCTGTTAAATTTGGTGTACGAAGAGGATATAGAGATGCATCAAGAGCCCCATTGCATCCCCTCAAAGTGACTGTTTTGTTCGGCATTTGCAACGAAAAAATGATTGGAAAGGAGCCCAGTTGTGCATCAACAAAGGAGCTGACCACTTGAGGTCTATATATTTTTTTTCATTTAACGCAATAAGCTTTACACTTTTAAATAACTTTTTAACATTCTCAAAATTAATATTAGCGATGTACAACATTAAATTTTACTTTGCATGGAATGCACCTGTCGTACTGGATCTGGAGCATTTTCTTTAATTTAAAATGTGAACTTCAAAATTCTGTCTCTAAATGATAAAAATATTGCTTTACCTTTTGAAATCATTGAAGGCGGTATCGAAAAACTTGACAACTAAATACAAACTTTAATTTGTAGTTTCACTCATCTTGGCAACGGTTTCAAAGATCTCAGTAGTTGTTTGCTGCGGAGGGTCAGTCAAGCGCAGGTGCGCCATCGGATTTGACCAAGCCATGGTCTAACTATCACTCAAGATGAAACCATAGGTAAAACGTTTTGTATATTAGTGTGGACTGTAGCAAACTATAAAATTTAGTCAGGCTACAGATCAACTTTTAAATATAATAATTATGTTAATTTATTTTCATTAAATATTATTTTATTATTATTATTTTTTTAGTTTTTACTTTTGGAAGAATATGAGAGAAGATTAATTCTTACTTTATTTGAATGAGAATATTGTGGTTTTATCAATAGTCTGTTTAGAGGGTAAGAACAGCTGAGTAGTATAGGGGTCACCACAGAATAGTGGCTATACTGGTGACCATGGTTGGGAGGGCGACTGGAGCTAACATCTCGCTCCCTCTTTAAGATATGTGTGTGTACTTGATAGAGTAAGGAAATTTGTAAGAGGTGTGAATGTTGTTTTTATTGTTATGGTGAATAAGGCCACGATGATGGGAGGGATTCACGCCCAGTAAGATTCCGTGGGACAGTTGGCCGGTGTCCGAGTCATCGTGGTGCAATTTCGAAATGAGCTACGCAACATGTTGCACATAATAATATCAAAAAACAAACACAATAAAATTGTTTAACCATTAAATAAGACTTTCTTGAACTTAATTATAATTTTAATTAGAATTTCAATTTAATGGTTAATTTTAAAAACGAAATTGTTGTATATATGTAAGCAAAGTTATGTTCGAAATTTATGAAGTATTTGCGCGAACTATATATTAGACTATAGATATTAGTTAATAATTTTTTTCTTTGCGTGAAGATATATATATATATATATATATATATATATATATATATATATATACATATATATATGTATATATATATATATATATATATATATATATATATATATATATATATATATATATATATATATATATATGTATATATTTATATATATATATATTATATATTTTTTGACATACGCTTAAATTTGCTAAACATGTGCGTTTCGCTTCTATTTCCTTTCTGTCCGTTTTATTTTATATTTCCAGCGATTTAGAACTTAAGAACTACCATAAATAAATTCCATATATGAACATATGTGCATACTTTAGACGTGTGGGTGTAGATAAGTTAACAAACACAAAAAAGAAAAACATAATCAAACAATCTCAGATATTTCTAAACACTTACGCACATGCTCCCAACACATAACAAAAACCAAAATGCAAAAAAAAAACAAGTGAAAATATAGAAAATATACAACAGTTTCTCCTTATATATATATATAACGAGAAAATATTTCAACATAACCAAGGTCATTATTTGAGCCTAGAACATGTTAAATGAACACTTTTTACGGGCGTGAGTCTAATAATAAACTGTTCGTTATGCATCTGGTACATATTAAGATTGTCTTTTTTTAAGCGTACTTTTTTCAACATATTGGTACTTTTTATGAAACCCATTTTTATTGACATAAGAGTACTTATGAAATAATTGTATATAATTTTATATATATTTACAAAATAATTATTATTTCAAAACTTTGAGATCATCTTTGTATTTTATAATGCGATGTTACATTATTTTCCATAAAGTTGATTAATTAATTATTTTTTTAGTTATATGAGAATCAGAAGCTCCACTTTCAATAAAGCTCTTGTGAGCTGAGTGAGCCATGTGTAGCCTGCTGTCAATGTTTAAAAACTATCATCGTTAGGTTTTCCAACATAGTAATAAAAATGAATTGGGGGCTGCTGCGGTACTTTTTGAATGAAAAAAGTATTGAAAATAGTACAATTGTACTGAGTTCTCCATCGCCGTAGTAGATGTCTTTTCATTTTCTCTCAAATGGTTGTGTTACACGTAATGTTTTTTTGTTGTTTTTTTATTTGAGAAGAAAAAAATATAAATAAATGCAAATATAACAGAATCGCAAGCAAATGTTGTTGTATTTTAAATAAATTGTGCATGGAACAGCATATATATCGTGTTTATTTTTAGTGAAAAATGGTAAAAAATTTTTATTACCATTCAATTCTATATAATTTAATTTGTACTTGAATTTATACAGCTTTTATAGACTAAAAGTTTATTTTTGAAAGTTTGAGCAATTTTAAAATTATTGCTGGCAATCTCAAAAATAAATTTTTCCTTTGGAAAATTTTAGATTTTTTACCCTCAAGTCTAAGGACACGAGATATACCGTAATTAGTTTGTTTAGTCCTTGTTGTTAACAAGAAAATAGGGAATAATCTGATTGTCTAATTCATAATTTAATAGAGTTCAGTATGGAAAATCTATTGAAAATTTATAGACTATTTTTATAGCACCGCTCTTATTAAGCTCTGTCTAAAATATGTAATAGTGTATGTGAGTTTCTATAATAATCATTACCAAAAATTTCCATTCACATGATATCCATTTTTTACTGATTATTTTTGTCAATTAGATTCGGATTCAAAATTGGAAATATTATATCACGGTAAAAAATTTAATTGTCAATGCGTAAACAAATTTAACAGCCTCGTCGGCACTTAAAATAAAAGCGACACTAATTAAATATGAATTGCTGAATAAATGCATTTGTGATAGACTCAATGCAAAGAGCTTCTAATGCAGTAATGAAAATGCAAGGTTATTGACTTAGAAAAATGCGTTTTTAGCATATGTACCATTGAAAATCGGCTAACAGCAGCAGTTTTTTTCATGTGGGCGCAATACATAGTTTCAATTAAAAATTAAAACAAAGAACATTATCTTGATGTAAATTAAAAAAATAAGTAATAATTATTTCTTCTAAATTTAAGCAAGACGTATTCAACTTAACTTCCTAAGAAGTCGCGAAAATGCGGTAGCGGATATAATGAAAATATTACACCTTAAGAACAGCTTAAATTTTTTTCACATGAACATATTAAAATCAGGCTCCTTAAATGTGAAATAACAAATCCCAATACCTCATAAAGAGTATTAGTAAACAATTCAAACGTGTATCACCGGGTAATTACAAGATTCCTTGAGATTTTGACAAAATCTTGTGATGAAGATTTTTCCCACGTACTAGATTTCATGTAAATGCACTGTAATTAAATTAAGAACTTGTCTAAATGGATACTGTGAAATGCTTTTCTACCTTGATTCAATATTCCCATTTATACACAATCAGTGTGTGAGTGCATGCACAAATCCTTTTACAATTTTAGTGTTGATATACATACGTAACACAATTAGTTTCCCCTCAATATTCATACTAAACCATGCACACGCATGCAAACTTTAAATAAAAAAAAAAAAAAAAAAAAAACAACAATACATTTGGACGTAATAAAGCCGAGCGAGTATTTACCGTTGTCTCAACACATTTCCGTTGTTGTGTTGCTATTTGTTTTTGCAGAAAGGGCGTGTGCTTGTCTGTGTGTGTGTGTGTGTTTTAGAAAATGCTTGAGGGAGAAGGTGATAATTGTTCAAATTGACTTGAAAATTAGTAAATAATTAGTTGAAATCAGAGTACACAAAAATTTTAGCAAATTTGGTTTAGATAAGCACTGGTATGAGCTTGAAAAATATAACACATAGTAAAACGTTTTTTTAAAGGTTTAATCGTAATTTTATTATATCTATTTTCTAGTTGTATATATACGACTTATATTTAAATAAAAAAATAGTCTTAACTTATATGTAAAAGTAAGATAGTTAGAATAAAGCTTAACAGCTCTTTTTCTTTTTATTAAAAACTCCAACTATTTGCTAACATTGTTTTATAACAACTATTAATTATGTATAGCAACACACATCTCTAAATCATCATCCAAAGCGTCATTACAATAAATTTAATTCAATTTGTCTAATTACTTATAAAATTTGTATATTGTGATGATAAATGTTAACACTTTAAAGCAAACACTCCCACACATATTAATTGTGCTTAACAAGCATCCCATGACAACTAAAAACATTTCTATTCAAATAAGTAAATTTTAGTCAATGACGACAATGTTATTTCATAAATAACGTTTTTCCACAAACATATTGAATATACGCACCCAGCCATCTCCAAAGCTGTCAGATGAACATAAGCGTTGTACGGGTAAAATAAAATTAAAATACATGTATTTTTTGTTAATAGTTTACCAACAGCACACACAGATATATATATATATATATATATATATATATATATATATATATATACATACATACATACATACATACAAACATACAAGGTGGTTCCAAGAATCTCGTTGCGCTGATCTCCGGACTAATCTGCTTCCCTATGGATTCCAATCTTGGCAGAAAATACGTAAGATTTTGTGTAGGCGTTTGTTGAGAAATACCTGAAGGCATTGTATGTCACGTGGTGCCATGCTCCAGGTCTCGCATCCATATAACAAAGTGGATTTTATATTGGAGTTAAATAGTTTTATTTTGGTTTGTTTCCAAATATTAGACGACTTCCAAACTGGGTTTAATTGGGCAAATGCACTTCGTGCCTTATTTATGCGACTGGATAAATCTGTTTCTGAGCCACCAGTTGTGTCAATGGTGCTACCCAGGTAACAGAAGCACTTAACATCTTTAATATCTTGATCGCATACGGAGAAATGGCGATCTGTGTTACTATTGATGCGGAGCGATTTCATTTTGGGTATAATTATTTTGAAAAATTTTCGACTGCATCTCTGAGAATGAGTGGCTAAGTGGACATATGTCATCGGCATAATCTAAGTCCGTATTATATATTGGACATTAATTTTCAAATGGTGAATTGTCTTGATTTTACGGGAATGAATACGGAATTTTGTTAGAATTCTCATTTGTTAATTTTCTAGATGAAAATCATAACATTACCAAATTTGAAGAAATAATCAAAATCGTTAATTAACTATTATAAAGAAAAGTTTTGGTATTTTCTTGAAGTATAGAAAAAGTCGTTAGTGTACAATAATTTCGCTTAAAAATTTTCATTTCATAAAATTTTTTGCTTTTTTTTGCAAATCGAAAAGTTGTCTTTAGCAAAATTAATATATAATTATCAATATATGTTTCTTCTGTCATTTCTAGTTAAATATTCTAGACTAGTGCAGTAATAATTGACTTTTAAATTATAAACTCGAAAGGCCCATTTGCCAGAAACGCTTCTGTTTTATTGCTCTCAAGCCATTAAGCAAATTCATTGTGTTCAACAAATGTATCAGTTTTCTTTTTATATTTTCCTACTAAATACTCTGCAATTATATGACTCGTTCATTCTACTTTGAATATGTTGTACATGAAAATCCATTCAGCCTTTAATCCGATCCCACACTCATTGGATACTTTACGTATTGAGATAACAAATGATAAAGTACATAAACAGCTGTGACATTTGTCACATTGTTTTAAGGAAGATTGATTGATTTGTAACGTTCGAATGTGACATCAAACGCTTCTTCAATCCAAGATTATATAGTTAGTATCGCCTGTCCAACGAAGAACAATATCATATACATTTTGCATTTAAGAGCCTTGATAAATAAATATTTGCCTGCCCACTCACACAAACATAGTCGATGGTCACTTATTGATGTGTACAATGAATAAAAGTCGAAAATAATGTGTACCTCTACGGGATTTAATGTGAGATTAAACTACGAATAAATAAATTTATTCTCTTACACTTGTACTTACATATAAATAGAGGAAATTTATTATTGGTCATGATAGGAATGACTGAAGGCAGTTGGGTGTCTTAAAACATGGTGTTGAAAGAGGAATATTACGATATTATCTAAAGGCATCTGGAGGTTGATGTGTTATCCTGTAGCGTTCAGCACTTTGTTTCAGTGCTTTTGTTACTATTTTTTATTTGTTACTTTAGCACTCACTTTTACAGGCACATCGGGCATTTATCATGCTGCTATTGCCCTAGATAATGCCATTTTTTTCTTTGCTTGGCTACTTACAGTTTATACTCGAAGCTGAATTAGTTCCTTTTACGTTTGCAACATTTTAGTCATACAGATATAATTTTAAAATTTGTAATTGCATAAATTTAAAAATGATGTGTAACTATTTCAGGTTTTTCCTAGAAATAATTCCCTGTGTCATAAAGAATTAGAAGTGTTCTTTGTATAACATTTGAAAAATTCTTAGAATATATTAATTTCAGGCATAAATTTTTAGGAGCATACATATAAAACCTTTAATAGCTTATATTTGCATATTCTTATCTCTAGAGAGCGTATAAGACTTTTGTCTGCTTTTGGATTGTATATGACTATTTATAAAGGACATTTTGGATCGATTATCTTCATTATAGTTTTCAAAGAGCAAGAAATACGTTTCAGAAGCCAAACAAAAGACTCCATTAAATTACTTTCTTTTTTAATCTTAATCATATTTTTTACGATCGTGGTTCTTTTAGCTCACCTGCAAGTTAACAATTTTGGTATTTAAGAATCATTTTTTATATTCGCTATAAAAATTTTTCTTGCAGTAAGAAACATCACTGTTTCATTCTGCTATTGTAGTTGTGTTCTCTCTACTTGTTTCATTGACAAACATTTTAAAAATATTAGGGGAATTCACACCGAGTCTGTTAATCCGGTAATTTGTTAGTTGGTAATTTGTTAAAACACTTTACTGTGAACACACTTTTTGTTCTATCTCAGTAGTGCGGTAACTTTTGCTACAAAACAGATGATTTAAATTTATTAAAAAGCAAAAATGCCTCGAGAAAGTGCAAAAACAAAAATAGTAAAAAATTTAATTGAAAATTCTTTGTTACCGAGTAACAAGAAAATTACAAAGCTTGCCAGACTGGTACTTTGTTACTCGGCAGTTCGATAATTTGTTAATTTTACAAAAACAAAATACACGTAAAAAACTATCGAATAACGACTAACGAATTAACAAGGCCGGTGTGAATAACCCTATTATTAATTTAAATTGATACATTTACAACCGGAACTCCAGTCATACCGAATAAAATTTCAATTTATACAAAACAATTGGCACCAAATACGTAGAAAGATGTAAGTGGTTCCTAAGAAGATGGAATTTTATTGCTTCTAAAGTTTCCGTTATTACATTTTTGCAGCTTTCTAGGAATTAAAGTTAAACAAATTTTATTAAATTGAAAACAAGTAGTTATTTGCTTAGACATACACAAAAAAGTACTTCTATTAATAAAAAAATATATATTGTGACTATTGGCAGTTTTTTATTCTTTCAAGACTTCTATTTCAAGTAGTAATTTTTATACATCTATTCACTTTTGCGAATAAAGCACTGTATACCACTATACACAGCCCTGGTAAAAACAGTAACACCCCCAACTGCAGTCAACTTCAAGTGCAACCGCTCATCAAAGAGCTCTCCAAAAAAAAAACAAAAATTATTCGGATCAGTCTTTTGTCGTTGAAGCAAAAAAAAAGGTCTTCCAAGTGAAATATAAAGAATAGTTAAAGTAAAATATAAAAAAAGTTTAATTATCCATTAAATTAGACCAAAAGGTTAATAAATATATAATACGTTTTACAACGTATTAATAAAATCTATAGTGTTATTATTTACTTGTTTTCCGGCATATTATTGCTAAATACACCAAAATCTATAAAATATATATTTTTTCAAAGGATAATGTGAATAATAATGTTTTAAGCAGAGCAATGCGAAACCTTATTTGAATTGCAAAATTTAAGGATAAGTGCATGAGATTGTCTGAACTGCATAACAGAAAATAGTATTTAGAAATCTTATCTATTGAGTTTAGTCTTTAGAAATTGTTTAGCTTCTTATAAAGGATACTGGATAATGAAATGAAAATTATTTAACCAAATTAAACCCTTATTAATTTATAAACTAATAACATCATGAAGGAAGTATACAAAATTATACTGCTAATGATCTTGTATTTAAATTCAGAAATTTTTCCTGTCGTCAAACAAGCACTCAAGTGACTTGACTTTTTTAAGATATTGTAAAAGAAGCTTCACTTCACTTGATCACCTTACTATTTATATCTCATATGCTCAGCTTTGATTCCTACCTAAGACTTTGGTATTTTCTGTGGATAAACCAGATTGCTTAGAATTTTTTGTGTCTTTAAAAAAACAGAAAAGTACGTGCTGATTATTAAAATATCCCAAAATGACCAGGACTCGCTGAGGATAATTAATGTGGAACAATAAAATAATTTCCTCTACTACCCACAATCTATTTTCATAAATCAGGCAGTGTTCATTATATGAGTAGAGATCATTTCTAGAGTGCTGTTGTGGCATTGAGCAACGAAAAGTTTTCGAATAAAGCTTTCAGCTGCGCTGTCAATTCCAGCTGTTATCAATTCGCCTTGAGCCTAACTAATTTTCAGATTGAAAAATATTTTATATTGCCGTGCCCCAAATGAATTTTCTTTTCATAATATAAATAATCATTAATTTCCTTTCATACTATAAATAATCATTCTAATTTAAAGCATAAAATATAAGGGGAAATAGGATGGAATAAGGAGATAAGGATGAAATAGGAAAATATCCCGAATAATAAATTCCAACAAAAAGTATAAAAAACAAATAAAATTAATCACAATAGAATGAAATAATATAAACTAAATAATAAAATAATATAAAATAAATAAAATAAAATAAAACGATATAAAAACGAATAAAGTAAGTTCAAATAAAATAAAATAATATAAACAATTAAAGGAAATAAGAGTTAAGTAAAATAAATAAAAAATGAAATTAAATAAAATTAAGCAGATAAGAAAATAAAATAAATTAATACACTAAAAATAAAAAAAAACATTTAATTCATTTTTACCATGCCATTAATGACCATTTCTTTTCTTTAGTATAATTTTTTAATTGTTTTTTAACTTTGGTGTAGGGTTAATAACTTTCATATGCTGCTTACTTTTTCACTACTACAATTTTAAAAACAAATTTCACTTATCAACACAATTGCTAACAAATGCTTACATGCAAATAAATAAGTCATCCTCCAAGTATTTATATCCTCGTTTGTATGTGATTGCCTTTTTAACAAATTAATTTCAAATTCAACATGTGTAATTCATTTACATATGCATATCCATCAATAACAAGAACAACAACAAATCCCAACTTGTCATGATGTCAAACATATTAGCATTATCCTTCTTTGACCAGCATCAACGATGTTTTTCTTACGGCCATCCATTTGTCCTATAAATATTGGAATTTTCGTTTGATTTCTTATCAGTTTCACTGCAACCTTGTGGTGTTAAAGTTCAAATAAATAATAATTTTATATGTTTTATAGTATAAAACAATATATTTGTTAAATAAAAAAAATAACAGTGAAAATATTATTTATTTTTCATAACTAAAATTTTTGTTCACTTGTGCTTTTTTGATTTTGCAAGAAGTAAAAAGAAGGACAAATCAGCTAAAAGAAAATTCACCAAAATAATCCACAGTAAATTTGCCTGATCATGAGTGGTTTGAGTTGCTTAACTTTCGGCTTGATCGTATTTTGCTGTTACAGTATAAGCATGTCTAAGCCGACTCGTAATGAGGTAAGCTTCTATTTGTTGTTGTTGGTAAGAACGCATATTATAAACTAAAGATTAGTGGCGGTCATGTCCTTTCAATTTGTTTGTTAAAAATTGGGATATACATTTAATAAAATAATCGAAATTGGAGTTTCAATGAAGTATATAATACAAGGCAGATTATATCTTCTTATCTAAAAATAAAAAGGGCTACAAAATCTATTTTGTGCAACAAATGCTTTTAGATTCTTCAAACTTTTTCATAGCAATTCATGCAAGATTATCTCCGTAAAATTTGATAGAATTAACCCAAAATAACTTATGGCTCACCATGATAAAAGTATTCTATATTTTTATTCAGAGCATAAGAAATTTTTCTGCTAAGTTTCGTTTAAGTCCGTTTTTTCAAATACAAGAATTGTGGTATAAGTTCATAAGTGATCAAACCAAGTAATTTAGTATTATAAGGGGTATCTTATGATTTCAACCGGGGCTACAAACTATTTTATGTTTGACGCTGCAAGATTTAAAGCAAAGTGCTTGCCTTAAATTTGAGATGTAGCTACAGTGGTTTTTCGATTCGCTATATTTTGCAAACCAATGAGCCAACGATTTCTGTATCAAGATTAACTATGCCGGAGGAATTATTCATATCAAAATTTTTCAAAATAAATAGAATTGAGGAAACCAAGTTGGTTGGTTTTGTATGTTTTAACCCAAGTGTTTAACTTGAAAATAATATTTTTTAACCAACACTAAAGAGTTTCCCCTTTTTTATATAATTAAATGTCAACGTTACGTTAATCCGACATCAAAAATTGGCACCTGCTTATTGGTTGTCGACAAGAGTCGACTTCTGTTGATAGGATGAAAATATTTTCTTAGGAATAGCAAGTGGCAGGGGAGTGTCAATTGTCCAAAACGTGCAAATGTTTTGTTGTCTTTTTGAAGTGGCGTAGGACCTAACATAATAAAATGGGCAATGTGTTAAGCAAAGCCTTTTTAATATTCCCGAATGCTACTCTGAATCCATTTTATTATAAAACAAAGTCTCTATCACGCAAAATTGTCAGGGCAACAATTGAAACCCAATCAAAGATTTTCCATCAACAAAAAAACAACAAAAACAAAAATCTAAAACCTATAAATCAAAAAAAATGGGTTCATATTGTACTTTATTGCTGCTATAGCAACAATAAAGATATTGCAATGTAAAGTTGTATATGAAAAGTGTTAATATAAAAAAAATTTAAAACGGAAACAGAAAATAATATTTTGACACAGCATTTGAAAGATTTATAGCAAACGCTAACAAATACTGTATCTCTCTCTCATACACGCACACATACACACAATAGCCAAGTTATTGAATATATGTACGTTTTTGTCATATAAAATAAACATTTTAAAATATTTTTTGTGATTGGCTTTAAGCATTGATATTGAAAAACATGCTGAATTCGACAATCTTATTAAACCTTTTTGTAAGAATTTAAAGAGTTTTTTTTTAATAAACATTATTTAACCCAATTTTGACAACGATATATTCCAAACGAATGAATTGATTCTGATCGTACTGGAAGTAATTAAAACAGTTTTCCCAGTTATAGAAGATGTACCGTTTCTTCATAAACGATTTGACAAGAACTTTTGTTAGAACTTTGTTAAGTAAAACAATTGACTACTACTACTACTACTACTGTTCTTCATGGGATGCTGCCTCTGGTTGCACTATAAAATAAATTTCTAAAACTATTAAAGAAACTGATTTTCAAAATATATATTTTCGAGAAATATAGTCACATCATCTCATGATATCAAAGAGAAACTATAATCTCAGTGGCGGAAGTTTTGATTTGCTCTTAAAGCCGTTCACATACACATGTATAGAGCAATACGGGTATTAATGAAAAGAAATTTTTAGAAAATTCAAAATGTGAAATTCGCTAACTTGCCATTTTTTATGCGAAAAGTTGGAAAAAATAATTATAAATGCTGCATATTTGTTTCTTAAAATGCAAAATATGAAAGTGGTCGATATAGAGTTGCGGAAGGATATGGCTATATGCCACATAGTGGAAATTATACCGCATAAATGATTTATACAATATATAGAGCGGTTTATTAAATTTTATTTGTATGGTGCTGCATGTCCTCCAATAGGGATAAACAGACAGATAATTAACATTTAATGATTAGAGAAATTTTTATTATCATTGCTTTGCTTTAAACGAGGAGAAATATTTTAAAGTCCTTCGTACGGGATGACATTTTTATTGCTCTCAAGATATCCTTTAGTGCGATTGCTTCACTTCTTATGAAGAAAAGTTAATTAGAAATTTAAATTGATTTAAGAAAATTTTTTAACTCTATTACAGTTAGCGAATGTGTTTTTTTTTTATTAAAATAAAATTTCTTCTAATTTTCAAATGACACAATGACTTAAAAAAATCGACAATTTGGCATATTTGTATCCCTTCCACTGATCCATCTATTGCCAGTAATAAAAAGCTTATCATAAATTAAATATTTTTTTCTTACCATAGTTAGACAGTTTCCAATTCCGTGGTTACACATTGAATACGGAACGTGTGATCATAATAAAAGTTAACGCTTCTGTTAGCCTGCTATACGACGCTAAATTCCCAATCTTAATCCGAATATAATGAAAATTTTCACTTTATCTTGATCTATTTTTAACACAATAAAATCCATACCTTCATAAATTCATACCCATGGTACCATTGGTGATGCACATGGTATGCTATGTCATTTTGTCATAATGTAAAATTTTTACAAATGAATTCTTTGAAAACAAAAATAAAATAATTCAACATTATGTCTATTCATATGTGCGTCCTTTATATGTGTATGTAATTACGTCGAAACGTAGAATAGACGATGCTATAGTTCCATTTATTGTTGCTTATGATGTTGTTTTAGTCACAACACTCTTTTAAATTATTTAACTACACTATCATTTCACCAAAAACTTTCGTATCCTTTATTTTTTCAATTTAATTTTACTAAAATGTTTATTTTTAGAAATTTCATTTGTATTCAAATCAGCACTGTTTAATTACTATTAAAATTAGTAGTTGTTCTTCCTTCTAAATAACAAAACTTAATCAAATAGAGGCACACATTATATGAATTAACTGCATTTCGAGGATATTCATTTAATTATTTTCTAATGTTTTTGTCATTATGAAGAATGGGTGACTGTTTTTTTACTATTATTTAATTTTTTTATTTATTAAATAAATTTTTAGTTAAGTTCGTTACTAATATTTATTCAAGTCAACAGATTACATAAAAATATAATTTGCACTGCAAGTTATTGTACTGATTTGAAAAAAAAGAAATTGTGGTTGAATAAAATTGATATTGAGATGAGCGAAAATTTAGTTGATATCAAGAATTTATTTCTGCTAGTACTACCGACGAAATTGGGCTCAGTATGATTTGAGTAGCAGCCCCTTTTTCCTTCGAAATTAATTAATGAAATTTCAAAAGCCATACAAAATACAAATTTTGCAAGTATAAATAATATTTTCTATGCCTTGCGTACTAAATTGTTTATTTGGGAGGTCTACTCTCTAAATTGTTATGTCCTCCATTCATGAAAATCACATATAAAAATATCTGATTATTCTAGTGGAATTCGACAATCAAACATGCTTGAACTTGTCAAAGCATGTACCACATGCATATAGATATGCATATATATTCGCTTTGATATATATCAAAAATTATATTGAATTGAGCCCAACAAATGTCCTAAACGCCCATAAACATAAACTGAACAAACAGTTTCTATGAATTGCACAATTTAAGAGAAATATATTAGAAGCTTGAAAGAGCAGGTATGTAACACATATACACACATATTTACAAATTTGCAACATTTTCAAAATCATATTCAAATAATACAGCAACACTACACAACTTTGTCTGTTTTATTTTGGTGCAAATTTCTATTTCAATTTTCAATGTCTATTAGTGCAATTCTGTGCACTTTTGTTGTTGTTGTTCAATTTGAAAAATGTTGTAAATGAATTGTATTGTGGCTTGAGTGTGCTAACAATTTCAGATTTCGTTATACTCAATTCTTAACAATGTATGTATGAGTGTACATACGCATACACATACTCATGCTCAAATGTAATACCGGCATACAACTCGTAGAATGTTTGTTCCAAAAAAAGGCACATCTTATACTCTTCTAAATGATAATCGCAAGAAGATTTTATTATGAAGAACACAAATTACTCTACCGGGACAACCATGAAAATTTGAAATTTAAAGCAAAAATAATAATAATAAATAAATAAATTACCTTTACTGAATAATTCATTCTCCTCTGGGCTATAGAAGAAAATAATATTTTAATAAATATGCCACTAATATGTATCATCAATGCGAAAAGTTCTTTGTTTCGCACAACAGCTGTATGGATTTCAATGGGCTTTAGAACATGCAGGGATGATTCTCTTTATTATGGTGGAGGATTCACTAATGGACTTTTTCCCTTATTCTGATTTCGGAATCTAGTTATAAATGGAAGTCCTGCACACAGGTAGTCTTTTTGTGCATAAAGCACTTGTACATTCTGTCTGTATACAATGTATACAAGACATAATTTAACCCGTTTCGGGACGATACCATAATTAAAAAAAATCGTAAGAATTCTAATTAAAGGGATATTTTTCCAACCCCAATCAAGAAGATTTTTAAATGTGTCTTTTATTTGTGTAAACTGCTAAGAAATTGGCTCACTGGTATTTATCTACAGGTAAAATGTGTGCGTGTCTGAATGCGTCGCCATTTCGGCTGGAAAAATTTCGCTTTAGGTGCAATACGCGTGTTGAACTTTTCAATCGAAGAGGTTCTACTACACATGGACATAAATGGTATAATTAATTTTACCAAAAAAATATTGGTAAAATTAACTTATTTTGCAGGTTTTTCTAAGCTTAAAAAGCCTTTTCGGTAAAATATTAGCTCGCATGTAAAATTAACAAAGAACAGAGCGATGAACAACATGACTTATTTCATTAAATTTTTATACACTTTCAGCCTAATCGGCAAAAACTTAGAACAGATTTATTGATCACTGTTAAGTAAAATTATTTTCATTTGCACGAAAAAAAGCCAACGCTAAAAAATTATTGTGCATATTTGCACGGTTGCAAATAGATCTAAGCAATAGCTTTTGACAGTTCAACCGCCATATTGTCCTTTGGAAGGATTGAATACTATAAAGTGAAATTATTTTTTCCCTTTTAATTCGTTATTTCATCTGCCGAAAGAATGGAAAGAGAATTATTTGGTCAGTTCGAAGAGCTACCTCGTCATCACCATTTCGCAGGAGCTTTAGTATCATATTGTGTTTTTATAAGAAAACATTTTTAAATAAAATACACAGATTTTGTTCTCTTACAAATTTTTGCTTACACAGTATATTTAAAAAGTAAGTTCTCTATTCCCCGCAATACACATATCAGACTTGCAATATTCACATCTGATTTGCAATGTGTACATCACATTTGCAAATTTATTCAGCAGCCATTGTGAAAACCCTTAATAATATTTTATTATTTACGTGAATTGTTCAATCGTGCACCTTGACGAAGTTATCTGGAATCGGTTAATGAATTTTTATTCATTTTTGGCAATATAATTGGAATTAAGTCTCAATGAAAAACCCTTTGGACAGCTTATCTATTGATAACTAGAATTCAAAGTACAAATATTTTAATTTCCAGCTAGAGTTGTAAAAATTTGTCGAATAATATTATATGTTAGGAAATTAATTAATATATAAAAAAATATTAAAATTAAATAAAAATAATGAAATAAAGTTTTAGGAAAAGTAATTTGCTTTTTTCTTCAGTAAAGTACTTAATTTTTTTCTACAGCCAACTGCGCACCTATTCTATCAAGTAGCGTATAACAACTTATAAGAACGCAAAGGGATCAAGCTCGAACTATCAATATTCCCCATAAAAATTTTGAAATTCATTTGCATGAAAACAAAAACCAAATTACTCTCCAAATAACTCGATAATTGATTGACATTTCCAGTCAAGAAACAGGAGTAAAAAGCCAAGTTGTTTCTGTCATGTCGTATTTGTTGTAGAATTGTCACTACTTTTTAAGAAAATAAATATTCCTATAAAAAGTTGAAAAGTATTTTAATATATTTTTTTTTATAAATTTATGTGTATGAGCAAGAGCTTTAGTGACACTTGGATCATATCACATTTAACTTGGGCTCACATGCTGGTTCCGTTGTATATAGCCCATATATCCTGTACTAATAATTTAGCAAACATGTTCAACTTAAGCATACCAATAAATTAATCGCAGTAGAAAATGTTTACTGGGTTACTTTTGTATAAGTTTCGTGCTTGTATCGCTGTAGCAACTGTTCAGCAAAAGTTTAGAGTTTTAAGCAATTACCATAAAAATGTACATGCATACGAAATTACCCTTTCTGTATGGAACTTTTTGTTCATTTCGTCGGATTTCAATTGCCTTCAGCTTAAAATCTATTTAAAAATCGTAAAAATAATATTGCACGAAAGTAACGTAATGGCTTCAAATTGAAATTGAATTGATGGTATTGGTTTGAAGTTAAGCACAGTAGCAACTAAATCGGATGCGTGGGAGTGTTTTTAGGAAGTTTTTTTTTTCAAAAAAGTTTTATTGTTTGCAAAATATTATCTATTATATAGACAAAGTTGCACCCTTTGTGGATATTTAAAGTGATGATAACATAGTTATTTTGGAGTTGTTTTTATCAACTACTTTCTATATAACATTAATGAAACAGAAAAAAGCTTTTAAAAAAATATATAAAAATAATGCTGAGATTGGAGTCCGAAAGTAGTGCGAGCCCGAATCATTTGCATTGATTTAAATTTTGATTTGTCATTACAGATTTTTCTCAGTTTTGCGTCCTATTCAGCTATTTGAGATATATATATATATATAAATATATATATATATATATATATATATATATATATATATATATATATATATATATATATATATATATATATATATATATATAGAGAGAGAGAGAGAGAGAGAGAGAGAGAGAGGGAGAGCTTAATTCCTCTTTTACAATTCAACTATTCCGAGTTGTTTATACTTTTTTTATACCATAGTTGTAGCGACTCTGGTGTTAAGTAGACGCATTAACTCTCTTAAGTTGTATGACTGTACCCATTTTATTAATTGTTTTATTTCCCTGGCGATTCTGCTAACATTGACGTTTTGAGGACGCTTTAATGTAGTAAACATTAGCGAAGAAGAGTTATCCAATCGCTGTTACTGTTAAGGTTCCAGTGTTATGCCTTCATCAAGTAAACAGTCCAATAACAATTAACATAACGCCACACTAAGTAAAGCAGAAAAATTCATGATGTTAATTTTTTTCAATGACTTTTCTTGACCAGCGATCCAACCCAGGTTCTCAGTCATAAATTAGTTTGCACTCAACGCACTAACTACTTCAGCCAACAGCAGCCTCAACTTTTGAAACTTGTTTGTTGTTTTTTAGCTGTTCGTAGGCTGACATTTCAGTGGCCGCTAAACCAAATCTTCAGTGAACTTTAAACAGTTTAAAAATATTCAACCTTAAATGTTTATGCTAAAACATGCAAAGAAAATACGAGAAATCCCTATCGCCCGTTATGTGCGACTTATAGTTTTTGCATCATATAATGCAATAACAAGAGTAGTATACATATATTTAATTTAGTAAAAATATAAATTTAAAACATTTTATGTAGTATTTTTCGGTCGAAAAATATTTGGTTAAAGTTTACTGACAATTTGGTTAGCACCAATGAAGTGTCAACATTTGAAGAAATGAACCCGCTAAAAATAATTTTTTTTCAAATATAGTAAAAATTTACCCATTTAGCTGGCATTTTCTGATTATAGTTAATCCCACTAGAGACTTTGATTGGTATAGAATTTTCGACTTCCAGGTTAATAATGGGTTTTTGAAAAAAATTTAAATAATTAAGCCTGAGCCACGTTAAATGCAAAAACAAAAATAAATTTTAGAACAGTCATTCAGGAGTTACCTTTTACTTCACGAGTAATTTTGTAATATAATTTATTTATTGTTGTGTGTGGCTAAATTTAATTAAATTACTTTTACAGTTTTGTCATTCATTGTGATTAATATTATTACTTACTTAAGAATTGAGCTTAACTTGTTTTGTTATTATAATTGAGTGTTTTCTTAGATTATTTGGTTTAGTTTGCTTTGTATTATATTTTTTCCTTTTCTTCAAAGGATAAACTTATTTTGGTAATACAAACATTTTTATAAAAAGCGAAACGCACAGAAATGGATTTTGTTGTTATAGATGTTACATTTGTTCGTGAAATTAATTGAAAAAATTTTATTCAAATAATTAATTATTTTTTAAAAGCGATTAGTATGACTACCTAATCTAGCCGCAATAAAATAAAATAAATAAAATATAAGGAAATTGAAGTCAGTTAGAAAATTTACTTTGACTTGACACATGTGTTATCGTCTAATATTTATTAACTTTTCTCACCGCCAACTTATGTATTTAAGCTTGACAATAAAATAGCAATTAAGTACATATCAACTTTTAATCTCTTTGTTTAAATTTAGACTGTCAAAAAGGTGGATTCACCCACCCAAGTACAACAACATCGCCAGCTGCAAAGTGAAGCCGCGTATGAAACACGTCAGAAACGTTCAGAGGTAGATTTTGGTGGCAACAACAATGCAAGAGGAGAATATAAAGATTTTAATGAATTAATAGAAGAACTAGATGAAAATAACATTGCGCCAGTGTCAGAGGAAACAGAGTCGGATAATATACCACCACTGCTATATTTCATGTTGGTGCAAAAGCTGAAGCAGTGTAGGTTAAATATTTGCATGCATATATTAAAAGTTTTTATTGTAGTGTAAAATTAATTTGCATATTTAACAAGATTTTTATAATTATATGCAACTTTCTTTTATCATTTCTTTTCTCTGTGTTGTAAAACTATGTATTTTTGCAAATTTATTTTCCTGTTCTTCTTTAATGTAGTGCAAAATAATGAACGTCAATTACCCTCCAGACGTACACCACGCCTGGGACGCAACATTGATTTTCAGCTGTTTGATGCCGGTGCCGCCACCCCTACAGGACGTGACTTTGAGAGATCATTAAATATGGGCAACGACTATGCAGTCCCACGACAATTTATACCTCGTTTCATAAAGAAGTCTGTGCAGTTCAAGCCACGTTTAGGTAAAAGAACACAAGTGTGCAATTAAAATTACCAGCGCGCCAAAACTAAACTACTCCCCTAAAATATATTAACTGTGACCAGCAAGGATGTTCTAACAATTACCACTTAGAACTCTACATGTACTACACTTGTAAAACACACTCCCAGCTAAACGCTATTGACATTCAACTGCAACATTTTGAGGAAGAAATTAAACGGAAACTTAACGACCATGGCATCTATTTATTTATACTTCATACTCTTATGAATATATTAATAAGCACTTTATTATTAAATTAAGTTGGAAAAAACTGCATGTACTTGTATCTTATTAAGATATAGAAATTTATAAAATTAACAAATAATCCTTGTGCAAATAAAAATTAAAAAAAAAGAAAACATTTTACAAATATTGATCATAAATATACACAGTTTCAATCGCATACAAAGCGAATTAAGGAAAAAGTAAATATTTATTAAAGTCAAATAAAAAATTATATTTGAATGCAAAGTAAATTGTGCAAGAAAATTTAAAAAGAATATATACCTTTAGCTGAAATTTGTTATAAGAAAAAAGTTTTGTAAAAATCATTACAAATGTGACGGACATGAAATAAATTAAAATGGACACAAGCAAACAAAGGAAGTAACGCGAATGTAACTTTTGGAATAAACTTATAAAAATATGTGTAATGAAGAGTTTTTTTGAAAGGGTTGACATTGTTGTTTTCTGAAATGATTGTCTTTCACAGAGAGTACAGAAAAAAATAAAAGGTTTCTTTTTTATTTATTTAATCTTTTGAATAACCCAGTCCGTAAAGTTCACAATTAGTTATAAATCTCTAAAATAAAAATTTCAATATTAATATCAATAGTTGAATATACATATACATATATGGTATATACACTATATATATATATATATATATATATATATATATATATATATATATATATATATATATATATATATATTCGCGATATCTGGCAATTATTTTAATTTTTTTTATCGCTGACTTAACCGGAATATATCTCTGTGATTTTCTGCCAATTGGCTCTTCAGTGGACTTCAAACATTGTGCTTGGAAGTGCTGTCGAGTAAAATTGTATAAAAAAATATTTGATAAAAATTTCAAACTGAAGATATTCTCGCAATATGAGTATTTTAAGTGGACATCTTTAAAACACAAAACTTATACGACAGTTGTTTACTGCCAATACAAAATTAATTTGTATTGACATTTTTCAAAAAAGGACAAAAGGGACATGAAATAACAAGAACTTATACGAAAGGCGATTTTAAAATAAGAAACGTGACAAAGGAGGAAGCACTGAAAAAAAGGAAAAATTCCCCCTTTCGTCTCACTGCTGTTCATGATAGTTATGAGAGAGTTGAAATCATATCTGTAAAATATTAAGAGTGGCATATGGTGATTGTGCTCTGAGTCAGAAGAATGATTACAAGTGTTACAAGCTTTTCAAAGAAGGTCGAGCAGATGTGAATGAAGCTCCGTCATATCAAAAATCGAAGAAAATCATGAGGAAGTGTGGAAAATTGTTATGGAGAACCGTTGAATCGAGAAGTAGCAAAGGGTATCGGTTGGTTGGCTCATGCCATCAAATTTTTTTTTCGATGTTCGTTCCAAAATTGATGAATATTGAACAAAAATACCCTCGCATGGGAATCGCTCAGAAAATGTTGAATGACGTTAACAAAGATTTAGATTTTCTAAAAAGAACTATAACTGGTGACGAATCATGAGCATATGGTTATGACATCGTAATCAAAGTCCACTCGTCCCAATGGAAGAGCCAAGGAGAGCCAAGACCAATAAAAGCACGTAATTTTCCATCAACTATCAAGTTTTTGCTCACTATTTTCTTCAATTACCATGGCGTAGTATATCATGAGTTCTTGCCACGTAGTCGTACGGTTAATAAGGAGTATTATCTTGAAGTTATGGAACCGCTTGGGAGAAACAATACAAAAAAAAAAAAACTTGCGATGATACGCCTGTTCAATCGTCATTGCTTGTTCGTAATTTTTTGGCCGAAAAGAATACCGTAATCTTGCATTAGCCACCATATTAACCAGATTTGGCTCCTGCGACTTTTTCCTGTTTCCAAAAGACACCTATGAAAGGACGGCGTTTTCCGGCGATTGAGGAGATAAAAACCCTGTTGCTGAGAGAGCTGAAGCTTATACCAAAAAATTAATATCAGAACTGGAAAAAACACTGGCACAAGTATGTTATATCTAAGGGAGACTAGTTTGCTGAATAAATAAATATTTTTTGAGAAAAAAATTAAATGCAACTTTTCTACTTGACCTCGTGTTAATGAAATTTTGAGTGGCTTGAGTATGAGTACTTTGTTTGTCATTTCTGATTAATTTTTCCTCCATTACCCCTCTTGGTAGCATTTGGTTTCCACAAAGGATCTTCATCTTACTCGAGTTGTTGCTGTTGTTTTAGCATTGTTACTTTTGCCTTGTATCATTTTCGTTAATTGGTTTTTGCCCTAGCTAAGTAAATGATTGGTCTACTGGAGCAGATTCTAGGATAATGGAGCTGCCATTTATCCTCGCCTAGAAACAACGCTTTCTTTGTATTTGGTGTAGTGGTGAGGCACCTTACTAATCTTTAATTCCTAACATTTATCTCCAGAAGGTGGGTGGTGGTTACCTGACCTTATCATATCGTGGTTGCATTTACAATTCTGTTTCCTTATCTGTTTTGTGCAAAATCATAATATAATCTTATCAAAAATATATATATTTTATAAATTGAAGTGAAGTGGTTGTCGCAACCATGTTATAATATTTTCAATAATTTCTTGTTGTAACTAACATATTAAAGTTATCTTTTTCTCGTATAATAACTGTAATAATATATGGCATTATTAAATTCTACATTATTATCAATTTTTACAACATACACATAGAGAAAAAAGTATGATTACTAGTTGAAACAATATAAAAAACATGTCGGCAAGAAATATGTAAGAGAAAAATATGTAATAATAATATGTATTTTGCCTTTTGTTTAATGTCAAAATAAGCAAGCTTTAAGGCTTTAATATATCAAGTCGTATTAAATTATTAACTCTATTAACAACTGTCATGCAGTTAAAATCTTTTGTTCAAAATATATTACAGTTTCTAATAATTAAGCTAAAACTTCATGGACGATATTAGGTTTATCTCCTTTGATTTACTTTTACGTCACCAAATCTAGAACTTCTTGTTTTCTTCTTGTGAAAATTATTCATAGCCAAAGTAAAATTTTTAGAATGCCACATTTAATTTTTTTGCTGGGTAGTGTTATTCTTCCTTTTCAAAATATAAATTTTATATTTCTCTTTCATTAGATAATATCGAAACAAAAGCAATTATATACTAATTTCTTTTGACACGCGTCCTTTTAATAAATTCTTTGGAAAGTTAAAAAAATGACTTGCATTAATTTTGATAAGAAAATCCATCTCAAAATATGTAATTAATGAACGACATTCTAATGTTATTAATTCCTCGAATTTTTCTTCTTTGCTGTTGTAAAGTTATTTTTAAATTGAAGATTAAATTCCATACAACGACACATATCATTTTATCATATTCTTGTCTCCTGCAAAAGCAATGTCGACGTAAAAAATACCAGTTAAGCAATTATGTCCTCAAAAGTTGGTTCTTTCTAATATATTCATTTAAATGTAATTTTTCTACCCCTTAATGAAGGTGTAAGTGTAACTTTGAGTGTGTTATTCCATATAAGGATTATATTTTAATAATTTTAGACTTCGTAAATTATTCTTAGATGTATGTGTATTCATGCCATTTTACATGCATTTGTGGCACGTTTTTTATTTAATGGCTAAACAAAATCTTTGGAGAAAAAAAAAGCAAAAAAAAAAACAACAACAAACTGGTATTATATATACATTGGTAGAATTTTTTTGAACACTGAAAGAAATTTTTGTGCGCTTTTCTTTACAGTGACTACAACGAGTACGTTGCATGTTATATATATATATATATATATATATATATATATATATATATATATATATATATATATATATATATATATATATATATATATATATATATATCAGCTAGACATATCATTTCACGTCACGTCAATCATTTCTTTCTGTGTAACTTTTCGTACGAACGTTCCGGCAAGACAAAATAATATTCTTATTGTGTTCATTGACTTTCAACGGTGACGATGTTTCTTTCAAATAAAACTAATTTCGCCTGCAGCATTTTTGCTGCTAAAGCATTCTTTTGGTGTTACGAAATACCATAGAATATATTCAAAAAGAGAAAAGCTAAAACGTTGGACTTGCGGTTAACGAAAACATCACATAGCAAACATTTCTTTAAACGAAGGAGTGTCATAATGCTGATGACGGATAATTTCATAGTTTATATTGGCAAATATGTAAACAAACAACACGAATGAAAATGAAATACGAAATTATGCCTAAAATCCACATTTGGACTCGTATTTAGTTGCTGTAGTACCGTAGAGATATTTGTGTTCGTAGAATTAACAGGACGAAAATGATGCAAAAAATATTTGTGGGAAAAGAACAATGAAAGAGCAAAATGAAGTATAAAAATTAGTTATAAGATCATTGAAAAATATGAACAAAATATTGGCAGTGGTTGATATAGGATGTACATGCGGTCTTCAAAAATCAACGATTTCCTTTATCCTCAAGAAAAAACAAGCTTAACATTGTAGAAACTGAATCCTCGATGATATTGAGAGATTAATTCTTATATAAATTGTAATTTTATTCCATTTTAGATTATTTTATTCCGCCTTAGACTCTATTCATGAAAAGTATTGATAAATAAATAAACTATATACTACACAAAGATCAATAGCGACTTTTCTTTGACGACTCTAAGCATAATTTGAAGGGCCCTCTTCCCAATATCGCAATCTGTTAATTTTAATTAAAAAATCTCGTCAATGAAAGAATAATTAATAAACATGAATCGAAAATTTTTGACGAGCTCATCAGATGAAAAAGGCCTCTAAGATAACAACCGTAAAAGAGACACTGCACTCCGTTTCCGAATAAAGATTTTTTATAGAATAAATTTGCTCTGTAGTTGTTGAAAAAAACTACATTCCAATTCTCCGTACAAATAGGTGACTCAGTAAAAATGCGTCGAAAATTACTCTAGGAATATACTTTCGTTGTTCAAGTATAAAATCATGTGATGCTGTGAAATTAATGAAATTAATCATCACAGACATTCTTGCAGGGCACGATTTACTACCACCACATCAATTAGCCAATACGTCATGCGTAAGCCAACATTATGTTATAATAAATTATTTTTGTAGTTATTTTACTTCACATGTTTACATGTTGGCAGCATATTTAATTTACTTTGTATTCTATTATATGATGACTCCGCGAAGTAGGATATTAATTACTTATTTACTGGCATATTGATAAGGAAGCAGAACTGCTTAAAAAAATAATGTTGCCTTCTTTGCCTGTGAATTAAAAGACAGAATGTATTCTACTTTCATTTAGTGGGCTAAATAGACTTTTGTTTTCTTTACAACTGAACATAATAAAAATTCCCATTAGAACTTTTGGATGAGACCAAGTATTCAATTAATAAATTTTTCAGTACCTCCTATTCCAAAACAAAAGACATTTTTATTATTATAAATGGGCTAATACGACCTGAAAATTTGCTCTGTGTACATGCTCGTATAATAAAATATTTAATTTTATTAAACATTTCGTTAAATACTTTAGTTTCTAAACATTTTCAAGGGTTGGGAAAATCTATTTAATTTTGTACAAGTGTTATGTTTTTTTTTTACACAATTATACTATAAAGTTTTTTTATGTCAACAAAAATACATTTTCTACATCCCAACCTTTTTTGTTTTTGTTTTTTGTTGTTGTTGTAAATCTTAAGTGTTGCAAGCGGCCTCAGGGAGAGTGGTTGCAGGAAATAAAGAGAAACTAAGAAGATGTCTGGATAAGGGTATGATGAGCAAATATATTTTGAAAATATATCATTCTAAAAATAGACTCGCAAGATTTCAGAAGCAAAACTACACCATTTTTTTTATCAAAAAAAATTCCTCAACTAATTAAAAAGCAGTCACTGTTTCGCTGAACTCGTGTTACTACGTACACGCGTATACTTAATATTCAATTAGCAAATATATCACGCATACGCCAACATATTGTTACAAAAACTTATTTGCATACCTTTATTTCGCATATGGTATGATTTATTTATATGTTATTTGCTTCCATTTCACCAGAACATTAGTGACGTTATTTTTTGTATACCGTCGGCTAAGCTTCAAAAAAGCTACAAAAAAGAAAAAATTTCAAATTGGCATTGTTTGATTGATTATGATTATGATCGTGATTAGAATGCTATTAACCAAAATGTATCCAAAATGTATAAAATTCCACAAATATACAGTGACGTTCGTTTATAAAATGCACCGATTATAATAAGTTATAGCATATAAATAACAAATTTTCCAATAGCAACAATTTTTTACAATTATTTCATATAATATGACAATCAGGATTAAAGCTCAAAACGAGTTAATAGCAGTAACATTTTGATCTTCTATTTTGAGAGTAGCATTCAGGGCAATTCCGGTCATTTTACTCAATTTCAGGAAGATATGGTGTAATAAATTTCTGTTTAAAAATTTGATGTGGAATAACAGCGAATGAAATTGCTTGTAAAATGTAGAATAATTTATTCTACGAATAAAAAAGACGTTTACGCTGAAAAGCTAATAAATTCTAAGAATCAACATACAATTTTAAGAACTTTTTCTTGCAGACTTATATGGTTATGATGAGCTCCGCTTATATAAAATTTTTGCTTATTACGAAGTCTTCTGGAAGGACACCATACAAAAATTCATGAAAATTGTTAAAAAATAATTTTTTAATTCATTAAAATAATTGTTTTTATCATTATTTGACGCTATGACAAAATGACCAAAAATAATAAGAAATAAGTAAAATTTTCGAATAGATATATTATGTGTCATATCAGCATACCAAAAGATAAGAAATGAATGGAATATATCTCTTATATTGCTCCCTTTTATTTAGTAATACATTGTATATCGAAAAATACCCTTTTAATTATGCTTAGATAAAAAGCTCTCAAGAATGAAATAGTCCTAAATTTTTATTTTTGGTTTCTCCTGTAAAAATTAAGAAGTGTATAAGCGATCTTTAAAGCTTTAGCCGGCAATATGTACATATTTTAGTTTATATTTACATAATGCTCAATATGGGAACTTCAAAAATATTAATATAAACGTAAAACTCTTTATACGATAATAAAATCCTATTTCATAAGTAACACGATTTTCCGCTTAAAAAGCTTTTGAAGCTTTTTTTGCAAAGACCATCGGTTTAACTCTTTTCTTTGTACAAAATATAAGAGTTGTGCACTTCTCACTTGAATTACTTAAATCATTTATAATCTCACGCCATCTTATACGATCGTAATTAAATTTATTCTTAATAAATTGTTAATGAATGACTATTAAAAATTTATTTCTTGATAGAAAGATTTGGTATCTTTTTACAATTTTTGAAAAGCCTTTTTATAAAATTCAACAATTTGGATGTCTCAAGGAAATTAAATTTGTTCAAAAGTGATACTGAAATAAGAAATAAAAAATGAAATGATAAAATGTCTGCATCTTTTCCAATGCCACTACAAATTAAAAGAAAACAAAAGCATTTTTTAATATCAAACAGCTTATTTCAGACTTACAAACTGTATTCAGATTATTGTTAGTTTTGTAAAAGAAAAATCAAAAAATCATTTTGTTCTTATCCGATTTTACCCAAAGAAAAATTCGTGTGACTTTGGACAAGAAAAGAAGTGAAATTATTTTCTCGTGAGCTCTTCCATTTGTAAAAATTTTGTATTATGGAAAGCTTTTTGTGCAAGTTATGACTGAAGGGGTGTAAGTTTTGGGAAAATTCATTATCTACGTGCAACAGATGTTGTATATAAATAAAGTGAATAAAAATTTTTTTTAGCATGCTCGTACATTAAAATATCGATTAAAAAAAGTAACACCTTAAAGTGAAAAGGAAACCTAATCGTTTTGAAACGTGACAGTTGTTCTTGATTAGGTATGGACTAATATTTGCATGGAATTTCACATTGTGAAATTAAAAAGAAAAGTAGCATTTGTTATAAGCGTGTAGTTGTCACCTCAATCGGTGGCATGAAAAATAATTGAAATAATAAATATTTAAATAAGTTTTTTTTTTAATAATTTTTTAAAATATATTTTTCGAAGTATTTACTGAACGTGAGTCTTCATTATCATTATTAAATTCTTTTTTTTTTATAGGAGCAGAAACAAGCATGAGCTGAAAACTGAAGCCAAAAATGAACTGGATGTAGTTTGAAAATTTCTCCTGATGCCATCTCTAATATGTGAACATGTGTGCACTCCTTAATGCATATGTAAATCAGAGAGCATTTTTCATACCCATACAAAAATTTTTTTTGGTCAAGAAGTGTCAATCTGAAATCTTATCGATTTTTCTCAAATTAAATTATGGTTTTCAGTTCAGTCATCTGATTGGTGTTGTGAAAAAAATTGTTGGAGATTGGAATCAAAATCCATCGATATTCATCAGATTACTTCAAAAGGATTTTTCTTAAATCGACCAATTTGCATCACATATTTCAATAGTTTAAATTCCATCATCTTCCTGAATAATTTCAAGAAGATTTTTGTTCGTTATATAAAAGCAATAAGTTTCTGTAGCATTTGTGATTTCATATCCAGAGGTATAAGACGAAGAATCTAACTACTTCAAATATTGGAATATTTTTTCATTCAATTTTATATTATTTGTTTTCATTCAAAATAGAAACCAGACGGTATAAAATATCAATGTAGTTTGAAAAGCTTGCAAGCCGAAAAAGATAATCAAGACTTTGTTACCATCATCTGAGGATACATCATTGTGACATTTTGTCCACCAAATTTACAACGCACTCATATTATTAAAATGGTAGCAATGATTGACCATATTTCGACTCTTGTTCTTAGTGTTTTCGAATATAAATGAAATTCCTGATATCCTCTTTCATTAAGAGAAATAAATAGTTCAACCTCTATAAAATGTATTTGTTAAAGATTTGATAATAAAACAAGTACTGTTGCTCATTTACATAAACAAATTAATTTAATATATAATTATTGAGAAATATTATATACATGATTTAAATGCAACAAAGTCAAACGAACTTTTCAAAACGCAATTTTTTTTAAATGTCAGCTTCCATATCGAACACTTTTTTCTATATACAAGGAAGATATTTTGAACAACATTTTTATCAGTTTTTTCAAAAATTTTAATTTCTTCAGATATGACTATATATTGCAATTAGAATGTGATGTATAAAGAAAAAATATTTAATATATATAAAAATATTTTAACTGAATAAAAAGAATTAGTTTTTCCATTAAAAATCTCGTTTCCTTTGTGCCAGGATTATAGCAAATACTCGTATACAATTTTAAAACTAATGTCGAATTTTAGCAATAACGTCATGGGGATATTAAGATTTCAATTTTAACCGGCTTCAAAAAAGGACATTGAATGACACTCTTGCAGCTTGGTCCCACTGTAAGCAATATGTAGGAAAAATAAAGTACCAGTTATCGTATATTTGAATTACTATCTAAACCGAGCGGTTAACATTTTCTATTCAATGACTGGTTTGAAAGGGCGTTCACGCGGTGAATTTAGAAATCGGATGGACAATTTTTTGGTCCGAAGTAGTGATTATCTCATACATCATCTATTTGTGGATCGATCTAAAAAGTATTTTCTTACGCATATACTTGTATAGTTTGGTTTTATAGAAACATGGATCGATTATCAAAATTTTTTAAAATATAGGCCAAAAATAGATGATATCGGATTACAAGCTTAATCAAAATTGCGTATATTTTATAATATGATCTTTTTATTTGGTTTTCTTGCGAGAATTATTCAAAACAATATATAAATCTGTTCAAAAATTTTAATTGGGTTTTCATCAGGAAATGGTTTTATTTATGGTTTATTTTAGACCTATCGCAGACGATAACCAACATCGAATGTGAATTTTGTGACACGTTTATACTTTCTTTACTGACCACCTAACGAGAGAAATATTCACTGGGCTTATTTGTCTATACGAATTAAAATATTTAAATGCATAATAAAAAGATTCAAATTTAGTAAAAATTGTAGAGGAAAATTTGTATAAAAATTCAAATTTTATCATGTATATTTATATATTCAGTTTGTGTTTATGTGTGTAGTTTCCTTTTGTTGACATACATAAATGAATACAAAAAAAAATTCAAATTGAGGCTTTTCACACGACTGATGAAATCCAGTTTTTTAAAAGGAAAAATCACGAATTAACACACGCACACACACACACACAAAATCCCGAAAACAAGCCCTTTACCTTTCCTATTATTCAAATTATGTTAACAAAAACTTGCAAAGTCAAGCACAATAATGCAAATAAAATAGTGTAAATAAAATATTTAAAGGTCGACGAAGAAGCGGCATTAATTTCTTATCCTCGAGACTTGAGATATATAAGCTTTTAAAAATAGTAAAAGCAGCACAAGAATTAGGAAATATGGCATTTAAATTAACTAGAACCAATTTATTACTGATTAGGAAATGAATATAAATTGAAATTGCGCTGAATGAATATGAGAGAGCCATACACATACAACACAAATGAGTTCTATTTTATTTGATACTCCATCTAATATGAAAATAATGTTCTTCAGATCATAAATATTTATGTCATTATTAGACTTCAATAATTTTATTTATGAATTCCGTTTGTGATTTATATACAATAAAATACAAAGAATAAATAAGAATGCTGTACTTGACTCTACAATTAATAGGTTTTCATGAAAATGTGATTCTTTGTTTTTTGAATATTCTTGCTCTGATAAAACATGCATAATACTGTTTGATAGATGGATTTTCAGACTGAAACACTACCCGATAAATTGCACGGTCATGACGATAAGTCTTCATAATGTTTTACTTGGAGCCGATATATTCTTCGCAATGAAAAGTAGTCATCAGAATGCTTTTTGATTGATAAAGATCATTTTATCAAATACCACCAAACAATCAAAAGCTTAAAATGAGTTACTGAATTTTCATAACCGAAAATACTGTCATACTGTCAGCAGTGGCATGCTGACTTAGTGCCATGGCTGATTACACCTGGAGTTCTATTCGGCAGTGAATGTCGCCCCATTTTTCATATGGTTTTTTTGTTTTTGATATAAAGAATATTCCAACACATCGACTAAGTTCTGTTCTATACTCTACTTTTCCTCACATACTTGAAAAGATAAAGACTTGCAAGATTGATAACAAGCCTCAACTTTTAAAAATCTGAAGATATGGCATTTTTGCCAAAGTGACTGCAAACGTTTACATCCCTGCCTTGTCTTGTTGAAACAGTATTTTCTTAATCCCTAAATGAGATCATTTTTGCTTCAAATCAATATTGGAGGTAATATATGTAAATGACTCCACTTTGGCTGACAGAACCACCGCACTCTTCTATGGTGCCTCCATCAAAAGAACCAACTGTTTTGATTATGCTTTGGTCACTAAAG
This sequence comes from Germaria angustata, assembly GCA_963681545.1. Lineage (NCBI taxonomy): Eukaryota > Metazoa > Arthropoda > Insecta > Diptera > Tachinidae > Germaria > Germaria angustata. The sequence continues at coordinate 21,211,963 of OY812998.1, read as the reverse complement.
TGGTTGCGCTGGATTTATGATTTATCTGCAGTTACAAAATGCAAAAACAAAATGGGATTACTCCTGAATATTTCAAGACACTCCCTTGAACTGTCCACACAGTTATGGTTATTCATGCAAAATGTGATGTACACACTCGGTTGAGATGCTTACAGCCTTAGACACCTCACTCACTTTCATTCTCCGATCGTCCAACATAATTCCATGGATGATAAGTAGTGAATATTTCTGGCGTGGCAACCATTTTTAAGCAACCTGAAGGTTTTTTGTCATTTGCGCTTGTACGACTACAATGGAACTCAGCAAACCTTTTTTTAGCCACTGAAATTCATGGTGCAAAGTCATCGTGATTTTATCAAAGTTTTTTCGCTATCGCTGATAATTTTTTATTGTAAAAATAATGATTTAAATTTGTTTCCATTTGTCTGTTTTTAACGGCCCTCAAAAGAAACTAATAGGTAAAGCTTGGGTAAATAAGAGTTGGTGGAAGCAGCATTGCTTTGAAAGTTCCTATGTTGCAGATATAAATTCACTGAATTATACAACTGCTTTCCTAAGAGACAAAAAGGAACTTTAAAACTTGTTGAAAATAATTGAAAAACTGCTTTTGAAATAATAATATTCAAACATTGATTTTTTGGGCCACTTTAGGTGCTGCATTATGTAAATTTTAATCAACAGGAATAAGTCAATTTATTTAACGACAAAAATTGGCGCCAAAACCTTTTGTTTGAATTATTTTATTTATTTGGGTTATGGAATCAAAAGTGGAATATGTGAAAATATGTACATACGAAAGATATATTGCTAATAGTTGCTACATGGATCGCTCAAGAGGTCCTTTCTAACCGACATCATATAAGTTTTCTATATCTAAATAGATTCAGTTAAATTATCCTTAAATATAAAGAGAGTATTAGTTCATTTTTCTAACACATTTTATATTTATTTTCTTACCTCAAGGTGACAATAATCTTAAACCTTTTTTTACTCTGTGAAATATTTCAAATATCTCTAGGCGCTTTAATATTAAATTCTCTACACGAATTTAATTCTTCAAGTCTGCTCGCATTAAATTAAATAAACACAAACACAGACGCGCAAAAAGGGCATAATTTATAAGCCTGAATGTTTTTGTAATTCTTCAGAATGTATTTATATATGTACGTATTTATGTATGTATGTGTATATACGTAATTTTTTCTCTAGTAGATAGATTGTATAATAAATAAAATACAATCGGATAATAAATTGATACTATTCCTCATATATAATAACATTTCTTTAGTATCGCGCTCCTTATGCTCCTTACGCTCATTGTACATACATATATATATATATATATATATATATATATATATATATATATATATATATATGTATATAATGATATGGCCCCAAGAGAATTAACACCATTTGTTGTATTAAAGTAAACATATTGAAATTTAAGATAAATACTTAAGCAAACATCTCTAATGGTGATTGTTTACATTTAATTGTAGGTCCTTTAAGGTCTGACATATTAAAACATAGACGTAAAAAAACTTAATTTAATTCAAACCAAACCAAACTGATAATAAAAACATTAAGAGAAAATTAAGCTGCTAAAAGCAATAAAACTGTAACTTAATATTTTGTTACAGGCAATGAATACGGGAAATACTTTAAAGGACACCTAGATATAGTATAAGTGTATAAATAAATTTTTATTTAAATCAAATGCTTAATGTAGAAACGTTTAATTAAATGGAAAAAAATAATGTCTACAAGTTAACAATGCTTACCTTTAGAATATGTACCTTTTCGTTTTCTTTTAAATTGAATATCCTACATTTAAGGCATATTTAATTGACCTTAATAATCCTTGCATTAAGATTCCTTATAAAATTTTTGAAAAATATACAAAACAATTTTACTAGTGTTTAAATTGTAAATAAAAATCGTTTCATTAAATTTTATACGGTTGCTTATACTTTTTCTTAATTTCATACAATTTTCCTGTGTGTAATAAATATTTTGCGACCCAGAATATATTTGATAGGAAATTAAAAGTCACAATTTTGAATCTAAAGATGTGAAAAAAACAAATCAAAAGATTATTTTTCGTCCAAGATCTTTTTTCATTTTTAAGACCTTTGCAACAAAAAGATGTGACACAATTTTAATTGCGTAAAAGGAATAAATCTAACGCTGTTCAATGACAATAATTTTATTTGAGTCCAGTGAGCCTTTCTAAAGTTAAGAAGTATTTAATGTTTAAAAAATAATGTCCGATATATTAAAATTTAAAGCCCTATAGCTTGGGAACAGTGAATTATACGCTATTGGCTTGTGTTCAATATAAGCCAAAGATAATGGCATTATTCATAAAATAATTTAGTAAAAAATAACTTTAAAAAAAGTTTCAAATTTGTTTCAGGTTTGTTTCGAAAAAAATTTTAGATTTTTTTTTTTGCAATCAGCTGCCCGTTAAGCTAATTTAAATCAAGGATCTTCTGGAATGCAATTTCTTCCTTTTGTATATATGTAAAAAAAATTAAAGTCCTTGTTTTTTTGCACACACAAATGCAAACAATTAGTTGGTGTAATAAAGACGATTTCATTTCCTTCCAAATTTGTAAAAAATATCACCAGATAATCAGTTGGTAAATGTTTAAACAGAAATTTCATAAAAATATTCTTTCCTCTATAGCTTTTAATGTCCTCGTTACATGTATATGGTTTGTTCCATAATTTATCTTTATTACCTATAAAATTTATTTAAAAAACTTTCAGAAAATGGCGCTAGTTAATTCAAACTTTAGGCACTTTAAAAAACGTGTCGTAAGTTTTCACCTCTATTTATTCGATAAAATAAATATACAATTTAATAATGTAAGAGCATTCCATAATTTTAATGAAGGATACAATTTCCTTGATTTCATTTTTACAAACATACAAACAATAAATGTTTGGCGGAATTTCATTTGGTTGATTTAAGATATTTCAACCCACTACGAACCCATCAAAGGTTCTTTTCTTTCAATATTTTATCTGTGTTCTTTATGCCCACAAGCTAAACAAAACAAAACACATTTTTCTGCATATTTTATGACTCATTTAGAGTTGCATAAATAGTCTAATTTTTCCAAATTTTATTCCAAGAAGAGGGAATTTTTATATTTTGCTTATGAAGACTGCGAGCGATTTGTAAATTTTTATTTCTTTTTCTACTTTTTTTGGGAGTCTAAGAAAGGATATACAGATGTATGTAGGTCCTTATGAGTGGAATTAATTTACAATGTAATGCAAATATATAAAGGGTTCTTCATTAATCACATTGTGTCCTTAAATTTAAATAAACCAAAGTGTGCATAAAATATCGTTATTTTTTTATTAATTTAACATCCATCGCAACGCGTCGTGGCTTTGATAGATGTAATGTTTAATGGTTCTGTAGCATAAATCAGCCTAAATTTGGAGGATGGCATAAGTAATGTTGGCTTTGAGGACCGCTGTGGCTTATGGCTAATTTGCATAGATCTGCGGCTTAAGAGAATCCCACAAGATAAAGGCTAATGGGTTAAAAACGCACGATCTTGGTGGTTAGTGCATATCTCCTCCGCCGTGACGTCAAATCCTTTCTGCCGAATGTCCAATGTGGTATGAGCTGTGTAATACGTAGCCCGTCTTGTTGAAACAACGTATGGTTGGTACACATACCATCCCATTCAGGCATAAACATGTTGGTAATCATCAAGCTGTAGCACTCGATGTTGATGGTGATGGCCTAACTTTCACCAAATAGTGACTTTTTCAAGATTCATTGAATGTTCTTGGATCTCATGTGGATTGTGTTCCCATTTATCCACGAACGGCACTTATAGCGATCGTCAAATGAGAGAAGCGAGTAGAACATTGCTGGAGCAGCACAACCATTTTGATATAATTGTTTTTGAACAATTTATCCATTTATGGTGATTTGGCAAAACAAACTGAGTAAATAACAGCCAATTTGACGGATGTGATTTCAACTATATGGCCGCTATTAACTGTAAAAACTTACAAGTCCCTATTGGACGACCTGTTATACATCTATAAATTGCGTATAAGTATATATGAGCTTGAATACTTAATCAACTATACAATAGTTTTGTACAGAGGCCCTAAATAACAAATATAAATAATTCAATATCAAACCATTTCCTCTCAAATTGGGTCGATATTGAATTGGAATAAATTAAGCCAAATAAGTGGAAGGGATAAACGGAAAACATATATATACATATGTGAATCGCCCACATTAAGAAAAACAACGAAATAAAATTTCAAAATGGTTTCATATGCGGCCAACATAATTTTTACGGCTGTTAAGAAAAACATTTTATCTAATATTAATAAAAAAAAATTTAGTCCTTCGAAAATTTTATTTAATTTCTTTAATTTTCGATTTTTTTTTAAATGTTCTAATTTGTAAATATTACTTTTTGATAAATCCTTTTAACATGTTCTAAAATAGAGCGATAACTTCTTTAGTTTTTGCAGTTTTATAAATTGTGATCTTGTAACTAAAATTTAGTAGACTTTTGCAAGTTCTACTTAATAAATTTTCTTAAAATTTTAATCGCATTCCTTTGGAAGAAAATTAAATCAGCAAGTACGGAATCACTATTTTTATACGTCTTCTAAAATCCGAGATACGATGAAGAAATAAATCAGAATTTCTTTAAATAATTTATGTAAAGTAATTATAAGACTTACCCCATGATAGGCTTGAACTAGCCCATTTGTCTGGCTCTACACTCTACCTACTAGTCTATTGCAAGTTGTCCCGGAAAGGATTTAAATAGTTTTGAAGAAATGGGATTTTCATGCCTCAAAATTTAACTGATAGCCATTTCCTCGACTTCCTAGGAAGTTAATTTAAAAAAAATATATTTTTGGAGGACTCAAACGGTAGTCATAAAGTCATATGTCATAAAATAATAGCACGAAAATATATGACTGCTATGAACAACCCGTCATATTTCAGAATTCGGTCAGCTGATATGAACATAAAACATTTAGAAATATTTGATATCAGAGAAAAGATATTGAAACCTTTTGTTTCCAAATGACAAAAACAAGAGAAAAAATAAAATAATGCACAGTTTGTGTGAAAATTACATGTTGGACATCATAACGGGTGGATCAAGTATGAAAAAAATGTATCCATTTAAATTTTAATTCATCTCCTTGTAGGTGCTGAATACGAGGAAGAACAAACTGGGGAAGGGTTTTTAATAAATGTTGCTAGTTTGCTCACTAGCCGCAGAAGTGTCCACCTTGGGCTTCCAAAATCTCTATTAGCCACTTTCCTTCCAGCAGATTCCATCTTTTAGGTGGATTTGTGCCCCACAACTTTAACTTTTGGCTCAGATTTTTTCCATTATTTTTATGACAAAACAATAAACATATGTACCTCAAAAGGTCCTATTATTTCATGACTTTTTTTGTTTGAAGCACAAAAACAATTTTTTTAAACTATGCTAAAATATTAAGACATTATGGCAATATGACTTAATAGCACACAGTTTGAATCCCCTAACAACAGTTTACAATAATGGCAAAAAAAATTTCAGCAACATTTTTATTTTTACTGCATCGAAATATATGCATTTTCATAACTTCCTTAGAAGTTTTTTTTATTGAGTCTCATCCAAAACCTGAAACTTTCGCAGCTCCATGTAGCTGAGGTGACAAACACGTCGACTGTTGGGAGTAATAAAATATTAATTGAGAGACAAATAGCAAATAGACTTCCAAGAAATTAGTTTATCATAACATCTTGAATATGACTTTCAATCTAATGAAATAGATTCAAAAAGGAGAACAGCTGGCAATGCCATGCATATGTTAAAATTTGGAATGATTTTTCATCATTCCACCTCAAATTTGGTTCACAAATAGAACCTTTTCAGCTATAAGCCATCTTTATTGTTCTACTTCTTACTTGCTGTATTGAAATTACTGAAAAAGATACAGATTTTCACTGCTTCCGTATCACTAGTTGTAGATCTTATTGACTTTTTTTTAACGTAGAATACGTTATACGGTAAGGTAGGGGTGTTGATCTGAAGCACAAAATTTTGAGAAAATGTTTGTCAACTTTCACCCACTTTTACTTATATACTAGCGGGCCCGTTGCCTGCTTCGCACGGCAAAACAAAATAAGAAAAGAAACACACTTGTTTTTAATAAAGTTGGTTTTGTTCCCAAAAACACACTCACTTCACATACGCACCGCACACACATGCGTTATCGGATTTTAACCAAACTTCATATAAACCATATATGGGCCACTGCCTACGTAGTGTATAAGTTTGGTTGAAATCGCTCGACGCGTTTATGAGTAGTTCGGCGACGTACATATACGGACTTATTTTGATATATATAGATTAAAACATATTTTAGCAATTTTTATATGTTACTCAGTTTTGGTAATATGTTTTGTTTCGAATTACATTAAAAAAATTATATGTCTATATATAAAAGTTTTATCTAGTTAAGGAAATAAATATTTTAGAGCATGATATTTTAGACTTTTTTTGTACATGCCGCTGTTGTTGTTGGTTTGTAAATGCTGCTGTTGTTTTTGTTGTTGTTGTGAAATCAAATGATTTTGTTTTTGCTGTGCTTTGTTTATTTATCGAGCAGCGTGTAAATGTGTGTGTGTGTACATTTCGTTTTGTAGGATCGATCGGTTGTTAGTTCGCTTGGAGGGGAACATAAAATGAAGGGATGGGAGCGTGCACACTTGTGTGTGCTTGAAAGTTTACAGATCCTTGCTGTCGTTTGTTTGGTTCTGCGAGCAGCGTGTAAATGTGTGTGTATGTACATTAATACAAAGGATTGGCGATGTATACGCTCACTATATGCGTATATATGCTGTATGCGTATATATTAGATATATTTAAATCATTTATGAAAAATTATATTTAATTCATATATTTTAATTGCAAAATGACTAACGTATTATACGTCTGAGCTATGCGCCCGTGTTATCTCACACAGGCTTGTATTTTTTTAAAGCTTTTTTTCCTAATTTATGCTACTGTAGTGTGCAAAAGTGTTGCATATATCCTAGACTTGCTAGATCCACAAGGGTGGCAAGGGTAGTATAAAATTAAAGTAATTTCCGCCGTAGAGCTTATTTCGCTTTCTGATTACATTTATTGCCAAAAAATTGCATCTCCTTTTGCTTGCAGTGCCTTATTATATTTGGATTGACTTAAAGAATTTTTCTTTTTGAATTTGGAAATTCAATTAATAAGGAACTCAAAGTTTCTAATGTGCAATCCTCAGTAGTAAAAAGCAAAAAGAAACAAATTTTAAAAATGAAATACGAAAACAGTTTGATGTATAGTCAGAAAAATAACTAATCAAAAAATCTTACCCACTTCATTTATTTTCCATGACAGAACGACTGACGGAACTAGTGAGTGATTGAGTGAACAGATACGACTACAGGGTAAATGCAAATATGTTGAATAAATAATCAAATATGCTCAAAGTGAACTGAAATGTAATTATTAAATACTAAAAAGGAATAGATGAAATACTACAAGTAACAATCAAAAACTACAAATTATCATTATCGTCATCATCATTCTGAACGTTCTGCCGTAGAGAAGAAATAAATATAAAAATTACTTGATCTTCTAAATGCCACAAACAACATGTATGAGAGTGTATAGAAAAGGTTTTACCATTTCGTTTTTTAGACAGAAGGGTACAATTGAAATTTATGAAAAGGACAAGGCTAAACTAAACAAATGTCTAAGTAAAATTTCATACCAAAAACTCTTCTACTCATCAAATATTTTCATTGGAAAATACATGTATTTTCATAGTCCCTATCAAGCAATTTCAACTGATTTCACTCCTTAGCATTTACAATGCTTGTAGTTATGAAAGGAATATAAAGGATAGAATAAAATGCAAAATAAATGTGCATACATGTGTTCCAGTTGTAAAATGGAAAAAATTATCTGCATGTTGTGCATGCATCCATCCATTTGTGGTACAAACAAGTGAAATGTTTCAAGCCAAAGTCTAAAAGGTACAGATGCATCTACAGTATTTTTATGTACTTAAAACTATGGCAAACAAGTGAATGAAAGAATAACTGAAAAGTATTAAATTTTTATAAAATATTTTTTTTTACAATAATGCAGCTGTTTGCTTAAGATTTCAAGGCTGTGTTTTCTCTTTTATATTTTTATAAATGCAAGTTGCACTTGGTTGTTGATGTGCACCCCATATACACGTAGTTTGTATAAAAATATTTTTTTTAATTTCATTTTACGAAACTTAAATTTAAAAGTGTGGCTTGAGTTCGATTACTGAAACTTTCAATTTGGAAGACAAATTGACAAGCCAAACTTCTACACATTTCAATAGAATTTGGTCAGAAATTTGGATTAAAATCGACTGCCATAATTTTGTAGCGGATTTCTATGATTGGAGAAAATACTGAATCAATAAAAACGATTCGACTGGAATACTTAATATTGATATTTATCGGAACTGCACACAAACAACATTTAAATAATTAATTTCTTTAATTTGTTTGCTGTGGCTTCAGCTCTTCGTATATCGACATTTCAATGATCACTAAACCGAACATTCAAAGTCCTTTACATAAAAAGAATACAAATAAACTTTTTCTAAGTTTTATCAAATCAAATCGATCTTAATAAAATTTTCAGCAATCGACGTATATTTCTTAGGCTCAGTACTGATCAGATGTTCGATTCGATTAAAGTGATTTGCTTAAAGCTTGTTTAAATTTTTTTTGCGAAACTAATTAAAAAAAAAATTCAAAATTTTCCTCATCATTGGCATCTTCACGACGATTTGAAGCCAAATTAAGAACTAATATTTAAAAAGATGTATACTGATTTAAATATAAATTACCAGGAATCTCAAAGAACTCTCTTACAAAAGCGAGCAGGTTAAGTTTCCTTTCCAAAATATTCAGAATAGCCAATTATTATAGAAAATATGTTGAAGAAGTCTCACTTATTCCATGAAATTTCTAAGACAATTACCGGCAACTTAAATGATGAAATTCTTATTTTAATTCTGGCATGTCATTAATAAATGTTCACTGGGTAACTAAAATCTATATAATGACTTTAGTAATTATCAAATTTCACTTTCCATTAGAATAAAGAGTACATCATATAAAACTTTCATACACAAAAAAAATTTAATTTTTAGCTGGTGTTTTCTAGACCAATACACACACACACACATACACGATAAACCGTGTGTGTGTATATTTTATAGTATTATACAGAAAAAGTAAAATTTTGTATAAATCAAAATCTTTTTAGAGTGAAGACAACTTGCCCAGAAACATTAGAATTTCAAACATGCATCAAAACTCCCACTGAAAAACTAAAATATCCTGATGCAAAGAAAAAAAAAAAATAAATAAAGTGAAAAACTAAGTTATCAAAAATAAACCGAGAAGAGAACTTAAGCAAAACGTGCTCAAATGTGAAAGTTAAAGGAATCTACGTGGATACTAAGAACTAAGAACTAAGTCATTGTCATATGTTGTTGTGTTTTTTCTAGGTCTCTTGATGATGTTGCTGTTGTTGGGTCTTTTTGCGCAAAATTCTTCAAGTTTAACTTTACAACAAATTTTGTAGCTAATAGTTTGCTTTTATGTTTCTGAAAGACTTGAATCTCTTAAATAACTTTTAGAAAAAACCAAAAAAACATTGTTGAAACATTGTTGGCAATCAAGTAGCAAACTAAAATTTAGTTGTCTACAAAATGTTATACCCGTATATGTGTGTGCGTGTGTGTTGGTAAAGGAAGGAGCCGAATCCTTACACGTGTTGTCTCCATGGTAATGCAAGTATTGAAGGATTCTCATCCAACGAAATATTGCCAAAATGTCTGAATTACAAAATATTTGTAAATTTTCTACTTTATTTTTAATAATTTCGCAGGCATTTCTGCCAGACATGTCTATTATTTTACATGTTTCATCGGTGACTGTCTAATTTGGCATGAATGTGTCGGAAATATTTAGTTTATTTTTCCATATGGATAAATACAAAAGACTTCGTACAGAAAACAGATCCAAGTTAAAACTAATTTTCTCTAATTTTTTCTTATAGATATTTCACTTTAGCACTTTTTACATGATATTTTTGTCAGAAATATAGTAGAGAAACGGAAAATTTCCCACAACATATTTATTACAATTTGTGTGAATAGAACCTACACATAAAGAAGGTGTTTTTTCCAGAGGGTCACAACTTTAATATGAAATAAAGAAGTTAAAATAAAAGCAAACTATTTTTAATATCGAGGCTCTATGCTCCTCATAGGATCGATGGGAACATATATATATATATATATATATATTTAATTTTTTCGCAGCCATGTTTTGCAGAAAACTCTGCGTAAGGTCGCGTTTCAAATGTTTAATTAAAAGTCATATCCTTAAGAATAATAGTCTATTAGGGCTAAATTGGGCATTCTTGGTGGCCCATTAAATATTTCTTCATGTTTCAAATGTTTCTCTAAGTGAATCAATTGAAGAACTAGTAGATTGCAACCATTTGCAAGCTCTGCTAATTATAAATTGGAAAACACAAACTAAATGCCAAGCAACTATTAATTTTCAAAACAATTCAGCTGTCGAACAAAGCAGGTTAAAAATGTGAACACCTAAAAATACCCTTTTGGAGCCATAATTGTAAGCAGAATTTGAAAGTGCTGCAGGCATATCAGAGTATTTTGTTTGCTGAAGTAAGAAAAATAATAGCAACACATAATTTTTTATAGAAAATAGAAAAGCATTAGTATGCAATAATAATTAATTAATAAAAAATTGGTATCCTTAACTAGTACCGATTCTTAGTCATATTTGTGACATCTTCCTTATTCAGTAAGAAGTGATCGGTGATTGCATTGCTGTTACTGCTTAAGTAAAAATAAAAAATAATAATAATAAAGTTTGAAACGTTGGTTATGGATGGTAGTGGACACATGGCAAAATATAACAAATTGTGTCTGCTACTTGCCATACATTTATGAATAGATGTCTAAATGTGATAGCAATATTTGGTTATAAAAATTTTGAAGCGTACGATTGGCACTTCTAGCACTGACAGGTTTATTTCAAATTTATTTTGAAATAAATATAGCAGGACTTTGAATCTTTAAAACTATATCCTTGCGTTGCAATTCATGCCAAATAACACAGTGCATATATTTAAAATTCCTGTATATTTTTTAATTGAGAAAAACAATTTTGATTGCTTAATATTTACAAATTTTGGGCTTGTTGAAATATTTTCCTTCATAATAAATTAATAGAGATCGGTGATGGCTTAAGCAATTTTAGTCGTGCAACCTGGCTCAAGGTCAATTATGAATCGATAGGTATGCATACGCGTACAAAGCAAGCAATATTGGAGTGACTTTAATATCTGTAAAATGAAATGGACAAATAACATCCTTAGTAGGTACCACATATATCATAAGATATACACAAACAGATCCTGCTTAAATTTCCCACAGACTTCGAAGTTCTTTTGGTCTTTCTTTTCAATTGTGCAAGAACCATTAACAGATTTTTTGTAATCCACCTGAAATGTAAAGTGAACTGCCATTCATCTAAATATTTGAATTACTATTTAGTGCATGTAAGAATAGAAATATGCAAAGAGCATGCTATGCCTATCTGCGTAAAGATACGGATAAGAGTTTTTCAATTGATTTATTCGAACATTACTTTGTTTATTTTAATTCTTGAACCAAAGTTTTAGCATTACGAAATATTTTCGATAAGTGAGATGACTTTTTTTTGCTAATAATTTTTTACTATTCACAGCATTTCTTGCTTCGTTGTTTATTTCTTAAGGACATGCAGCTCAGAATTATTTGGTATGGTTACGATTTCTTGCTATCGAAATTTTCAAAATTTTTTTTTCTAATTTTAATACAAAATATTTATAAGTTTTACAAGCTCTTTCAAAATGGTAAGGAAGTTGTCACTTACAAATGTCGCTCTTAACGCACCAGCACCTCGATACCTCATGAAGACGTTGAAGAGGTGAAAGAAGTGTTGTTGGAATGTGGTGGCGTTGATGCAGCATCAGAAAAATTGTTGATAGACTTTTAATTGATATGTGATTCGAAACTTATTCCAAAACAATGTCATTATTATGCACAAGCTAACGAATAACATCAATGAGGATTTATATTAATAATTTACTCAAAAGAATCACAGCTGCGATTATCCTATTGCTCCATAAGCTAAAGAAATTATTTTGACCCTACTTTTACTACTTTTGCATGATATTTTGACTCACAGCATAGAACTGAAAGCCAATTTTTATTATATTGTGCTGAGTAGGTTGACTTATCGTTGTTGACCTTGAAACATTGACTCATGATCAGTTGTTTCTTAACAAAAAAACGTAACATTTTGTGAGCTTCTTAAAATCCATGTACAAGTTTGTCTTACGGCAGCCCTTAATTTGAAAATGTGGTGTTTGGTATCTGCAATTCCGGCGTAATGCCAAGTTCAAATAAATACTGAAAACTACTACATGGAATAAAACTAGAGCAGCATAATACAAATGCTTTTTAGACATATTGTACTTGTATTGGTAAATTCAATTACATAAATGATTAAAAGTTTAAATCCATATTTTTATACAAATACGGGTGCAAGTGTATTCGTATACTCGTAAATGCCCTTGTACTTGTGTTTGCAAATGTGTGCTTGTTTGTTATTTTATCAACAAATGTGACTTAAACCTCAATATTCAATTCCTTTGATGCAAAAAAGTCTTTAAAGTATCGTTTTTTCTCCCCTTGCTTCCCTTACTTATACATACATACCATATATCAGCACTTCCGCTTTTATACACATTTACACACACAGGGAGAAAATTGAATTTTTTCTCCCCAACCTTTTTTATTCACAATAGAAAATGACAACTTGCAGACATGCTGTTTCATTGTTCGTACCAGTACTTTAAGTTCATTGTTCAATGCATTCATTTCGATTTATTCTTCCCCCATCTCTAAAATGTAAAGAGGGTGAAGACGGGAGACCCCAAATGAAAATTGTTACAATAGCTGATTTGTGAGATTACGCAAAAGTGATTGAAAAATAATTGAAATATTAAAGAGAAAAAGAATGTCACAAGATTTCGTTTTCCTAAATAGATATCCTTGAGAAAAATACAAATATCAATTGAAAGCTCATGTGGTAGTTAGTATGTGTTTGTATTTTACAAAAGAAAGAAAAGTAAATGAAAAGTCCACATAAATCTATTTATTCATTCATGTTTAAAGATTATATTTTCAAATTGAAATTACCTTTGGTCAGCACTTTTGCAGCAAACTGTAATGAAAAATGAAAAGAGTTAAAGAATTAGAGAATAATGCATTTAAAGATTGAGTTTTTTAAGTAAAATTTTGATCTACATTTACTTAAGTATAATCTAGAATATTAGCTTTTGATTGGTTTGTGCTTAACTGTTCAACAAAGCGAAGTACACTAGTGATTAGTTGAGAGCAATCGCGAAATAATAAATTTAAATTTTATTTAGAAAATTTTTAATTACTGGCAAATTCTTTATAACGCAATTGACATGATTATAAGAAATATAATGTTATAGATTTCCAGCTGATATGAAACAAGTAGTTGGTGTTTTAGAGATAAATAATCATTAATATATAAAGAGTTGTTATTTCTTGCCAGCTGTCATTAGAATCTATCTGCGTTTTGTTGGGGCTAATACTAACCATCATGTTTGCCAAGCGTTTTTTAATGAGTAATGGGGAGAATATTTCTAATATTTTGATAAAAAATTTCCAAAAATTTTGAAAATTATCCTTATAAAAAAACTATTTGTATATACAGCTGAGAGTTAAAAAATAATTTCACATTGCATATATGGATTCTTCAATAGAATATCCCACAATAAAATAAAAAAAAAAAAATAAAACCTTTCATTGATTATCTGAATTTTTTTTGGCCTTCTTCTTTATTTACAAAAAAAAATTATTCAAACTCAATGTCCAATAATTATAAGAATTAATTACAATATTTATTAATCCAATATCTGCAATATCTAATTTTATAATAATTATAATATAATTTTAATATTTGCCCAAAGCTGCTCCTCTTTCCGATGGTGAAATATTAGATTAATACATATTATTACTAACAGCTATAGTTATCGGTCCTTGAACTTGAACAATTTACTTGAAAAAATAAAATTTTTATCATATATTCTTTTTATTTGGAATATATACTCATTTTCATTTAATTTCTTATTTACTCACATCTATTTATTTTTATAAATTAAGTTAATGCTCTAAGTGTATTAACTTGCAAGGGAAGTGACTATTTTTTGATCTGCCTGTTTACAATGAGTCGATATGTCAAAATGTGTGTATGTGTGTTCCGCCTTGAGTACATGTGAGTTTTCCTGTTTTCCAAAGTTTGTTTGTTTTTTGTCTTATCATATTTGATAGCATAACATATTTTAGTCGTTATAGATGTCATATTTGTTGCTCTAGTAAAGTTAATACATCTTGATTAATTCAATTCCCTTTTCTTTTTCTAGACTTTTAAATTTAAATTAAGTTTTTGAAACAACTTCTTGCGACTCTATCAAATGAAATAAATTATATTTCTATTATAAAACATGCATATATTATTTATTAAGGTAAAACAAAATATGTTCAAACAAATTATAATATTTCTCTTTGGGTGTGATAAATTTGCAACAAATCAAATTTTGCGCAGCAACAGCTGGTGAAAATCCAACATGAAGAATTATTTTCCTTTCTAAAGAAAAAAATATTAAATAATAATGATCAATACTCAAACTTTGCAATAGCAATTTACAATTTTTCTTCTAATAGAGGAAAATAAAAATTAAATAAATGAATATAAAAATTACAATTATTCTTTTTAAAGAAGCATAACAATTAATTCTACAAAAAAATAAAAACTACAAATATTTTTGCCAATAAAGAAAATAAAAATAAAATGCATAAATAAAAATCATACTACTTAAAAATTGAAAAGAATAATATGTCTGGGGAAAAAATTAATTAATTATATGAGAAATTATAGCTATAAAAAATAAATTTTATTTAAAATAAAAAAATCAAATCAAAAAGTTTTACATGGTATTTCATCAGTATTCACAAAAAATAGCCACTATTGTCTATTTATTGCTATGTATATAGATTCATTGAAAGACTTGCCACTTTCCATTAATTCTTCTCCATATTTGTCTGGGTCTCCCTCTTCTTCTGCTGCCCAGTGGGATCCATTCTTGCTTCTTAAATAAGTGCCATTACTGTCAAATTCAACTTTATTTCCAAAAATTCTCTTATTATGTTTTTAAATCAAATATATAAACCATCCCAAAAATTTACCTCTTTAAGCCGTCATGAAGGCTTTGAGAAAAAACAAAGATTAAGAGTCGGCTAGATATGAAAATTTTTATTGACAAAAATACATACAAAAAATTTATTTAATTACATAACAAAATAAAAAACTGATTTGGCAAAAAATAAAAGCTTTAAGCTTATCAAAATCTACAGCTAATACCAAAAACATCAAAAGAATTATTAAATAAACACTAACGAAAGTCCACTCAAAGGAATTGAGATGCCATACCAAAAATGAATATTTAAATCAGATAAACACCAGCACATGCCAACACGTGTATACATCACTTGCACAAACAGTGAGTGTGTAAAAGATGGCAAAACGAAACAACATCCAACACCAGCTGTACAACCTTCAAACAGCGTAAACACCTACAAAATGAAACCAGGCGGAAATAACACTTGGTAAAAGCCAACAGTAGACAGAAAAACGTTTGCTGTAGGAAATTTACATGAAACTACAGTAAAACAAACACGAGACGAGAAGGCGTAAATTTAAGGGCGCCTTTGCCGCCTACACTTAAACACCAACTGACCCAACATACCAAGTTGCTATTAAGTCTAGCAGCCACTAGTGGTCAGGTGAAACCACACATACATACGTACTCATTTACAGTTTATAGCTGCAAAATATGCCCTTCTCTTCAATTGAGTACAAGTATTTCTGTGCTCAAGAGTATTTGAGAGATTTTCTTTAAAACTTTTAAGGATTAAATTTGTCATGCTGCTGCTGAATATTAAATATTAAAATTATTAAATATTTTTAGGTTTACTCAAAATAATAAATGTCCTTTAATTGATTAAAATACTTCGTTAGTGGCTTGATTTTATCCAGATGATAATTACTTGTAATACGCTGCTCAAACTTTTTTCTTGTTAAAGTCAGGATAAATCCAAAGTTTTTCGATCCAGTGTACAGTAAATTTAATTGAACTATCCTTTGATCTAAATATCCTGTAAGATAGGCTTAAAAGCTGTGACTGTTTTTTAGCTGCTTTAGTCAATTTTTTATCTAAAGATTTCCAATACAACATGTGATTTAGATTTCGAAAATATATGTTTTTTAAATCTTTTTCAACATCGATCTATCAAATGGTAAAACGGGTCTTTCAAAAGGGACTTTAAAACTTTGGTAGTTGATAGCGGATATGCTGTTGAAGCTTTACCTGTCAAATTGGCTTGTCGTATATTTAATTTATCTTGCAAATCACCATTGACGGATGCAGCTTTAAAGATAAAATTGTTCTGTCAAAGTGGGTGTTCTGTTCGTGCAACGTTTCGTGTGCTTCGCCCACTCAGTGATGAAATCCCTTTCCGGCTGAAGGGATGAATGAAACCATAAAACCCCTCTAAACCAATAGAACCCATGTCTGAATTATGAGTCATATTCATGAAAATTTGTAAACTACGCACCACACAGAAAAGCCATGACAGAAATTTGAATGATGTTATATTTTACGTACTCGTATAATGTCACTAATATGACTTTTGAACACTTGGTTTTATATAACAGCGAAACAGTTTTATCAAACTTAAAATCATTGAAATTGTCGTATAATGCTGGTCCAGATGGAATACCTAGTTGTCTTCTCAAAAATTGTGCTGAAACTTTGTGCGGTCCACTCACTAAAATTTTCAACAAGTCTATTGAACTGTGCTATTTACCACCCGAATGGAAAAAATCATTTATAATTCCATTGTTCAAAAGTGGTAGTAAACTTGATGTATCAAACTATAGAGGAATTGCTAAGTTGAATGCAATTCCTAAACTTTTAGAAAAGATTTTAGCGGACGGCTTGTCACATCAAATTTCTTCGTTATTATCTCCTTGTCAACATGGCTTTTGTAAGTCACGTTCCATAACAACTAATATTCTTGAACTTACTACTATGGTAAATGATGGATTTTTAAAAAATATGCAAACGGACGTAATATACACGGATTTCAGTAAAGCCTTCGATAAAGTAAACCATGAATTGTTACTTTACAAGTTAGCACTTATGGGATTTAGTTTTACAGCTTTGAAATGGCTACGTTCTTATCTATCCAACAGAACACAACAAGTAAAGTTCAGGAATGTTACTTCAGCAGACATTGTGGTTGCTTCCGGTGTCCCCCAGGGAAGTCATCTAGGACCCATACTGTTCACATTGCTTATAAATGATCTTCCCTCCGTGATTTTACATTGTAAAGTTCTAATGTATGCAGATGATGTCAAAATACTCAATAGTGTTAATGACTGCAACCAACAACTTTTACTACAGTCAGATATTGACAAACTTTCACAATGGTGTACAATTAATTTAATGGACTTAAATATCAAAAAATGTAAACATATGACATTTTACCGTATAAATAAACTAGATTCTTGCTATTTTATTAATGGAACAACACTGGATAAAGTAAGCACTATTACCGATCTGGGATTATTGTTAGATCACAAGCTTGATTTCCGAGAGCACATTACATTGACGGTCAATAAAGCGAATGGTGTTCTAGGTTTTATAAAACGTTGGTCTAAAGAATTTTATGATCCATATATCACGAAACAACTGTATACGTCTCTAGTTCGGCCTATTCTGGAATATGGATCTGTTATATGGGATCCTTACTATCTCATTCATATAAATAGTATTGAATCGGTGCAAAAGCAGTTTTTGATTTTTTGTTTACGAGGCCTCGGATGGAATTCATATGTTCTACCGTCATATGTTGACAGACTGGCCCTTATTAAGTTACCAACATTAAAAAGCCGACGAGTAATGCTAAGTATATCTTTTCTACATGGACTGATTCATGGTAAAGTGGATTCTGAGTTCCTGCTCGGAAAAATAAATTTTTGCGTTCCAACTCGACCCACTCGAAATTTTCAGCTGATCAGCCTAAATTACTACAGATCTAACTATGCTAATAATGACTCCTTTCGTCGCATCTGTGAAAATTTTAATAAATTGTATCAGATTATAGATATTTCTGAAAGTAATAATGTTATAAAATGTAAAATTATTTTGTTTTTAAATAGTTAGTTTTAAATTTTCATTTTGTATTATTCATTTAGTCTGTAAGGATTAATAATCTATAGACCTCAATAAATAAATAAATAAATAAAAAATAAATTTATACATGGGAAGCGCTCATTGACAGACATGTTACTATACTCGAAATTTCAAAGCAAACATTGGATTAATTGATGGATTTCTAAGGTATTTTGCCAGTCATATTGTCATTAAATTTCGCCAAACTAATTTTTTCAAGGCCAAAAGGAAATAATTTAAATTTTTTACTATATTATGACAATATTACTGATAGCATACGTTATGAATATCTCTATTGATTCTAAGTGTTTATACATATAAAAAAATATTTATTAATAATAAAAAATAGTGACAGCTTTTGAAATCACTGCAAATTCAAAATAAGATTTTCTGCAACAAAAATATAATGGTTGTTTATTTCCTGTTAAAATAGAAAAAAGAAATCAATAAATTCTTTTTTTATTTGAAAATAAAAGACAATTTCAAATTTTAGATGTGCTTGCAACGAGAAGGCACTAGGACAAATATGAAAATTACATAGATGTGTTTGTATAATTTTAGAAAGAGGGTTCTTGAAAATAGGAACCGCAAATAATGATAATTTGAACTGAAAATCTTGCTGACGTCGTCTGTTGCGATATAAATCTTATTACATGGACTAAGTTTAATTTCATTAACTTTTATTTATTTACAATATTTGTAGATATAATTTTTTTTAAGTTTAATAATTGTGTGGAAAAAATTTTAAATTAAAAAATTTAATGCAGGATCCGAACCCAAGATTTCTTCATTATAGGATACCATTATACCGCTTGATCTATTAAAACAGTAACGAAGACTTATTAATTTTGCTATTTAATTTTACGAATTAATCATATACATATTTATTAATTTTGTCATTCTGTTTGTTAAATGCATGTAATCAAAGAATAAACATGTTCTACATCAATTACTAAATAGGAATAAAAAATAAAAAACTACATTAATATTAAATTATAATAAACGATGGCACCCGTCATTCATATTTAATTTATTAAAATTAGTTGAATAGTGAAATAACAAATAGACGGCAATTTTATACTAACACTCTTTGGTATGGATGATAAAAATACAAATTAATTTGTAAATTCAGATTAACGATAATATCTGAATTTACAGATTCCGGCTAAAATTTTTTTACTATCAGCGACGAAATTCTTAGTGAATCCCATTAAAAATGCCATAAGCGTAATATGGCAATCGAATTGAATTTAAATTTATTAAGTTTTCCTTAAATTAGTTAATTATTTTTTGAGTGAATATACGTAATTGTCGAAAATGTTCAATTCGATCAAAAAATCTATTATTTTACAAGGTACTTCCAGCCAAGAGAAAATCGCAAAAAAGCTTTAAAAACAGAACCGGATGTATAAACAATGTCTCCTAATTCTTTATCCCTTTAATAGTAAGTCATATTAGTTTTTAATTGTACTATTAAAATCATACCAAATTTATTATATATTATAAATGGTACTTTTTATAAAAGCTATTTTTTATAAAAGGTACTTTTTATAAAATGTACTTTTTATAACAGGTACTTTTTATGAAAGCTACTTTTTATAAAAGAAACTTTTTATAAAAAGTACTTTTATAAAAACTGTGATGGAGTGTGATGAAATTTGAGTTCGATCCCATAAAGAAAATTTATGTTCATTTGGTACTTTCCATTAAGAGCAGTTACGATAAATGGTACATTGCATAAGAAGTGCATTTTGTTAGATTTTTAACAATTTATTTTCAGAGTACATTTTGCAACGACTTCTTTTGGGGATACAATTTGTGAAGGGCATTTTTAGGACACATTTTATAAAAGCTGCCTTAGAAGGCGATTATGCCAAAGAGCAAATGTGGATTAAAATTAAATGGGAACTGGACTTTGAATAAACTCGATAAGAAAGCTTTTATATATCACACTTCTTTGTTTGTAACTTTATTTGTATTTAGAAAAAACAATAAATTTTCCTCATACAATATTTAATTTCGCATAGATACTGATAGCCAACCTTTGGTATCGATGGCTTTTATATTAAAAATTTATTCCTGTTGGAACCATTGTTCCAACAGGAATTATTGATTTTGTTTTAAAATGACAATTTATATGAAGTGCATTCTTGCGTTTAGTTTAAATCAATTCTTACTGTAATGCATTGCCCGTCATTGTGTGTCCGTTTAAGGTATATTTTTCATCAAATAAGTTTATTAAAAATTCCACTAAAAAGTAGTTTAAATAAATTTTTGATTGCTATAGGTTTTCGTTATAGGTTTCGTTTAAATGAACGCGTTTAAATGAAATGAGGTCCAAAAACAAACCTTCAAAGAGAATGATGAGGAAGGATTAGCAACAGGTAAGAAATTACAGTGAAACTATTACCACTGATTTTTGAATTGTTATACTAATTTTTGTCTTAGAAGAAAAACTTATGGTACAATAAAGGTCCATTGATCCAACGAATTGCCAGCAGCAAAACGCTGGGAAGTCTCGAATAATACCTGTAAATTGAAGTCTTTAATAGATCTAAGTAAAACTTGTTTACCCTGAAAGAAAAAACTTTAATTCTCGGTTGGGCTTTAAGGGACAAATTTTCAATACTAATAATTTGAAGATTTTTGTGCTTTAGCTTAATTTATATAGATTATATTTGTAGTCTAATATTAATTTTCAATATTTTATTTAATTTTGAAACAGTTTGTGTTAACTTTTTATCTTGGCCTTTATATATTTTTTATTATCACTTTTTTGACACAATTTGTTTTTGTTGTTGGGCACATAAGAATAATTCACAAAGATTTTTTAACATTCCCAATAATCTTCATGAATAGTTAACAGCGATACCTGCATAAGAGGAACTAAATCATTTTTTCAATCTTTAAGACGACTAATGTTTTACCGAGTAGGTAAGGTTAGGTTAGGTTGATTGGAGGGGTGTGGTAGCCCATGTCATACGACATACACTTAAGCCAGTGAAGGCTTGTTGTGCGCTCCCTTTAATTATCAAACATAACTGCCGGAGTTCTGCGGCAGGATTCGAACCTGGGAACTTCGCACTATGAGTCTAGTACACTACCTACTAGTCTACGAAGGTCAGTACAAAAACATTTATCGAGTAAGTGAAGTAAAAGTTAAAGGAAAATTATGTTGCAAATTAAAGCTCATCTATTTTGGTTCTCATTTCAAAAATATAACTTCATATCTCACTTATACAATTAATATATATATATATATATATATATATATATATATATATATATATATATATATATATATATATATATATATATTAAGATGTCCATTTACTCGTATATGCCATTAGTTGCAAGGGTAAAAACTTTATTACAAATGTTTTAGTTTTGTCTTGCACTGTAACATGTTTATTTGTAATGATTTCACGTCCATTATTCATGGGGTGGGCAAATGACACAGACAATAGAATATTTACGAAATAGGACTTGCAAGGCGCTTGTCTGCAGTTGTGTTGGATTATTACCTTGATATTTTTTTAACAAAGGAGCCTTGAGCCTGAAATATTGCTTTCAGTTTTTATTTTGTTTATGTTGTCCTGTCCCTCCCTCTCTGTCGCACCCATGGTTTTGTGTTTGACATATAGCCAGTCGATGTATACATAAATAGAACACATACGTATGTATACACATATAGATTCATATATAATCATAAGGAAAAAGAATGTTTTATATTGTTTGCTTTTTGATTTTTAAAGTTTTTTATTTTATCTTAATTATTTGTGTCCATGTCCTTTTGTTAATGTCATTGTTATTGCAATGTTTGAGTGTGACTTTGACAGTGATATTGTTTTACAAATCTATTACATTCGAACATAAGTATATAGTATATAGAATATTTTATAGCCATTAAAAAAAAATTAGTAAGAAACATTTAGTGCTATTGTTTTTATTTTTTGAAAAATATATATTGTACTACGAGAAGTTCAGCCACTACGAAGACCACGTGATAGAATTTTTTTTTTTATAATTATCTATTTGTAATCTATTTAGTACAATAATGTATATGATGTGGTTGTGCATTTGAAACTGCTTATTGGGATAATATGCCGAATAGTTTTAATAAATGTTAATTTTATATAATTCTTCGAAGTGAATTGGCTAATTTCAAACCTGGTTAATGTTATTCGAGTTTGATTCTTGGGCTCGAACCGTTTCATCTGTGATCGTATCAACAACCGTATGAAAAAATGATGTCATACGTCGATCGATTAAACTGGATGGTATTATAACATACGCATGCAGACGGAGTGTAATTATTTCTTGAACCAAATGTTTTTATACTGTAAAACTTGTAAACAAGTTAAAATTTACTAAAAGCCAAAAAAATTCAAGTGAGGAAGACGGTTGAGGGTAGAAGCTTGGCATTCATATTTGCCTGAAAAACTTTATTTACCTTAATAATTTTCCTTAATAATTGTTCGCTTTCACTTTCCACGCTTTTCTACGACAATTTTGCTGCAGGCAAGCGCAACGCTATCCAACCAGCTGTCGTTTGAGATTACAAGTTAGTACTTAGTATTTAAAATATTCTCTATTATCAAATTAGTTAAGCACTTAGTTACTTTCAAGAGCTCCTTTAAGGCCGGCTGCCTTAATGAAAAGCTCTTCAATATGAGTCACAATTTTTTTCTCATAGTGACCTCCACCAGTCTGTTTTTTCTAGAGAATTTATTTTATAAAAGATTTTTCTTCGTCTTGTTAGAGTAGGTCTACAGTGCTAGTCTTAATGAATTGCAATTTTATTTGTCTTTTTCCACATTTCAGAATCTTTAACTTGTGGTTCTACTGAATTTAGAAGATTTGCGAGATAATCCTACAGCCAGTTGGCAGAATATCCCTCTGCGTAATTAGGAAGTGAATATTATTAACAATTAGTCGAAATCGAGAAAAGGAAGTTTTGATGCAACTTCAAACTTTTTAACCACTTAAAGGTAAACAAAAATGATTAGTTGTTCTGCTAGTATGGCGAAAGTTAATTAGATCGCATAGCTAAACTATGTTAAATTTTAAAGTTCATTACGAGCGTAGCAATTCTTTTCTGTAGAGAAAAAGGAGGCATGGCCAGAAACTAACAGACAATGTTCAACTAAAAATGCAGCAGTTGTTCTATAGAAACCTGCAAATTAACTCTCCCAACTCTCTCTTTATCAAATACAGCATAATATTAATAAGTTAATAGAAGCTCTCTTCATGGATACCATAATTTTCCAGTAATGTCGGAAACAGTTTGATTATGATTAAGATCTCAATTGCGTGTGAATGTGTTCGATATCGAAAGTTTCCGTTGTATTGTTCATATATAGTTCAAGCAACCGTATCATTCAGTCATATCAATTTTGGACCCATTAGGATCCTTTACGCTTTTCAACCTTTAAGAAAACCATTTTATTTTAAAAAACAAAATCTAAAGTATGTTGCCATGATAGTCTTCATTGAAAATAAAAGCAAAATAATGTGTTCATGGAAACTGATATAAATGGTATATATTATTTGAATAAGTATCTTTATATACAGAGTTGTGAGGGCCCGTAGAAGAATGGAGAAATTTGCAAAGGGTGGTTTAATTACTAAACATGTTTATATTAATTAATATTCCAGGAAAAGTTATTAAAGAACAATAGCAATATCATTTAGATTCAGCAGCAAAAGAGTAAAATGCTATTTCCCATATTTTTGCCCATTAATATTTTTTCTTTACGTTTATTCGCATACTCAGTAAACTTTTATTTATCCTTGAAATTATTTATTAATTACGTTATTGCTGCCATTAATACCATCAGCTCCTTCCCTACCACATACATAATCATTCTATAATTAACTTCCATTACACACACAAGCGTATACTTAATATTCAATTAACTTACACATCACTCATACGTAATCATAAAATGTTCATAACTTCCATTTACTTACTTACATACTTAAATTTTCTTTATATACATTTACTTGTATACTTGTTTTGTTTTTCTAATTAAAGCTGCCATTGTTCACGTCTGCCATTTATTGCTCCAAGATAACTACTTCGGTAACTCTCAGTTCCCTGAATAGCTTAACGTCTAACAATCAATGCCTTCGTCACACATGAACATTGATTTGTAGTGGCAGTTTATATAAATAAATAATAAAAAAAAATAATAAATAAATAAATAAATATATATATATATATATATATATATATATATATATATATATATATTATATAAATATATATATATATATATATATATATATATATATATATATATATATATATATATATATATATATATATATATATATATATTATATAAATATATATATATATATATATATATATATATATATATATATATATTATATAAATATATATATATATATATATATATATATATATATATATATATATATATATATATATATATATATATATATATATATATAAATATATATATATATATATATATATATATATATTTATATATATATATATATATATATATATATATATATATATATATATATATATATATATATATATATATATATATATATTTATATATATATATATATATATATATATATATATATATATATATATATATATTTATATATATATATATATATATATATATATATATATATTTATATACATGTATGTATCTGGATTGTTCTATGTATTTTTCGTACACAGTGAAATTTTATCAGACCGATTTGTTTATTATTGAACAATCATTAATATAAATTGATTGCATTAAGATCTCGTTAACTGGAGTTGCCTCTGATTTTATCATGACATATATATATATGTACATATATCATCTTTTTAATTTTTGTTATTAAAACATTTAAAATGGTGTTATTTCGCAGTTTATTTTTAAAATATTAAAATATTGAAATAATTGTGTTCGAGGTCAATTTTACTGTCTGCCTATCGACAGAGCGATCCACTATCTTTAGATTTGTCGTTCGCCCAGACTTACGTTATAACGTAACACTATGTAGACTATTCTGCCATATCGCAAAGCCCATAAATAAATGGTCAATTAAAATAAAAATCACTAGAATATTTATATTGAACCATAAAAAATACATTTCTTTTATTAAAAAAACTAAAGTAGCGTGCGCAAGGCTTATGTATAGACCATGAGCGTTTATATGTATTGTTTTAAGTATGTTGTTTTGTTTTTATTCTAAAAACAAAATTTTCCTAGAATTTGTTACAAAAATTTATTTCATTAAATTCGCCGAAAAGCGTTGAATTAACTCAAGTTTATTTGAAGAAAAAAAAAAAAAAAACCAAAACAAAAATTTTATTTGACTGAGATAATACTGGTGAATTTTTTTGTTTTGCAAGAGCTTTTTTATTTAGAATGCTGGCGGTGGATAATGTTCGAATTCGCAGAACTGGCTGGAATTTATGCTACAGATGATATTTGTATTACGGATATTTTCAATCCACCAAATAAAAAAGTTACTTAAACTAATATTTGTTCATGAAATTTGTTGCATAAAATTGTTTCTATTTGGCAATATGAGTTAAAGTAAAACGGTTTGGATAAACAATGTTGCAACAACTCGAATGAAAATTCATCTGTTGCCAGTCTTGATATACTATTTGCTTATATATTTCTCTTTTAATCGGATAAAACATTACCCGCGAAAATTTCAATAAAAATAACTCCAGTAAAAGGGAAATTTCCATTGCAATTTATTTCATTGGGTATGCTAATAAGAGCTTTCAGAAAGCAAGTTTCTTTAAAACACTAAAGAGGCAGTGGAAATAATTTAGAGGGAATCAGTTATTTATGCTTTCAAGGCATTAGTAAGGGAATATTTTGAGCCTTCTACAACATTCTATAACTACTCGCATTATTTAAACATTTTATAAATAAGTTTTACCGCAACAGGGTTTTCAATCCATTATCTAAAAAACACATGAAATATTAGAGAATGCTAAACACGATTTTTAATTTTTATTACCGTAGCCCATATTGGTAAAAAAGGGGATTTCCTGTAATAACTTTGTGAAAAGTCTAATATATCATGGAAAAAACTCCTACAAAAGGTTTTTATCTCTGTTTGCTTATATATTTTAGGGATATTTTTGTATATTTGGAATAAAAATCACCTTCGTAAAAACATCAATATAATAAATTAAACCTCCTTCACAGGTGTTGGAATTCGATATAATTTATTCTTCTTGCGGCCATTAATATTTGTGCTTTCAACCAAACAAATTTTGTACTCTGGGCTCGTTCAGAAACAACAAATATAAAATACGAATTTAGTCCTTCCTCATGTGAAAACATATAAAATTCATTATATTGCTTAAATATGTATGTACACATGTAGCCTGCGGGGAACTTGTGATAATTGCACTAAATACATTCCTGCCACTTCATATATTTATTATATGACCCTTGCAAAAAGGTATGAGTGTGTGCGTTGTAGGAAGAGAAGGAACTGCGATTATTTTTGATGTAAATGGTGAACGATTGAGTAAAACGTAAGACAATCACCATTTTAATTATTTCATGCGGAAGTATATTTAATTGAAGTAACAAGAATTTCTTATTTTTCTGAATTATTTTGTATCAGTTAAATAAATTTTATTTTATTTTTATAAAAAGAAATAACACTCGGGCCATTAGTGCCCACAACTTAAAAAGTTATTTCTTTGTTAAATGAATAGAGGAGTAGAGAGGGACAAGTGATGAAATGAGATAGTTTAATTATGTTTTCAACTCTGCCACAGCGCTTTTTATTAATTTTCATAGCTTTGCCATACCGCTTCTGGTGTAAGTAGACGCATTAATTTTATTAAGTTGTATGTGTAGCATTATCGGCGAAGGGGGGCATTGTACATATCAATCGTTGTCGGTAATATTCAGTGATCAGTTCTATTCCTGCATCACTTAAATGGCCCAACAACAAATGACACAATGCCACACTAATGTACATCAGAAAAATTCATGATATTGATAGCTTATCCTGGAAAGGGATCGAACTCACCTTGTCAATAATGAACTGCTTTGTAATCAATGTTTTAATTAAAGAGGAATTTTTAAGAGCTATCGGATTATATATAAAAAATTAAAATTTTGAAAAATGTATGAAATCTTTATTTGAGCCGATAGAGCGATCTATATAATTCAATGTTTAAAGATGATTTCATGTAAATGTTGACCGCGGCTACACCTCAAATGTATCATCATACGCTGGGTCCAATTTTGGCATACTCCCTCCAAAATATCGGCCGGTATCTCACGAATAAATTCTTCAATATAGTTTGCCAGTGTGTTAACCGATGTGGGCTTATCCCTATAGGGATGAGCCATAATATAGCCTCATAAGAAATAGTCTAAAGACGTTAAATCGCCGGATCTAGGTGGCAAATTGATCGACCCCAAACATGAAATAAACTGTTCACCGAACTCGCCTCTCAATTAGAATGTGGTTTCGCGTGCTGTGTGGCATGTGGCAATGTCTTGTTGAAACCACATGTCAGCCAGGTCCAGCTCTTTTATTGGGAAAAATAAAAAATATAATCATCTCAAAAAGAGACTTTGTCAATTTGGTTTGTTCACGTATCCATTCAACCAGAAATTAACTTCGTCGCTGAACCCAATTTTCCGATAAAAAAAGGACGATGCACTTTCTTAACCGACCACGAATTTTGATAATAAACTTCAATAAACTGCAATCGTTGTTCGTTCGTAAGTCAACAGCATATTGTGATTGTTTTAGGGTACGTATCACACATTTTTTGGTTGCTGCAAGTTGCAAGAACGATTACAGCTTTTTTCTCTCTCTCAAAGGGATAGGAAATCGGCGATTAAGATCATAAACTTTGGACTTCAAGTTAATGAAGGAAAATGTAAAGAAAATTTTTAATTAGCCAAATAGTGTTTGAATTATACAGGTATTTTAATTAACGAATGTGCAATTATTACAGTCATTATGTTATTGGAAATTAGAAATGAAATTTTGTTATTTATTTAGTTCACTTCTCAGAATGTAACTTGTTTACTATTCTTAAGCTTTTTATTGGTTTCTTAACTTTCGAATTTATTTAATTATTTTGTCTCTATTTACCATTTTTCTTCTGCCAATTGAAACAAATATAATTAATTAATATGTAATTTTGTTGCTAATAGTTATTTAGTTCACTGGAACTATATAACTTCTGTTACGTTCACATTTGCTCACTATCTTACTGTAGATAGATGGCAAATAAATAATTAATTAAAATAAAAATAAAGATATTGTGCTACCAATTAAACATACCTTTTTGAATAAGGAAATAAAAATGAAACCGTAGCTGTTAATTTAATTGCAATTAAGGAAAGTTCTTCTCTAAGCAACATCAAAGTATGTGTTACATTACAAAAGCAATAGAATCATTAACCACTGTTGTTTGCTTGTACACAGTTTCGTACAACAAATGGAGAGTAAGAAGTTTGTATGAAACAGTATGTAGACAAAAAGGAAAAAAATATGGTCGATACAATTATAATTGCAAGTTGCCACAAATGATTGTGGTAATGATTCTATCAAATGTTATTATTACTATTATTATTATTAAGTTCAATATTAATAATTTCTTTTATATAAAAAATATATATTTTTTGTTGAAATATTGAACTATAAATAATAATATTGAACTATAATAATTTTTCCATTAGTTCATTTATAATTCCTCATTAGCATATTGTAAAGTTTTCTTAGATTTAAGCCAATATTTATTGCGATAATATAAAGAAAATAACTTTTGTCTCTTTACAAATTTAGTTTTAATAATTTTTTTTGCAAGACTTACAATGTAAATAACAATTAAAATAATTTTTTTTTAGAATAAGTTTTTTGTATCAAAAACAAAACTTAATTTTTAGAGTTTAATAGATACACCTTACGGAATAAAAACATCCCCAACCATTTACATACAAAAAATTTTAGTTCAAAAGAAGCTTATGCATAAATAAAATTTTTGATAAAATATATAAAATTATTTCATCAAATACATATATTAAATTATTTCGCTGTGATTTAATTACAAGATTAACTACAAACATTTATCTGAAAGATTTATAGATGACATTATTCTAAAGAAAAGGGTTTTGGAAAACTTCCATAATCCTTTTCGTCCTTTTCGTCTTTTTCGAGGTAGTCCCAAAACGCTAGTCAAACAGTTATTTCTTAGATAGCGAGAAGATGATCCTCTACAGACAACGGAAATATAAATTTAAGCTCACGATCAGATTTGTAACCAAAAAAGGAAATAAATAAATAAAATCCTACTTCTCGATTTTTACAAACTTTAACATAAATTAAAAAAAGAATTCAAATGAAAGCATGTTTCCATATTACGATTTAAGGGAACACAAGAGGAAATTTTATGTCAACGGCAAAATATTTTTATTTTTTCTAAATGAAAATGATAAAAAACTGTCAGAAATTTAAAATATAAGAAAAAAAAACACAATAAAAAGGACAGCTAAGCCAAAGTGAAGCTTGTCAAACTTGTTTGACATTTATCCTAGATGAGCAGATATAAAGAAAGCACTTAAAATTAAAAAAAGGAAAAAGGAACAAAAAGTAGACATTTTGTGCAATTAAGTCGAAAGTACTCTTAACCAAAAGAATACTAAAGCAAAACTGCTGTAGACAGACATCAGGAAAATTTCTATAATGGATTTCACTCTATCATTCAGATGTCTTTCGGTGAAAGGTGAAATCACACATTCCTAAATTTTGTGTTTATATATTTATTTACAATAATTTGATTAGTTTGGTACAGCAACCAGACACGGGTTAAAGATAACTTCAACAAATGGAAAGAATTCAATAGTCAAATGTAATGCAGAGCTTTATTTTCTGATCTAAATTGATAACAACAACAAATTATTTATAGTATAATTGTATAATAGAGTATTTTTTCCATATTTATGTGCTTATGTGTCATGATATTTTTTACTGGTGGTGATAAGTGGAAAATGTATTTTGGTCTTTTTAAATTTGATTTCTGCTAAAATCTATTGTTGCTACCACATCCACATTAAAGTTGTCGTATGTGTTAGTGACAAATCAGAATTACCTTTAGCCTTGACAAATTTTACTGAAAAACTCAATTAATAATAAAAATATAATCGTCAACTTCATTAACGAAATCAATTCGCGTTAAAGTATAGAACAATTGCACTGATGTAAATGGTTTCGTTGCAATCAAAAGCCCTGTGCAAAAAAGGACACGTATCAATATTTCAAAAATATTTTAAATTAAAAGAGCATGTGCATATAAAACTTATCAGGGGTTGCAAAAATGTAAAAATGCATTCATAGAACTACAAAATAGAAACAATAGTGTAAATCATTCCTGATTAAATTTTTTATAGTTTGGAATATACTCGCATGCTGTAGTTTTTTTAAGAAGCGTTTTTGGATTTATGATTCATTTATGATGTTTGTCAATAAATATTTTTTTTGTAAATTGAGAAATAAATACTTCGCAAAGACTTAAAGAAAACGCACCCACTGAAATAGTAATCTCATAGAATCATTTATTTTTTAAATAAATTGTTTAGTATCATTTAAGTTTTAAATTTTGACTTTGTTAAATGTATATATTTATTTAAGTTTAGTCACATTCAATTCAAACTTATCGCTGATATTAATAGGACAGTTTCCGTCGCCGTAACATTCCATTTACGCTGTTCCTAGAATATTTTGTCAATAAATTGTATCAATTGTAATGATATAATAGATGAATTGTTATCGAAAAACTATAAAAAATCTGTTGCGTCATAAATAGAACAAAATTTAATATATTGAGTCACTCAATAGACGAAATTTTTTTCATTTTGTTCAAAAATTAAATGCATGTTTATTGCCGTATTAAGTTTCTTTAAAAATTCTCAATCAGATGATTACTTATTTCAGATTTTAAGTTCGTAAAATTTTTCAATAGAAAATCCTTATATCTGGCGCTCTTTATATATGTACGTTTATACATACACATTTAAATCTGAGAAGCTGAAACCTGAGAAGCTATAATTTTAATATAAAAATGTTTGATTGTACACACTTTTCCATCCCTGATCGCTAATTTAAATGTATAAAAGATGTGTATGCTAGTAATTTTATCCTTGCAAACATACTAAGCTGTAGGAAATCGAAAGTTTTATATATTGTTGGTGTAGTATAGGAAGCTGTGGTATATATCCTAGACTTGCTAGATCTACAAGGGCAGCTTAGAATGAACACTGATTTTAAAATTTTTCTTCCGGCCAATTCAAAAGTTTTCAAAAAGTTTGCTTATTATTTATATGGCACAGCTACTGGAAAAAAGGATAATAACGTAGACAGTGGCAAATGTAAAGATCACCACTATTAAAAATAAACGATTGAGTACGTGCATAAAAAGTCTACAACTGCTTCACTAGAAACAAAAAGTTAAATCTCTGAAAAATAATAATATTGCCAATTCTTCACCTTAAACATTAGAGGTGCCATCCACCGTTCTTAGAGAAGGCATTCACGTTCAGTTACCCTTTAAGGTATTGAGGTTGACATTGTCAATATAAACATGTAAAAATTTGGTGATGTTATTGAGTTTTTAGTCATCTATGAAAACTCATAGATCCACCCATATTGATCATCGTTTATTATGAATATCACATACGAAAGTCAAGTGCTGTCCAATTAAATTGGCTGCAGCAGAAACATTAAGTCAAATTTATAAACTTCTGCTATACAAACCCTGAAGGAAATGTCACTAGTGGTTCACTAGTGATTCACTATTGACAAAGTCACCAGTACTATTGACAAATTATACCCCACACAATGCTTTTTTCTGTTGACATTTAACATGCACTTGTCATTGAAAATCCTCTACTGACATCGGAACTACTGACGATGTAGTTCCAATGGGACCATATGACGACCGTAGTGTTTCCTGTAGACCATAGAACAAATAAACGCAATTAAAAAATGAAGAGGCATAAGCGTGCTCTCAGAAATTTCTCTGCTCATCAAACAAAAAAGTGTTGACAACTCCGTTGACGGTGTCTACATATGAGTCACCAAAATAGTTGACAAAACTGGTGACTTGGGTACACTTGTCCCCATGTTTCCTTCAGAGAAGCAATATTCAAACCAATTTGATCTTACGAAATTCAACTATTGACTCAGTGTCAAATAGTAAAATACTTTGTTTGATTAGAGCCGCTCCTTGGTATGTCAAAACTATCACATTTATATAGAATTAAACGGTTTGAGGATGAAAAATGAGTTTAAAAACGCTTGACAATACATCCATGTTTATTTCTAAATTTTATTTAATTAGTACGGCAGAGAATTTCAATGAGAATTATATGATGCATTTCAGTTAAAGATATAATTTGTTATCTCTTCTATTAAACTATTGTGCAGGTGGATAAAAAAACAACTGCTATTGGCGTAATGTAAATTTTCTGTTTCGTGAAAAAATATTTAAAAAATACTTTTTACAAAGAACTTAACAACTTCCGCTTGACATAATTTTTGTTTGTTAATTTTTTAAACTTAATTGGACGAGTTTTAAAAAAAAAAATCCTTATTATTAAAATTTATTTATTTTAATTGTTCAAATAATTAGAGTTTTTTGTATGTAAAATTTTTTTTACATACAGATTTTACACGAAATTATAAGTGCAAATGTACGATTATTTAATAATAAAAGATGACAAGGTAGTAAATATATTATATGGGCAAAGCTAGACCCATAAGAATTTTAAAGCAGTAATAAAAAATTAAAAAAAAAAAATACTTTCGTTTGAAACTCAAATAAAATACAATAATTTCTTATCTAAATAAAATAAATATTAAAAATTATGAAGTTTCCTTAATCCATTAAAGGCCAACCAATATAAAAAGTTCCAAAAAATTAAAATAAAAACAACACCATTTCCATTAATTTATATTTATATTATTGCTTTGCAAAACTATGAAACCGCCTTTATTTTTGGATTAAAAAATATTTAAAATCTTTTTTAGCAACAATTCAATATATAAAATTTCAAAAAGTTTTTTTTTCCCACTAATATTTATTTATTATATCATCTGAACTGAACTAACAAAAAGTATTCAAATCTTAAGTATAGATATAATTGTTAGGCCCAACCAGTGTCAGACATAAACTTAGTGATAAATGTCGTGTTAAGCACAAAAATATTTTCAAAAAGTTTCATCTGGAGTGCGGCGTATTAAAGCCGTAGTGTCCCTCTTTTTCAAGCGGATGTGTCCAGTAAAGTTCAAGATATTACGAGCAAGAGGATTAGGATGGGACTCGAGTTTTGTTAAATATTTGCCTGCATATTTTGCAATTTCTGCAGTCACAAGTGGCATATTTAAATCACGATGTATAATTGAATTTTTCATGTACCATGGAGCCGATGTTATTAACCTTAAAATTTTGTTTTGCAATCGTTGTATTCTCTCTACATTGGAAGCTGAAGCAGTGCCCCATAACTGAATTCCGTAACACCATATGGGTTTCAAAAGCGACTTGTATATTAAAAGTTTACAATCTAGACTGAGGGTTGAATTTCTACCAATCAGCCAATGTATCTGGGTTAATTTAAGCTTCATTTGTGTCAGCTTAGAGTCAATGTGGTGTTTCCATGTAAGCCGTCGGTCAAGGTGTTTACCAAGGTATTTCACCTGTGAATGTTGAGGAACAATTTGATTGTTGATTCGTATGGGGGAACAAGTGTCTCTTCGTAGCGTAAATGTATCATGAACACACTTTTGTTCAATTACTTTTATTCTCCATAAGTTCAACTACAGTTCCAACAGGTTAATGTGTTCCTGAAGATATCGGGATGCCTCGTGAGGGTTTTCATGCATACTAAGGCAGGCTGTATCATCGGCAAATGTAGAAGTGAGGATATCATTGCTCACAGGCATATCACAGGTATAAATCAAATACAAAAGTGGCCCTAATATACTCCCCTGTGCACACCGGATGAGATAGTTTCGGGCACACTCATGAAGTCTCCTTCCACAACAGTGAACTTCCCGGCAAGAATGTAACTTTCCAAAAGATTTACAATGTTTATTAGTAGATATGTCTGCAATTTTAAAATTAGCCCTTCATGGCACACTTTATCAAATGCATGAGAAACATCAATAAAGAGGGAAGAACAATACTTCTTTTCTGCAAATGTTCTTTTTATGAAATGAACCAATCCATCAGTTTGTTCAATGGTGCTATGCTGACTTCTAAAATCAAATTGATGAAACGAGATCAAACTAACATTTAGGAAAAGTTGAATGATTTTAAAAATAATTGCAAAAAAAGAAAATTGTGAAAAACTGTGAAAATCGTTTCCGAAATTCAATAAATTTTGGTCACTTGAATAAATTTTTTTAAGAAAATAAGGAAAATTTCATTAATATGCGGCTGAATTTTTGAGTAGAAAATCCTTGATGAGTGCCAATTAAAATGATCTTGTTTCCATATAAAAACAGTTTGTCTTATAATTTCCAGTACTAAAATTTTAGGAAAATTTTCATTATTTTCTAATTGTAGCTAAAACGTATTCGTATATCCCATTGACATTTTGCTTTTAGCCATATCATTTGAAGACATACTCTGGACCCTTGCTGTCATGTCACAATCCAATTATGTCATTTACTCTAATAAGCTGACATCGTTCAAGCAGTTGTAAGGATTTAGTTGTGTAAAATAAACAACAAAATTCTCTACTGTAACGTCAACATCTACCCTCAAGTAATAAAAACATTAAACATTTTTCGTTTTACAGGAATAAATAATTTATTTGAGCAAAAGTCGGCTGTAGCTACTGAATAAAAGATGGATAAACTCAACCCAAATCTATGAAAAAATTGTATTCATCAGCATAAAATTGATTTTCTTTAAGACAATTAATACAAAGCGAGTGCAACAAATATGTGTTAAAATCAGAAAGAAATAATTCATCATTAATAATGAATGCAAACGGAAAAGAAAGACAAACTTTCTTTTTGTTTTCGGGGCCTTAAGTAATTTTCAGTTTTCCTCATTTCATGCGGGAATGTAAATGAAGTTGCTTTTAATAATTTCTTTGCCTGAGAGAATCATTTAATTAAAGCTCAAATTTTTTGTTTTGGTTTCTTGCTCCGTAAATTATCTTGTAGGGATATTTTATGCTTGACAGCATAGAAAATATAGTAATTAGCAAGGATATTAAGGCAGTGATTGCTTTTTGATAGTAACCTTGAAGTGAACTGGAGTAATTATGTGTCTAATGCAGTTGTAATGTAATTTGTTTGTTAGGAATTGGAATAAAATTAGTGCCAGGGCACCTTGCTTCCTTGTAAAATAATAAACCCCCCCTTATTCAAATTGTCAAATTATGTTAAGTCGACAGTAAAATAAATGACAGCTCTTAGAAATAAATAAAAAGTCGTTCCTTGAGAAAGACTT
Organism: Germaria angustata; assembly: GCA_963681545.1. NCBI lineage: Eukaryota > Metazoa > Arthropoda > Insecta > Diptera > Tachinidae > Germaria > Germaria angustata. The sequence continues at coordinate 21,175,951 of OY812998.1, read as the reverse complement.
CCATATTGTACTGGGTATTTATAAATTCCTTCTGCTTCCAGCTTTTTTCTTCCACTATGCTAAATTTAAAAACGCCATGATTACTACTACTATATTATAGTCTCCAAAAAATGTATGGTTGATGAGCAGAGATTGTTGTTTAAAATTGATGGAGTCATTATTTTAGCATTATGTTGCATATATTTAATCACTAACTTATCTACCAGTCATGAGATTAGTATCTTGGCTTAATAGTGAAAATTTCGACTATAACAAGTATATGAAACAGGCCCACAAGGACAGGCAAGGGATGAAATAAGGAACAGAAACAGGAACAATATAAGATTTCTTATGCTACTTTAAAATAAAAAGGCAAATTAAAATACACACCAGCAAACGCTTTTGGAAAATACAACATCAGCACAGAACTTAGAACAGGAAACAATTTGGGCAGAATGTTACAGAAAAGCATGTACAAAATAGACCTGGATACACAGGGTGTATACAAATTAACCTGTTTATGCCAATAAAGTTACATCGGACACATAAGAAACTAATTAATATAATTAAATTATATACTTTGATACATAACAGTATCAATCATACATATAATTTTAATATAAGAAAATTAAGGGAACCAGGATAAATTCCAGAATAGAATTCCACGAGCCACATGTTGACAACAAAAGAAAAGCGGTCAAACTGTAGCATTTGTGATGTAAAATGGGACAACTGAACGTATGGAAATATAAAACAGAAATATAAAATAGAAAATACTTAAATATAAAATATAAATATAAATATAAAATAGAAAATACAAGACAGAAAATATTTGACGGAATAAATGAACAATAAATTCTGCGTTAGGCAGACTATTAAATTATTTTTACGCAAAACATAAGAATAGCCCAATGGAAGCCACTAATGCAGCAATACATGAGAGGAGGCCAGAACAGAAAAATTACAGATTTATACACGTATAAAGATGAAGCAACAGGAAACTACGCGCGCACTCAGTGAAATAGGAAAAGCGGACATAGTGGCGAAGAAAGAAAGGCAGAGTGATGAGTGAAAGGGAGAGCGAAGAGTGAAAGAGTTAGGGACATAGGCAGGGGGAAAATACAGACAATCAACTAGCGATGAGAGAGTGACACGAAGTAGATCAGAAGATATACAGAGACACGCACAACCGAAGGAACTATAAATAAGGACAATGAGCAATAGGAAAATAATTTATTAAGGAAAAAAAAAACACTTAAGATGACACATAACTGTTACTGGTCTGTTTGCGAACCGAACGTAAAATCGTTCCAAATTCAAGAAAACACAACTTTCAATAAAGAAATAGTATTCCATTCAAAATACTTCGTGTTACAGATGTCCTTCCAGTTTGTATATTCGTGTTATGTATAATGGAATCTTCTTGATACGATCACAAATCGCTTTAATTAGAACTTCTCGTACACTAATCGTTGTTTTTTATTTAAAATTTCTTGGCACATCTACAATAAATATTTTTTAGGTGTAATTTTTGTTTGGTTTGGTATTTAAGATGAGGGCTATATATTAACAAAATCTTATTTTATTACTTCTAATGTGGAACATGAAGTCCCTGCAAGCCGCACAGTGAATAAAAATCAGGGTCGTGTCTCAAAGAGTTATTGTAAAATGGCATCTAGACTCCCAATATCATGCTTGAATGTTTTTTGCGGATTTATTATATAATGTTATCAAATGACTTTCACAAATTTAACATTGATTTTGACATTAGGAAGATCAGTTTGATCGGGTTTAGAAGATCAGATCTTATATTTTAGTAAAAAATATAAGATCAAAATGCATTAAAAAGAATTTAAGGTATTTTAGTATCGCCTTACGCCCACCCTTAGTGGAAGTTTTTTCTTATACACCAAAAGGATTTTTTTATTTGCAAAAGTTTTTCAACATTTTCCTTCTGAATGCAGGCACATTTATATATGTGCAACAATAATTTTGTTAAGATCAAAAGTTCTACTTATAATAAAGAAATATTTTTAAAAAGGTAATTTACAATTTTTTTTCTCCTTGCGCTTACATCGCATATGAATGACTGTTCTGTTTATTTTAGTAGTTCAGGGAAACAAGAACACGAGTACATAGCAAATGAAACAGCTTACTTGACATTTGATATTCCAAGTAATATAGTTATTATCCCAAGGTAGACTCTTGCCCTATATTACGAATATATTCATAATTTTTTTTGCAATTTACCTAAATCTCAAAGATGTGAGAAAACTGTTTTATTTTAAGAATTTTATAAAAGAAAAATTTCTCTGTTGTTAATTTATAAATAAAAAATTGTATATATAAACATATGACATGAAAACTTTTAATTAACATGTACTTGCGCTTGTATGAAATAAAAACTACGTGAACTTTTTTTTTATAGTAACTACGCACAAGGGTTTAGAAATTTTAAAGCATTAGCGTTGAGATTTCTCATAAATGATATTTTCATTCTCATAAATGAGCGGCCTAGTAATAAAAATGAGTAAGTGTAATTTTTTTTCTGAGAATATAAAGTTTGACACCCGCAAAAAGTATTTTTTTATGCGCCCAATGAAAAAATACCAGCTGTTATTAAGAAATTACATTTTTATTGCGTTTAAAACATTCATTACTGATTTTCTTTTGGATTTTGAAGTTTCGATACACAATATTTTAGTTTAAAATAGGAAATTACTTTAACTAATTTGTAAAAATCGATTTAAAAATATTTCCATTATTTAAATATTTATATCTTTAACTCTACTTGGAAACATTGTTTTTGATCAACCGATAATGATAAAATTACTTTCACATAAGAAAAAAAAAAGAAGTTGTGGCAAATAAACGATGCTAATTTAAAATAAAATTTGTTTAAGTGCAAAAACATTAAAAAACATTTACTTTTCCCGACATAACGAAAATACATCTTCGATTAGCGAATAGAAATCGAAAAATAGAATGTCCTGCAAAGACATGGAAATGATCCAAGTTTGCACTACTTCCGGATTCTAGTCTTAATATTTTCATGACATTCATGGAAGACTAATTTTTTTAATGAGGAGAGATGAACTTTCTTGATTTTATTAAACATTTTTAATTTACTGACATTAAAAGAAGTGGTTGTATACCATATTCGCCAATACGATTTTTGTTTTCGTATATGCAACAATTTTCATTCATTTGTGCACCTATTTTTAATAAAAGTGTAAACAGCTTACAAAGAATTTAATTTTTTTAAAACATAACTTTTTACATACTTAATATGGAAATTCATTATTTGGGATATTATGCCCAACTAATCGTTAGAAACAATTAGAGCTTTTGAAAAATGCATAGAAAAAATCAAAAGTTTGTTGTGGCTTTAGCTCTTCATATGCCGACATTTCATTGGTTGCTAAAACCAAATCGTCAGTGAAGTCTAAGCAGTTTGAAAACAGCTAAAGCCACAACAAACTTTTGATTTTTTCTATACATAATTTTTACAATTATATGTACATTTTAAATAAGTTAAATTCACCTTTAGTTTAGTATCACAGCTTTTTGTAAAGCACAGCTCAGCGTTTAATACATAGAACATTGATAATATTCCTAAAAGCTATTCAATTGTTCATTTGCGAAACGTCAGTGAGAACTGTGATTAGAATTTGATTTTTGCTATCGTTACATACTTTAATATATTCGAGACTAATATTAATAATGCACTGAGCACTGTGCCTTTCCACCATACAAGAAATTGGAAAAATTAAAGGAATTATTGTAGAAAAACTTAATTTGGCATGATCGTGTGGAATATCTAAGACAAGAAATCTTTCAATAAAAAAACTTAGATCAAGGGCATGCGTGCCGTCGTATGTGCTCCATCTTATTTAGAATGATGGCATTTCGCTTTATAGCAAATTATATTTTATTTAGTCTATATCGAATATGTCCTTGAGCCCAAAGACTTAATTTCTTCGTCAGCTATGATCAGCATTATGTCAGCATTCTTTTTAATTTCCTTTCATATGCTGCAAGGACTCCAGACCTACTCAAAGCTCTTTTAATATTATCCTACAAATATAAAATTTAATATAGCATGGAAATCTTGTTACCAATAACTTTTATTTTTCTTTATTTTCTACGAGTATATAAATGTATATATTTTTTATTTTCTATCATGTAATTGCAAAATTTTATTATTGAATTTCTATTTTGTAGCACAGCATCTTCCATTGTTCTTTAGCAGCACTTAAGAGATCCTAACAGATCTTAGTCCTTATCTTAGTCCCTGATAAAAATCTGCTCAGACAATTAAAAAATCTTGGTAAAATTTCAGGATTTGCCAAAGAAACGTATTAATACTCTTATTTTAATTTAATTTAATTTCTTCATATTCTTTATAATTCTGTAAAAATTTGGTTTGGTTTGTATTTGTTAAGCATTTCAATTAAAAGAAAACCTTATCAATTCTTGTTGGTCCTGTAAATAAAGTTCTTTTCGATATTGTATGTGCTGCTCCAAAATATCACTCTTCAATACGAGACATTTGGATAAATTTTTAAATGAAACAGAATTTTTTTAGGGTAAATGCAAGGCTGAAAACTTATTTACCCTAAAAATCTTTAATCATTGGGAGCTTAAAACTAACAACGTTTCTAAAATAAATAGAAAAATGAAAATGGCATAAAAAATATAACAAAAGTTGAAATATTTTTTTAAGAAACTATTTTAGCAACCAACCAAATAAAGAGAACGAGTAAAAAGCTCTTAAGGAAATTCTTCACTTGAGAACAAAAGTGCTAAAACAAACAACAAAGTGCTTAAAAGCATTGCATCTAAGATTTTTTTTCTTAATTATCGCTGGAAAACATTCATAGAATCACATTAAACCAGGAAAGGAAAAAAACGCCAGGCTTAAAAAGAAATTGACCCATAACATGATGACTTGAAGTTTTCCTTTCAGTTTTCATTTCCATTTTCCTTAGCAAAAAACATCATATTCAGGTTAAGATTGTTAATGGAAATGACAAAAAAAGGAAGCAGTTGCTTAAGTTAATAAGCAAATGACAATTTCTCAGAAGAAATCTTTTTGATTTTCATAATTGTATTATTGTATTATTTATTCAAGTCTATGGATTAATAAGATCCTTATAGACAACAATATTTTAGAAGAAAAGTTACTTGTGTCGTATAAAACTAAACTAGTTATTTAAATATAAAATTAAATTACGTTTGATCACATTTATGTAGGAAGACATATCGTTAACATTATATAATTCATTGAAGATACAGCAAATTTTACCGAAGGATCAGCATTAGCACAGTTTTGACGAAAATATTGCAGTGCCAGAGGATGAAATTAATATAGGGGACGTTGCGGTACGTTAAACGTCAGCTCATTTACCAGAAACTCGGAACAGATGTCACCATTTATAAGTTTAATAACAAATATTGCATTTAAAACTTTTCTCCGGCTCTTCAATGTAGGCAATTTAACTTGTTGCAATCTGAATTCATATGATGGAAAATTAAGAAAACGCTTAAGGTTTGTACTACGCAATATAAAAAGTAGAAACTGCTTCTGAACAGACTCTAAACTATCGATGTGGATGTTATAATGACGGTCCCAGATGATAGAACAATACTCAAGAATAGGCCTCACCAAGGAAGTATATAGTTGCCTCGTTACTGCTGGATAATTAAATTCTTTGGGCCACTGTTTAATAAATGCAAATACATCACGGGCCTTATTAATGCACGTATTTATGTGGTTAATAAACAGTAGCTTTCGATCAGACAGAACTCCAAGATCAAGAAACTTATCCATGCACTCCAATAAGCAACCTCCTAAAGTGAAATACCCACTAGAGTTAACTCTTCTGGAGAAATGCATATATTTGCATTTTTTGAGATTTAAAGCCAAAAGCTCCTCCTTACACCAAATAAAAAATGAGTCCAAATCTCGCTGCAGGTATGATTGACCAAGTTGATCATCCGAATTCAAAAATATTTTGACGTCATCGGCATAGATTAGTATATCAGAAAATTGTACAGATGATGGTAAAAGCGAACAATAAAAACAAAAATATGGGAATAAGTTGCAAAAATGTGGCTTATTAAAGGTGAGATAATTTGAAAATATTTATCGAAAGTATAAATTTTTTTATTTAAATCAAATTTGTATAAATTTTTAATTTTTAGTTGTAAATTTTTGTGTGCCTGATTTCATCCCCATCGAACTGTTGATGAAAAGTCCATTAAAAATGGGAACTTAACAATAAGAACAATACAAACTGTGAGCCGGAAGTAATGAAAACTCGGTTCTTTTTAAGTGATGTTATCGTAGGCTAATCATTTCATTTTGTTTTCTTTTTCGGATCCTGTTCATCGATTCTGAAGTCATGTTTAAGATGTTATAAAATAACCAATTTTTGAGAGTACTTCATATGTTATACCTCCCTTGTACTGTATCTAATAGTCATCCTCATTCCATATTTACCTTTTGTTCTCATAATTAAATTTCTATATTGAAAGTATATATATAAATTATATATGTATAATTTGCAACCAATATATGAATCTATTTATAAGAATCATAGAAAATAGACCTTCAAGCATTATTAGTTTATAAAATTAATGTAAAAAGTTAATTTCATGGCATAATTTCAAAAACAAATAAAGCTTTTCGAACAAATGCACTTCATTAAAAACACAATTTGATAGTTTGTTTTATTTTCAAGATGACGTACATAAATAAACGATTATTTTGAATTGTTCTCAATAATTCAGAGAATTATTAATAAACTTGTCTTAACCGCACGTTGCTAATCGGATCTGACAGTGGAATTAATTAGTCGTTATTATTATAAGAGATATTTGTTTTCTAATTAAAATAAATAGATTAAAGGGGTAAGAGCGAGCAATTCTTTTGATTTAGAAGTTGTGGACTTTATTGCCATGGCATTAACGGGTAAAGGCTTTTGCTTTTGAAATTAATCAACAAAATATTATGGTTTCATATTCATGCACAGAAATAAAAAATTTAGTCTATAATCTACCCCGGAGTTTTTCAATCAAGTACCAAAAGTTACAAAGGATATATGATCCATTAGTTTTTAGCTTTCGATATTGTAAATGTTTTTATGACTGAATTAGTAAAGGAATTAGTTCAAGGACATGTGGTGATTTGAGAGTTCTATGATCAAATTCAATGACAAAAGTAAAATTAAAGTATAAGTAAAAGAAAAGAAACATTGAATCAATTCTTTTCCAGGATTTAGAAATAATAATTAACGATTAAATTTAAAAATGTTGCTTCTGGAATGCCAGGTTTGACATAAGAAATGAAAATGGGGATCATTTGAATGGGATAAATCAAACCGATAAATCAGACCTTCCCTACAGAGATATTAAAATTAGGTCCGATTAGTCTTAATTATAAATAGAATTAATAATTTGGCTCTATTTAGTCATTCAATACGTATTTGGTTAAAAAAAATCCCAAAATTTTGGACCCTTATTTAATTTAAATACAATTTTCTTGGATATTTTTTTAAGTGTAATATTAAATAGAGAGACTAGTGATGAGACCAAGGGTAAATTAAAACGAGGGTACCCGCATATACACATAGATAATGCTTGATACTTTTGAAAAGTTTATCACATAAGCAGGGGACGCAAATTTCAGCGTTTTGACAGGGACTTGAATGAATTTTAAGACTTTAACCAGGTTTTATATTTTTCTTGGTTTTGCTTGTTAATATGTCGAGAAATATTTTTTGGCAACAGTACGTATAAAATTTTATATCAAGTATTTAAAATATAGATTTTGTTTTTCGGTTTGCCTAATAAGTACAATCATTGTTACCCAAGAGTCGTCTAATTGGGTACATGTTGCAAGAAAACTAAAATAGACTCATTTTGAGTATAACACAATAAGTGTTGTTTGTATAAAAGTATTTGACATCTACTATGATTATGTATTTCGTAGTAATCATATACAATATAAAATTCTCATATTGTATTGTATTCGTTTAAAATAAATATATAAGAATGTTTTTAAAATGTTAAAAGTTCAATGGGAATTTGCCTTAGCGACCAATGAAACGTCGGCATATGAACAAATTTGAAAAGTTTAAATATTTTTGTTTGTGGGTACAATACCGATAAATTTTCAACACTAACTAGTTTTTAGAGATATTACATTTTTGCAGCAAACGAGAGATGTATCCATACATACCTGTATATTTTCTTATGCATACAGATATCGTATATCTATAATTAAGTTCTCTTTTATACTCATTTAAAATGCTCATCACATTTTAAATACTATTTTCAAATCGATAATAAATTGCTGAAATTTTGTTATAAATTCCTAAGCGGTTGTTTTGTATACGAGTGGAGTGTTAATTTTGCAATAAAATTTTATGAATTTAAACAAATTTATTATGCGTATTTTATTGTCTATAACAATAATTCTAACATTGATTGATTGTTGGCGTTAGTATTCAATTTGAATCAAACAATCACCACAAATAAATTTCAATTTTTATTGAGGTAAATTGCAATTAAAAATTTAAGTGCTTAATTTTGCAAAGAGGAATATGATTTATAAAATAATAAAATCGACTTTAATATTGAAGTGTGAAATGTTTTGCAGATAATTGATGATTTTAATTTCGTAATATTTATGGAAAAGTGACAAGGTATAATGACTTCCAAACACGTGTAAATGGCTTAAGATTATGATTTTTTTGAAATAAAAAAGCGAACATTTTATGTGCATATATTGAATATATGGTGAGATTATCCAGTAGGAGTTATCTGAGATAAAATAATCCGGGCCTTCTTATAAATAAGAACTAATTAAAATATAATAAAGTTATTGTTAGATTAATAAATCCCTAAGTGACTTTGTTAATAATTTTTTAAATATTTTTTAAGGTATTACTCCTTTGTGAAAGAGATAAGGTAGAAAGGACATGAGGTGAAATTTAAAGAGATTTAATTTCTGTTTTTTACTTCTCAACTATTCCGCGTTGTTTATTATTATTATTATTTTATGGCAAAGTTGCAACGTCTCTGGTGTTAAGTAGACGCATTAATGGCTCTTAAGCTGTATGCGTACAGCCATTTTATTAAATGTTTCACGTGATATAGTGTACATTAGTGTAGATTCTGATCTTCTTACTGCACGTGTTTCTAAATGGAAAACGGGGCCTATGCTTTTAAGTCTACTTGGAAGTTGCTCAACTGTGTACAAGAAAGGAGGAATAAGCTTATTGGTGACTCAATGGAGCATTGACGCAATGTGAAATGTGCTTGAATGAAATTAGAAATAAAATTGGCATCTTTATTTGTGATTGTTGCAACAGAGAGTCACACATGGCTTTACAAAAAAATTCTTCTTTCGATCGGACAATTCGTATGTGGAAAAATCTTCTAGTGGTCGCCTTTCACGTCACTTTCAGTACGATACATCGGATGGAAAATTGACATTTCCTGAGTTCCAGCCTAGTTAAAGGAATCAAAATTGTTAAATAGCCAACCTATTACTCCCATTTTATATGAAGTCTAATTAATATTTTATTTTTTAGCCACTCACCTTTATGATCGATTTGCAGATGATCACCTTAAATTGATGTGAAGATTTTTAAATGATTCTTAGGTTTGTTTTGGGTCCTGTGGACCGAAGCAAGAGAATCATCGTTTTTTAAACAAATTGAAGGTGTGGAAATGTTAAGAGTCCTATATAGGAATCTTATCTGCGAACTTCAGGATACTGGTCTTTCACTCTAGCTACTGATATACGATGGCAGTCTGGAATTTATTTAACTCGTGGGAGATAAGGAAATTTTGTAATTACAGCAACTTTATGTCATCAACTTTGAATGATTTTTATGGCTTTATTTTTTGATACATTTCCTTTGCAAATTTTTCAAGTTGGCGATTTGGGAAAAGGATTATAAAATTTGCTTAAAGGGAACACCGCTTTCGTTAAGGAATATTCATTTTGATAATAAAGTTTTATCATTTGGAAGAGCTCTTCAATCATAATTTACTAAGCGAAAGTAACCACTAAGTGAGACAGGAAATTAAATTTTAAAAATTATTCAACTAGATAACCATCAATAATAGAACAAATTATCAACAATAATTGATTCAGAACTCAATAAAGAATTTCAAAATATATGAATGCATGTATGGGTGTATACTCGTATACAAAGTGGTAAGAAAGGTGCTTCCTGTGTTATTAGTGAACTTTGAGGGCTTTAAATACTTTAGACATAATTTATATTTCTCTTTGATTTTAGTAGCAAATTCAAATATTCCAGAAAATTTATGTGAAAATGAAGCCATTTCAAAGAGCTTCAATTTAATATAGTTTACCAAACATTTCAATAAGCCTATTATGGAATAATTAGATTTTATCATTAAATGAAAATTATGTTGTTTATGGGAGTTGTTATCACTACATTAACCATGATTTTTTGTACATGTAACTGCTACACGAAGCTTCCGTTCCACTCCAGCCCACAAAATCGAAATTTTAAATAAGGAGACCATTTCGGCTGAAAATGGGGTTCACCTTTGGTCTTAAATAAACAGCAGGTGATGTTAAAACATGCTGCATAACAAACCATAGATACTAAAGGTCTATATGGAAGTTTATTTTGTAACTCTTTGACAAGTATTAGGGTTTAAGTATTAAGTGTTTTGTTTCGCATGGTTCGGACAGCATACTTAACAATTTTAAAGTTAATAATAGAACACTTATTTTAAGTTTAATTTATATTGAAGATTTAATAAATAATAAATAAAAATAATCTTAAAGTTTCATCAAGCAGAGAAAATATTCTCTGTCTGACTGTGTGAGGCATGTCATTTCTGTTTTAAACTTTTTGAATATTTTTGTTTATTTTGCAACAAATACCCTACTGGAAATTTGTGATAATTTTTTCAAATCAAATTGTCCTACCTAGTTGCTTAAATGTTTTAAAAAATTTTCAATAAGCAAAAATTATAATTTATTTTGGACTTGGAATACACAAACAAATATATATTCTTTATCTTGAAAGTTGTGATTCGGTCCGACGACCGGAAATAAATCCTTGCAAAATATCATGTAATTTTGTTTTGAACCATTAAAACAATTTTTATATATCCAATCCAAAAAGGAAAAAATACTTCATTGATGAGCACTTAAGGAGGTGTGCAAGAGTTGTGTATTTTCATGCACAGATTTTAAACAATATTTTCCTCGAGTCACAATGTTAGTGGTAGCGTTGTCATTGAAATACCTCAAATCCTATTTCTATACGCTGTATTCAATTTTAATTTTTAAATAATACGGTTGGCGGAAGTAAACATGTCCTACTTTTGGACATTTTCTTATATACAAAAAGCCTTATAGTTATGAAACTTCCGGTTGTGTGTACAGAAGTTATGTCACATATTTTTACATAAATTAAAGGCACATAATTTTATTTTAATTTAATTATACATTTTAGTTTAATTAGTAACACGGAAGTTATTATATTTGATATATTGAGTTCATAGGACGTGATTCCTTGTTTCAGAATTTAATTTTAATTAATAATAATTTGATGATATATATTACTCGACCTTTTTTATTTTAAATTAATTGAATTATTTTATTGGGTTTGAGATCTTTTTTTTATAAAAAACAATTTATATATATTTATTTTGGTTTCATTTTTTCAATATTTCAACATCCTGTGTTTTTTTTAAAAAGAAGACCTCAAACTCAATAAAATATTTCAATTAATTTAATTCATAATTGTAATTTTTACATTCCTAACCAGTGAAAAAATGTGGAAGTTGTTCTTAAGGAATGAATTTTTTGTGGCTCCCAAAGTAGTGCATATTATCGACTTATAATCGACTTCCCAGTAAGAAAAGGTATTTATTTCTTTAGATTTATATGAAAACTTTATAATTTTGTACTTAAACTTTCACGTTTACGTGAGAAAAAAACATATTATGGCTAGTGGCAAATTTTTATCGTTTCAATATTTCTCCTCTAGTGGTAAATAATTTGTACGTTACTTAATATGAAAATATATTCTAAAAAAAATAAAACATCTATGCCATCAAAAATGAGATTTGTTATTGTGCCAAGTTCATATAAAGATCAATTGGAAACGAGCTAACCTGGAATTTTTTTAGATCTCTGAACTTTTCAGAAGGTCTTTATTAAATGTGTTTCTCCCAAAAATTTTTACTTTCTATTAATTTAGTGCTGTTTTGGTATTTTGAATGCTGACGTGGGCGACAAGTCAAACTTGTTAATTGGGAAAAGTTCTAACGACCAAATTAAATGATGTGAATAAAAATTGAATGTATTTCATATGAAATAAAATATTTTATTTTACTGTAAGATGTACTTCCAAAAATTGTTTTTTCATACCATCATAAAAAATGCCTTAGAACCAAGGAATCAAAATTTTAACTCCTTTGGGATTACATGTTCTTCACATTGACTTTTTAGGAAGTGAATATTTTTGGCTTCATAAAATGAAGTAAAATAAAATTTTAATAAATTTTAATAAATATATATATTCTAATTTAATAAATTGTTGATATTATTCGACCTTTTTATTTATAAATTAATTGTGTCCAGTCATTTGTCCATGCCGATGTCTGCAACAATTGTAAAATGAATTTTAGAATAGATATAGACAATTTAGTTAAAAGTTATAGGCATTTAATTTACAAAAGCAAAAACGGACACTAAAAAGAAAAATATTTTATTAATTTCTGTTACTTAATAAAATATTATAATTTAAAAAATCTTTATTCATTTCCTCAATTGTCAATATTTTGCATTACAAATACTTTATTTTTTTTATTTTGTTTAAAATTTTATAAAATATTTTTCGATTTCCTGAAGAAGACGCATACAGGGTATTGAAATAATGAAAAATCACAAAAAATAAATATATTGTTTTTTTATAAAAAAAGAAGACCTCAAACTCATAAAAAAATAATTCATCTAATTCTAATATAATTTGAAAGTTTTGCAAAACCTTAAATATACATGAGCGTCATTGACTTTTGCGTGAAGCTTTAAGTACTTAGTTTGTTACATAAGACAGGAAGCCACTGGCATTGAAATATAATGATATTGATTTTCTCTTATATTTTATTTAAAAGGAAACTAATGCAATATGACGTGGCTGCTGTGAAAGGGTAGTTCCTGGAAAAAACAAAATGTATATTAAAAGGAATATTAAGCTCTGCTACATAAATGAGCTTACAATTGCAAGAAATAACTGCTGAAAAAGATTGATGAAATTTTTTAAGAATTTCAATTGCTACTTTCACATTAAATAAAAGAGAAAATCTTAAATTCTATTTAAGAGACTTTAATACTTAGTATAGCAATTAGCAATTTTAACTTTATTATATCATTTTATTGCCACAACTTTGTTGCTTGATGGGGGAAGAAACATCATAGTTATTTTTACTTAATATATTGTTATTAATTATAAGCCATTAGCATTTAATCGTTGACTAAAAACTGTAAAATATTATCAAATGCCTAACAAACATTAAAATTAAGTGACTTCTATAATTTAATTGCAATAAAGTCTTGTAAATAAAAATTAATATGTGGTGGCTTATTTTTTCGTATGCTATGATGCTCTATAAATAAAATAAAATATTATTTTGCAAGCTGCTCTGTGAGAATGTTCCTGGCTTTATTTGTTCTTAACATTTCCAGGAGATGTGGCTCCTACCATATAAGTCAAACATTAATGATCGAATAGAATGATCAAGGCAGCTCTGACAATAAAAAACCAATTTTGATAAAATTAAAAAAATGTAATTTTCTTTCACAGACACAGGGTATTATGTAAAATGAAATGTACGAAAAATTGGTCCGAAGTCTATCTCTAAAAAGTATACACTGCTGCAGCCATTTTAGAGACAATAATTTAAATTAAATTTTCCTTTGTACCTAATGACAAGGCTTAGGCATCACAGTGCAATAAAAGCTTAATCAAAGTCATAGAACTATGTGTGTTTTATTTAATTTTACTTTGGAAACCAAAAAATGGATATCCATGTATGAGTGAGTATGAGTAATACATTAATTACTGGTTTTTTTTTCGTCTAAAATTTACACAAATTTACATAATTTCTTGACTAAAATATGCCACACGCTAATGACAACAGCTTGAGCTTTTTTCGGTTTTTAATTAGAAATTTTCATTTCCGGTATTGCACACAAACATAGTTTTTTCTCCAACTTTAATAAACTTTTTTTTTAAGATGAAACAGTTTCTTATAAGAATCACTAATTTAAAGTTTTGTTTTAAATTTATACTAGTCCAAGAAAAATAACAACAACACCTAGTAAATTGGCAAAGAACCATAATAAAAAAATTTACTCACATTCACAACTAATAAAAGTGGAGTCATGTCAAATATTAAAGAATTTCAGGCAAAATGTTTTTTGTGGGTTATCCACTTCACGTGGAATGCCTTTAAGCTGTCACATTTTTGGAGTCACAGTTTCCATCAATGCAACGTCTAGATTTTGGAATGATTTTGTACATCGACACACGTTAGAAAAACGATTAATCTGTTGTATTGACAATATGAAGGACGAGGACTGAACGTATTGGAAAACATGAAAATATACAAATAGAAAAGATATGACGGTAAAATAATAAATGAGGAAATAAATACTCCATCAGGCATAATATTCGAATCAATAAAGTTTTTTTACACACAACCAAACAATAGTCCAAATCAAATCAACAATGCAGCAACTTATGACCAAAACAATAGAATAAGGCAGAAACATACAATTACAGGAAATAACCACCAGGCAGTTACGCACTCCAGCAAAGAAATAGGAAAAAAGGACCAAGTGATGAAGAAAGTGATCGGAAGATATGCAGATGTACACGAACGGACACACCCAATACAAGGAACTATATTAAGCATAACGAGCAATGGGAAAACAATCTGGTAGGGAAAAGAACACTGAAGGTATCATATAACCAAAACATGTCTATTTGCAAACCAAATTTGATGTGGCATAGCGGAAACTGGTATCAAATTCAAGCAAACCCTGTGGAAAGAAAAATAAAATTTGTAAAGTCTAGATCCTTATGAATGTGCGGTTTTATTTTAATACCAAGACGCGGTTGTAATCGAGCGGAGGATATTATTTTGGGGTCTTTGAACTTTATGTGTTGCACTATATATGTTGTAAGATCGAGTTTTATAGAAGAAATTTACAACCTTTTCTTTGTGTAGAATTTCACCTTTCAATCTCAATTGTATGAATTTAATGTCTGCTTGTGATTTTACTGTTAAAAAAAGTATCAATTTAATACCGAAATATTTGACTGCGACATAATTTGGTTGTTAATTTGAATATGGGGGACTATTGACCTTCGTAATGTAAAAGTAATATGTAAAAATTTTTGATCGTTCAACTTAAATCTTCCATATATTACTACCATTTACTTAATGATTATTTTCGGTTATAGTTGATGGCAAAGCTTCCATGAATATGAGTACTTATTAAGATATCGGCATCATATATCAAGTATAAAATGGGATCCTAAATGCTGCCTTGAGAAGCTCCTGCTTTAATTGGGTGTGATGCGCTTCGGCAAAACTTATACTAAAATTGGAACGATACAGAGAAGCGTAGCATGGCCGCTGCCCAAGGATGACACGCAAAATCGTGAAGCGTTCTACATTTAGCGTGGTGGCGTGGTGTAGTGGTTAAAAAGCTTGCATACAAACCGAGTACACCAGGTTCGCTCCTTGGCAGAGGATAAAAATTTTCCCCATAGTTTTTTCACCACCCCTCTTCTTGGAAAAGAGGATAACATCATGACAAAAAAAGGTCAGGCAGAGCCACTACCTTCTAGGGAAATAAAGAAGATAGGAATCAAAACACAAAAAGAGCGTTGTTTCTAGGCAACGACAGATGGCAGCCCCATTAGTCCTAGACCTGCTACAGCAGACCAATCATCTACTTAGCTGGAACAAGAACCGATTACGGAAACTGATACAAGGGGCAAAAAACAAATAATAACAATGCGAAAACAACTGCAACAACAACCCATGTAAAGATGGATATGCTTTGTAGAAGCTCTATGCCCTCTTCATTAGTGAAAGGATCATATATGTGTTTAGAAAGTTATCTCCTCTAGCAACAAACTTACGACCAGTTGCTTAACTTACTAACAGCTTGTGAGTGTTGGCATATAATTTTCGCTCCAAGAGATTGATTAATACTACGTACCATACTGCTTCAACAGCCTAGAGGACTTCAATTATACGATCGTAACAATATTTTTTTCTTTGAAGGCAGTTGGAACTGCATTCACAAGTCTGTGTGTTTGTTGCCTGATGGTGACATCTTATCTCCCGAAATTAGTTTGGCGAAAAAGGATACATCCACTCTTGAAGTTAAAATCTAATTTCCCTAATTTCAATACATTTTTCCTAAATTAAAAAGGTAAAATTTCTTGTGCCTTTATGTATGATTTTTTTTAATTTAGAGGTATGAAATCATTATAATATTTTTTTGATTTGTTTGCAAAATAAACAAGTTTTGTGACATAAAAAATGTTCTTGAATTGTTTTTCATTATTTTGAGTTTCTTAAATATTTAAATCTGTTCATAACAAACTTCTTTAATATTTAAAAACAAACATTAGCTAATCACTGTGTATTTGAAAGAATAATCTTTAAATGTATAAAATTTAAATAAATGAACACAATTTAAATCAATCCATCTTGCAACGCAGACAAAATTCTGGAAGCCGCCGTTTAATGTTCTTAATCAAATTGTTTTATATTGTAGTTTCATGGCTCTTTTGTCATACCCTTCACCATATTTTGAAATAAAAAATAGAAATTAGTTTGCCATTTGATTTGCAATTTCTACAGCAATCGTGTATAGAAGATTTCCCTTTTGTCGATCCATTTACTTTAAATTGTGTTTTAGAGGGTTAGGGGATCTTATCCGATCGCCAGGATTATATTAAAGTGCCCTTAAAATATTTTTTTTTTGCAATTGGATGAGTGATACCAGGCGATGACCCCTCTTTATGCAGTGCATTGTGCTGAAACCACTTAGGAAAATTGGATGAGGTGAGGAGGATAGCGGGAGTAGTGTTTGTGGACATTCGAATTGAACCTCTCAACGCTGGGTATCACAGAAAAGAAATCTACAGGGAGCTCGTTTCACATACGATCCCTTTGATCAAGAAACGAACAGCGATTCGTTGTTATATCGACCACAAATGGATGTACTTTTAATAAGGAACGTGTTGCTCGTAAGTAAGAGCGCGTGTTGGGAATATTTTCCAGAAAGTTACTAAAAGGACTCAAGATCTTTTGAATTGTTGAAAGGAATAAAACTAGTTATAAATCACGTTTAATCTGAAACAATGGAAACAGTTCCAAAAATTCAAAATCTCCAAAACAAAACAGAAGTATTCATTCAAACGAAATTGCTTGTCAATCGCTTTATCACTTTTGAAATTTTTCAAAATTTTACATTGCAAAAGTGAGAAACAGTCGCGGAATATTTGTAAAATTTCAAGGGGCGCATATGGTTTTTTATTATCATGTTCAGCACTACGAGTATGAAAATTATTCTTTTATTAGTAAACTGTAGGCTAAAAGAGTGCTAACGCTTCGACCAACTTTCTTACTTGTGTTCTCTTCCATTTTAGTCTTTTATTAATATTAAAAATAAATAAATTCAGAGCTTCCAGCAAAACACCCAAGTAAATGAAGGTGAAACGATACAACACCTTTAAGAGCCAAGATACAACACATTTTTAAAGCAAAATGGGAAAGTACCAGTATCTGTCTAATATGAAGCAAAGAATGTTAAAAAATGTTGCAAGATGATGGTGTGCTTAGAGTTTTTGACACCATTCATGAAAACAAATGGGGAAACTTTATTGAAAGTGAAAAACAACAACAACAACAACAACAACAATAAAAATAAATAAAACAAAAAACGAATAAAAAAATATTCATAAAAATTTTTTATTCCAAAAATTAGAACAGCGTTTACGATACACCTTCTTATACAAGTATAAAGAAAAAGGCGTTTACACTAGGGTGGACTAAATTACATGGATGAAAACAAATATTAGGAAATTCTATGGTATACAAGTTAAATATATTTATTTTTGGTCTCCCAAGAAACCAAAGGTCTAAATTGAATTTCTGTTATGCGCCAATAAACATGAAGACCAAATGAATATCAAAAATTACACTGTGCAGCAAATTAATTTTTTTAAATAACAATTTTATTCTGAACCTGGTACTTGTATCAGCGTTTGTCTTTTTTAACATTCCTTGTAATATTCTTAAAAAAATCGGGCTTACAATTTCTCTTAAACAGCCGCAAGGAAGGCTCCAGTGATATACCTGTGATAAAATTTTACTATATGTATATCCTCGAATACACCAATGCTCGTAGCTCAGCTTAAACACCAAAAATAAGTTAAAACTTAAGAAAATCAATTTCGATCTTATTTACAAGTGTAACATCAATGATAAATCTTACATTTTTGGTATAAAAAAGGAGACACC
Source organism: Germaria angustata (assembly GCA_963681545.1). Lineage (NCBI taxonomy): Eukaryota > Metazoa > Arthropoda > Insecta > Diptera > Tachinidae > Germaria > Germaria angustata. Next base: position 21,157,354 of record OY812998.1, on the reverse strand, counting down.
CACAAAAACATTTGCTCATCGAATGCCTCAAAGTTCAAAGTTCAACTTGAGATCAAGAAACAAAGCAAAACTTAACATGTGCACTTATTTGGAATTAGTGCTAAAATGCCCCCGCGAAACTTAACTTACTACACGTTTCATGTTAACAAGAAAAAAAACAATAGTTTTTCTATTTTCCATTGCACAACGCATTATACCAAAGAATAGAGATGATGTTATGGCAATGACTAAAAAATTTTTTGGGAGAATATCCTTACAGTAAAGAGGACATTCCAAACTGACATTTTCTCAATGATAAAGCAAATACGTACATTCTATTTTTTGGGTTAAAGTACTTCCGCAGTTAAATGTTTTTACTTGAATTAATATTTTATATAAAAAGCAGTAATTTATAAGAGAAATTATATTTTTTAATTTTATGAGTAAATTATAGAAAAAAAAAACACTACGAATTAATTAGAGTTTATAGCATTTATTAAATAGAGTTGACCGTTTATATGTCGTGACGAGCGTGACCGAGCATTGAACTTCATTTCAAATATTCCGATATTGAGCCTTTGTTTCACTGGACTAATACAGTTTTTCGAAAATATTTATTTCGCTTGGCGCAGGGTAAGATTTGATATCAGACATCTAATTTTTTCGGAAATTGTTCATACAATTTTCCGCAGAATTAGCTTCTGGCTATACGATTTTTAGCGAAAAAATTTGACCCACCCTAATGTTCGTTCACACATGAGTGTTTTTTGAGGGTTTTTGTTTTGTTTCAAAGTTTATTTTATGAAGATAAAACAGAAATTTTTTTTAAAGGCAGACAATGTAGGGAACCAAATATTTTTTGGCTTAATTTTCAATAATGCAAAAAGTTTTTTTTTTTTTTAACGCTCGTACAACATTTGTACGAGTATTATTAAGCCAATAATGCCCATATTCATAGTTCTCGTAGTGTGCGTGAGTAGGCTACAAATTTCAGCAGCACCGACGGCGACAAATTGCGATAAGGAATATTCGGATTTTTAAATTTTAATAAAAGAAACCAAGGAGGTTGCCATTCACATTTAGTTGAAGCACGATCTTCTTATTACCCATAACAAAATATTTATTGAAGATTTGGTAAATACTTTTTTGTTTTAAATTCCATTTTACATTGGTGCCTACCATGGCTGCATTTCTTGTATTCCTAGCTGTACAATAACAACAAGCAACAACATATATTTTGGATTTTTTTTATTTATTCAAAGATAATTTCATTTTCAAATTTGCTTGTTGTGGCTCATATGTCGACATTTCATTGGTCGCTAAGCCAAATTGTTAGTGAAATTTCATGGTAACATACAATCTCATATCTTAATGCCAAAATATTTGAATACAATATGAGAATTGTCTTTCGCATATGAATATTACAAAATACTTAGTCATTCTAGAATATTATGTACAAACAATTATAGTTGGTGTAAGTTCATTTTATTATTACTTGCAACATGTGTACAATTAGACGCTCCTTGGATGCCAATCATTGCATTTATTAGGAAGGACGAAAAACAAATCTTTTTCTTTAGCGGCCAATGGGATCTGGATATATGAACAGCTCAAGCCACAGCAAACAAATTTAAAAAAGCTCTAATATTTAATAGTTACAATCCCAATAAATTTCAATATCAGTATTAATAGATAATGATTTATAATATATTATTTAGAAAAACTTGTATCAAAGTCCTTCGAAGGAAATAATTCGAATGCAGTTATTTTTTTTAAGAATCTATCCAAACAATACAATAATAATAAAAAATTTACTTATGTATTTCGAAAATATTCTTCTTCAATCAAATGCTTAAGCTTAAATCATTGGAAATCAGTTGAATTATCCATTTTTCCACATCACATGTGCCATGTTTGCATGATGCTCTCCGATGTAAATTTTTTCTTCTCGATCGATATTATTTTAATAATAATACAAGGAGAAAACTATCGCTTTGGTGCTTCCAAAGTAAATATTATTGTGGTATATTTAAATAATTGTACGTGAATATTTTTAAATTTGTCTACAGGTGGCGGGGTAGAAATCCTTCAACGTTATTATAAAGAATATTAAACTGAATTTTCTGCCCGTAAGTAAAGTTGAGGTAATAAAATTGAAATATATTTACAAGTAGACATGTTGTGGAAAAAAAAAATAATAAAATTCTATAACATTCTAAATTGTATTGGCTTTTTGATTAAAACCAACTTCCCTCGCCTTGACTTTCAGCTTTTTCCTTCGTTAAACTTTATGTCTTAACAAATCATTAAAAAAACTGGAAATAAAATAAACTTTACAAATAGACATAATGAAAAACTCACAAACATACGAGTACATATGCATGTACATACATAGATATTTTCACAGGAAAGGAAATGATTCCTTTGGGAATTACAGTCATTAGTCTTTCATTTGTAGCAGCACAAAAAGCAAAATGTTGAAAAATTACTTTTAATTTCAAGTTTAGCAAAAATTTTGAGAGACACAATCTTTAAAGTTGACTTGACATATTTTAAATTACGATATGCCCCAGTTGTCACCTCGTTTGACATGTCAAGATTCGTTTGAAATATAAATTACAGAACGCATAATTTTGCAATTGGATTAAAGGAGATAAAATTATATGTTTATAAAAATTTTTCAGGGTATACATTTTAGTAATTCGTTAACAAGAGACAGTGGTCTTATTAGTGGTTAATTAGAGGTAGAACAGTGGGCAAGGGTACATTTGAAGCGGTGAAAATATTTATTGTAATATATGTGGAATGATGATATTTAAGTTTTTCTTTTTTGTTAATCAAATAGTTGTTTAATTTTTTGTGTCTGTTGTCAATAAACTATAACAATAATCGAGTTGGCGTGTTGTAGTGGATTCAGCAGCTTGCGTTCAAAAGGAAGTTCGTCATGTTCGTACCCTGGCAGAGGACAAAAATTTGTTGACCATGGGTCAGGCAGAAACTACCGCCTGGAAAGCAAGGTAGGAGTCAAAGATTAGCAAGGCTCCTCACCACTACACCGAAATACACAGAGGGCGTTGTTTCTATGAAGCGATAAGTGGCAGCCACATTATCTCAGGACCTGCTACAAAAGGCTAATCATCTACTTAGATATGGAACAACAACCGATTAACGAAACTGATACAAGGCAAAAATAACAATGCGAAAACAACTGCAACAACTCGTGTAAGAAGGAGATGTTTTGTGGAAGCCAAATGCTCCCAAGAGGGGTAATGATAGATTCGTTTTAAGGCTTGTGGATTCAAAATAATCGACAAATTAAGGGCTATAGCAATTGTCCGACTATAACTCTGAGCCACTGTATATAATAAAATCAATAGAATACATTTTTCACTTGGTCAATAGTAAGTGCTCCGTAGTTTATATTTTAAATCATAATATACGCAATGATCTAGATATTTTTAAATTTGTAGGAAGGAGCTAGAAGTTTTGGCGAAATCCTCTTAGCCATTGGATATCTCGATCCATATTTTGGATCTGCTTTTCCGAAATTAGTTGTTTAGCTTGATAATTTAGGAGTTTATTTTTTTAAGAAAAACACTCTAGACAGATTGTAAACGTATGTTTTATTATTCTAACGATGGTTCCTCCATTTACGCTCCACACTGACGTACGAGCATGTTTCCAAAAACAATTAACTTGTCGTAAAATGTACAAAATTCGTTGTGGGAAACCATAAACTGTTTTTAAGTCCAATTTTTATTCAATTTAAATACAGTTTTCCGCCAATTTTAGAGAAATTTTACTTAAATCAAAGAATATTTTAAAATTCGTTCTGTAAACATAAATATATTAATGTAATTTATTTTAATGTTGATTACTTTTATATATTGGAAGAAGAATATATTCACTCCGATTATAATGAACATCGTTAATAATGCACATAATTGCCCCATCCTTATGAACTCCATCCACTGTATATGATTACATTTTTATAAGTATTTGATTTTCATATTAAATGAACAAATTTGTATAATCAAAAATCTTAATTATAATATTTGTTCTGCCACATATTCTTGTGACACTATTTTTATATGTGCGGGCATGTGAATTATATGAATTTATTACTAAAATTATTGATTTCGTTATCATTGAGCATTTGAACATTTATTCAAATGTCAAATGGTAGCAATTGTTTTTGTAAGAAATTTGTTATATAATAAATATACATGTTTTCAAACTTTACATGGACACTCTCACCTTTAATTATTTAATCAATAAATTTTATCGTATGAGTACAAACATATTTTTGTAATTGTTAAAATCTTTTCGATTAAATACGGGCTTGTCTATATGAAACACGTGTTGAAAATTAAATGCTGCCTGCATTAACGACACATTCGACACATTACGATATAATGTCTCAGAGTCATTGAAAATATGGACCATCGGATAGAGTTATGCCACCGAAGCCGAGCATTTGGCCGCTTGTTTATTTTACGCATAATTATGATAGATCCGTCTCTCATGATGAAATCGTTTTGTTTTATTTACAATAAATATCATGTGGTTTGGCTGAAACACTTTTTAAAGCCCAAAATTTTGGAACATTTCTCATAATGTAAAAAACTCCATGAAAAAAAATTTTAAAGTTGCAAGAAAAAAAGACTCAAAAATAGTTTATGGTACAAAATGCTCTTAACTTTATAAATTAAAAGCTTTCTTCAATATATCGCCGCAAATACAGTAAAATTTTCATGTAGGAGTATGTGTAAATAATGAAATATTTTCTTAATAAAAAATATTTTAAAAAACTAAAATGGACTAAAAGGGTGACTTTCTGAAAAATTTATATTATGGAAGTAGTCGATATTTTTTAAAAAACAAACACGTTTTATTAAAACTGAATGTTTCAAATTCTAGATCCTTTATTCTAACAATAAAATCTTCAATTCAAAATAATTTGAAATATGTATGTATGTATGTATATATGCATTTCTTGTTTGTGATATATAGTTTTTATTTCTACGTTCGTGACTATTTGATCTTCAATTTAAGTTTGCACAGTTTAATACCGGAAAGCCGCCATCAGATATAATGAAATATTGTGTATAAAATGAGATACGAAGTGATTTCATCCATATGCCCATACAAATAATTGCTTAAATAAAACCATTTATGTACAAGTGCCTGTGTGTGTATGTGTGTGTGCACACATACTTATTTATTCTTACATATATATTGCTTTTTGTACAAAGGAAACTTGCAAACATTGTATTACTCTACTTCTCTTTGTATGTTTAAACGGTGTCGTATGTAGTTTGTGTACAATAAAATAAAAGTGCTTTGTTGTTATTTATGTTATGGATATGTATTTACTTATGTGTGCACACATACATACATACATATGCATATATAAAAGATGTACTTATATACAACGAAATATATAGACGCTTATACTCGTATTATTCAGAGCAAGTGCTGTCGACAGTAGAATAAAAAGGAACATGACTGGGCTTTTAATTAAAGATTCAGTTAAAATGAAAACAAAAAATGGAAGTCATTCTTGAGGAAAGGTATATTTATCTTAAAGCATACCGAGGTGTTAAAACACAAAAGTTATTACTTTTTTCTTGAACTTTCTTTGATTTTCATCATTAAATCGTGTATGTTTTTTATTCTAATATTTCATTGTTTCCCAGTATAACTTCAAAAAAAAAGGTCAATATGACCCACAACTTATAATCGGAAAGTATTGAAAACTCGAATTTCTTTCACTGATTTTCGCATATGCTTGTCACGGGAAGATTATCACTTTTTTGGATAATTTTCAATTGGATCTGAAGTCAACCACAAAATGGTATAAAAAAGTACTTCAAGTGCTGTTCGTTCCACAGCATATATCATGTTGTTTTGAATACAAAAATCGTTTTTATTATACACTTAAATTTTGTTCACACAATTTAATATTTTTATGGATGTAAATATTTTCTTTATTAACCCTCTTGGAAGCATTTGGCTCCAATAACAATAATTTACTACTTTTGAAGAACTGAAATTACGAATAATTGAAAAATGTCGGAAAATTGTTTTAGAAATACTGAAAACTAAATGTAAGGTTATGTGGAATGCAAAATTTACTCGTAATTAATTCTAATGGAGGACCTAATAACTTTTAATTGGTAGAAGTTAGAAGTACCAACATAGTAAAATCTTAGTGAGTTTTCGTTTATTAAATAAATTTTAGTACCGTATATGTTTAGATTACATTCCCTTTTATCCCTTTGCGAGTGCAGAAGATGTTACACTTTTTTCCAGAAACGAAAACACCCTAAGATTTTACTATTTTTGTTATTTCACCTTAACTTTGCCCATTCTATCTGTTACATTTTTGCTATCACATTTATAAGTGCTTCAAATCGAAATATTGGAATAGAGCTACAACTACCCAGTGAAAAAATTAAATTTGTAATTTCCAAGAAGATCTCTTAGAAATTTTTGTCAGAAAAATTACGATTACAATTAAAAAATACTTATTTGTTATAATTTACGTGAATATTACTGACAGCAAATATGTATTTATTTTTACATATGTAAGAACAATAAATTGTAACTACTGATAATAATAATAATTATAATAATAAAATATTTTAAGCACATCTATTTCTAGCAATAAAAAGCTTCTTCTTCATACAACATGAAAGCTTTTGACTACAAACGATAAAATAAAATCCTCTTAATATGATGAAAATAGCTTAAAATTCAGTTAAAGGCACAAATATCGAAAAGGATTTATTAATAAGCCTGTTTTAAAAAGGGTATGGAAGTGAACTTCAAAGCACCCTTTTGAACATTCTCTCGCAAGAACTTTTACTCTCCCAGCTACTCTCAAAGTCATTAAATGTATATATTAACTTAGTGCCAGGCGACAAAAATATTTATAAAAAAATTACCTCATGTCAATAGAAATTATGTGCGTAAAAATTATGATTTTCATATATATTACAATGTACCGGGTGGTCCAAATACAAGTACTTTTTGAATCATTTGTTACTTTGACACCGATACAATTTTCTGCCTATTGTCTATCAGTTATTATCGTACCTCCGCGGACAAAAATAAGTCACTTTACGCTTGAACAAAGTTGAAATATATTGCAAAATTTTTGCTGTAGGTTTGTTAAAAAGAAGTTTTGGGTGCCGCAATGAAGTACTCATCGCTGGTGCTGTACGCAAAAAATTCGAGAGATTGGCTTGCGAGTGGAAAACACATGTAGACTCCGTCGTCGTACGGTGCGTATCAGCAAGAGTGTGGTTGTGTGCATCACAATCCAAAAACGTAGACTCGCCATCGACCTTATCACCTGGGCATTTCATGCACTATTATGACGAGAATTTTACACAGAGATCTCAGATTACAATGCGCAATTAAACCATCGATTAAAGGCACTTTGTTATTTTCCGTTTCCATCTCTCGGCGGCACTGTCAATAAATCTAATTGGATTAGAAAACAAATGTTTCGATGGAGAACGCTACAGAGGCATGATTATGGACTTTCTCTGGCTTTAAATAAAAGATATGAACTTAGATTATCTATGATTGTAGCAGAATGACACACCGTGTGGCACATTTTATCAAACAATCGATCTTTTGTGCAATAAATTCCGTAATCTTATTAATAGTCGTCTAGGCTATGTAAATGGACTAGCTCGAACCTGCAATTTGACCCTTTTTTAAAGAGCAATGCTATGCCAGGAATTCAGAAATGATCCGTCCTCTTAGGGCTAATATCGTCTGCGCCATTCGTGAAATAGAACCAAAAATCCCCACCAAAGACTAACAGGATGAGCTAATGCGAAGCAGTAGTGGGCGGCAGTCGTGCCCTATAAATGCAAAGTCTTAAAATTTCAAAAGAAATTAAGTTTAGTTTATTTTACTACAATTTAGCAAAGGATACTTGCATTTGAACCACCCACTCCGTTTAATATACTGTGGAACATATACAATTTTAAGTACTGCCAGAATATTTTGTAATGATAAGCCTGGGAGGAAATCATTGGAAAAGTTTTAAGTTTTTCTGCTTTTAGATCGCAAGATGTGGAACTTTTTGACTTTATTGAAAAAACTTCATATTGTTTTATTTATTATTACTTATTCATCAATTTGCTGGGGCAAAATATCAGATTCCCTGAAACCACATTAAAATAAAAATATGCAATTAAAAATTTAGAAAATGTGTCCAAAAATATTTTTTTCTCTTTGTATTAAAAGTTTTTCCAAGTCGCAATGTATTATTATAAATTAAAAATATTCGGACAATTGTTTACTTATAAAAGGATACTCCTAAGATGCCAGCACTGTTTAGTGTACACGTGTAGAAAATAAATGGAATATTTTAGAATATATGCCCCATTTCTAGTTGAGAGCATAAATTATAAAGGAAATTTAACATGTTTTGACAGGGCCAACGATGGATATTGCTTTTGTGATATAAAGGATTTATTTGGAAGGGAATTAATGAAAGCAAATTTGAGTGAATATGCAAATAAATATCACGTGCCCTTAACAAAATGTAAATGTGAGTATACAATTCTTTAACGTTTAAAAAACTTTTTCTCCAATAAATTATAGTTTTAGGAAGTTATTTATGATTATTTTTTACTTAAATATTTTAAGTTTATTTTAATGTCATATGACGTTACGTAGTTACATTAAACTTTTGTATTTTTTTTAAATAATAACTGGTCTATTAATTATATTAAGATTAGTGTCTTAAACGACAATTACTCTATGAAATAGACATTAAATTTTACTTACATTTTTTTAGTTGTCGTTTTAAAAGTTTCTGTAATTAATGACCTGTAATGAAGAGGTAAGAAAAATAAATAAATAATGTGTGCATTATCTTGTTTTTTTTAATATTGTATGTTACAAAAATAGTATTACGATACAAATAACATTATGAAAATACAAATTATATACTAATGTATTTTTAACTACGTCCACTTAATTAGATGAGCGGAAAACGCTTTAATTTTCGCAGGATATTCTAAAATCTGTGGTTTATAGGAAGAAGTTAGTTATAATTTTTAAAATTTTTTTAAAAACATCCTTTCCAAAGAGATAGTGTAAAGAGGGCAGGTGGTGAAATGAGCCGCCCTTTTGATTTTATCACTTCATACTCTATTTACACAGTCAAAACGAATCGATTACAAAAGAGTTTCGGGGCTAATCAAAGCATGTATTGTGCTTTTGGTGGGTGATAGAAATTGTAGTCAAGATTTGAATTGGGATTATGCCTACCGGTTTTATCTCACCACTAGATATGCTTTTATGACCCTGCTAAGTTTGTCCACATGCATGTTAAGCTCCAAATTGATATTGATAAGTGCATTACGTTCAGTCAGTGTTAAGGCCACCCCATTAGATGAGGCTGAAAAGAAGTTGTAAAACATAATCTTAATTGTAATTGTACTCTGTATGCTGACTATCCTTATTTAAAAGCTTTAAGCACTGGTCAGTATCTGTTGTGACTTCTTCGGTATAAACGTATAGGAGAGCATATGCGCCAATATCACTTTCCCAAAGAATGCTTTAGGCCTTATGGAATTTTCTTTTCTGAAAAAGTTTAATATTAAAAAAAAAACCTCAACTCTCTTTTAACATTACGTTGTCCTTCTTAGTATATTTTCATTTATCAAAGGTTTCTAAATTCCCTATTTTCCATTTCAATGAAAAGGAAATTTATGAAAGAGAACTTAAAAAATATTAAAAAAACTTGACTTAAAATCATAATTTTAAGAAATTCTTCATCCTGTTGTAGATTTAAGGTATTAATAAAAAACATTGCTGTCATTTTCGCCAATCCGTTTTTTTCACACTAAAAAAATTCGGGAATTGTAATTTTGAAAGAAACTAAAAAAGTACTTTTAAGTGGAATGTTTTCACTTGCAGCGAGGAAATGTTTTTATGAGTCTTAAAAAGCGATAGCGATAGTGTAGATATTTATCATGGAAAGTTCCTAAAAATTGTACTTAGTGAATGTCTCTTTAGATATTTAAGAGTTATTAAGATTAGATTGTATTAGAGCTCATATGAAAATTTCGCATTTATAATCGGATTCCACAAGGCCTACTGTGATGATCAGAGGATTAACTATACCCTACACATTTTCTCTTAAAAGTCGAACATAACAATAAGTGGCAATTCGCCGAAACAAAACGATTGATTACATATCTAATGCTGCAAAGACCTGCATTTGCATTCGAAATGATGGGATCGTGCATTGAATACAATAGGAATATCCTTGACGTTTCTATCAAGAGTGCAAACGATATTATTTCTATCGTTTCATTTTTTAGTTTGGGCCAAGAAGTCTTGGATATTATATAAATGGAAATTATGGAGCACCCGAGCTCTTTCCTTTTTTAGCGCTGACATTCAAAATGTAGCCTGCAACAAATTTCATGAAAAAAGTCTTGATATGTAAGAATTTTTATATTCTGTATATGTTGTTATACTTTTAATTGGGTCATTTTGTGCATCAATACTTCAGATAAAGAACTTTTGAAAAGAGCGAGTTAGTGTAGTCAATATTACGTATTAAGTCATAGTCATAGTCATAGTAATCCAAATGGGATCGCTGATTACTTTTATAGATTTTGCGTCTTCAGCATGATTGGTGGTTACTTAATGGTAAATAATAATAGTGAAACCCCTCTTCATTAGTGGAGGCACTAATTTTTGGTTGAAAGATATGACCACGTCCATAATATTAGTAGAATTGTCGGCGAAGTAAAACAAATAATACTCGTAAAATGGCTAAACATACAGCTTAGTCCCCGTCCAGACTTGCAATTTTGTTGCAATAATTCTTGGTTGTTGTAGGTGAGAGAGGTAAGAAGCTTGGGAAGGGGTACAGAGTTTCATGTTCTCTGCAATTTTCTATTTCGTTGCAATTCTCACTATTCAACTTGATGTTTGGTTTATATTTTATTCATTTCCATTGTTGGCGTTTTAAACAAAAGAAAAATGAAGAAAAGAGAAAAGAAGGCATAAGAAATTCAAAAATTGCCATACTAGATTTTTTCTAATGTAAAGCAATTTCAATGCAGAATTTAAAAAAAAATTGCATGCAACAAAATTTAAAGTCTGGACGGGCCTTAACAAAAACTTAATGTGTATCCTTAACACCAGAGGAGCTGCAATGCTGCTACAGTTGAATTTAAAAAGAATTTAATCTCTTTGAGTGATAACCTTAATGTGAATATAGACAAGGTCGCACGGTCGCTTAAAATTGCACCTCTTTCCATAATCAGTGCCATATAAAAATTAAACTAATTGTTATTACCTCACCCAGAACTAAATTAATATCACCATCAATCCTTCCTATCGAAAGTGCTTTAAAGCTAAATAAAAGTTTTCTTAACATGCCTCCTCTGGAAATGCTTTTCCTTAGGAGAAAATTTAAATGACATAACGAAAAATAAAAAAGGCCTCAACTTGAGTTTAAATTTCATTTTGATGTTATTTTTATTTTTATTAATAGAAAACGTTTGCGAGTGTTTGAGTGAGAATACTTCAGAAAGGATACCATTTTATATAAATTGAGGTTAAAAGTTTTGTCCTATATTTATTAATAAAGAGTAAAAGTAAGAGTTATTTTACTTAAAGAAAAGCAAACCAAATGTCTAATTTTGTTTTAAAGTTTATTCCAAACAATGTTTGATACAAGATTTTTTTTTGCTGTCACAAAAGTTTTCTGTTTGTTATGTATTTGGTCAAAGTGAAGTCTTTAAAGAATAAAATATGCCTTAAGGACAAAAAAATTATTGCTAAGAAAATCTGTAATTTAAGAAAGACAATTTTAAACAAATAAAATTTGTTCGCATGATTCATGACATTTGTTAAATATTGAATGCATTTAATTTTAATTTTCCCATTAAATACAAAGTCGGATAATGGTTTGAAAAAGACATTGTTAAAGTTTCTCTTACCAAAGGAAACAAAAGAACTGAGGAAGCGTAAATTTATTGAATTAATTGTAATTATATCCCTGGTGCTGCAATTAGTTTTTTTTTGAAACTAATTTTTGCAATTATTATAATCTTTTTCAACCACAAGCAAAAAAAAAAGGGTTCCATAAAAGCCATCCATATACAACTCATTTCAAATTTATTCATTAGTTCATTCCTTCTTAATTTAAAAAGGTTTATAATTAGACCTACTTTTTGAGATAAATAATATTAAGACTTTCATGTCATACAGCGAAGAGGATTTTAACTTTTGTTTTTTCAACGCCAGTCTCTTTATTTCGGTGGTCCTTGGGAGTCGGCGGTGAAATCCAATAAAATAATTTTAGTTAATAGTATAACTAAAGCAGCTCTCACGTATGAAACATTTCAAACAAGCAATTTTGAACTGCTATGGTTTGGCATCAAGATTTTATGATCACTATCACAGCCTTAACGCAAGCTAATAAGCTGATCGTCTGCTGGCCTGACGAAAACTTAGAAAGTCATAAGAATATCAATAATCTGAAGCGCTCTCAAGATGTAACACATTTAAAACAACAATTTTATCTACAACGGGTTGTGAACATCTTTAGTCCGCAGAAAAATTTAAAGAGGTACAGTTCAGAGGAGTAAGAGGAATATACAGTCCGTGTTGTAGACGTCTAAACACCCAAAGGAATTTTAAGAAGAACCATCGACAAATCTGCTGCTCTGCCAATTAACGAAATGGATGAAAAATGGATTTTATTGGGGTGGAATTTGTTCTGCCATAATTAAAATATTAATGAAATCATTTATAGATGCCTCTGTACTTTATAATTAATGCATTCTTTTAAGCACCACACCCGTTCCTTAGGAGTATTCATTTATAAATTTATATTTTTCTTATAAAAATGTTGTTATTTACTTACAACTTTCTAATACATGAGATTATATGTATCAAATAATTTTTGAAGTTTTCCGTCTTATTATGATCATTTAGTGAAAGTTAAAAGTAAATATTTGTGTTTTTTAAATCTTTATTTTTCGCTATACGTGTACATATAAATTTAAAAAAAGTCCTTTTAAATAATATTAGATGGATGCTTGCGACTAAAATTACCTTCACTAAAGTATTAAAGCCACTAAAGGACTAAAAGTATTTGCAACTACGCTGTTTAATTGTTAAATGTAAATAAATAAATAATTTTTTTATTGCATATTCCCAATGGAAGAGTTGAAAGCCCAAATTATACCAAAATTTATTAGAATTTACATCTGTAAGCTTTTTGACTGCTTACGAAATAAAGTTGAAAAAATCTTGAATACAAATTTAAATTTCTCTTACAAATCTTTACGCTCCTTTTCCAGATTTTTAAACTTAAGCTTTAATTATTTCTTGAAAATTTACATAAAAATACTGTTTGCTTCCCTATACAATTGAGACTTTTATTTTTCATGAAAAGAAAATGTAACTGTCTGCAAGTTTTTACCTTTTCCAAACTTTGATTCCCTGTGGTAATGAACTTTATGTTAAATTACTTTCTTTTCAAGAAAATCTGAAGCTTAAAATTTTGTAAGCAGGAGTCCATAATGAGGTTGTGTAATATAAATTTTGTTTAAAAAACGTAAAATTTTCATTATAAATTAAACAAAAAATCTACTTACCTCTCACAGACCGCACGCTGATTTCTAATAAGTTTTTACTCATTAAAGTGTAAAAATTTCTTTTTGAAATGGCAGAAAATTTTTTTATCAGGAACCTTTAGCGTTTTTCAAAATGGTTTGAAATTCAAACCTTTTTTTGGATCAGAGTCTCCGCAGTTTGATAACTCATTTGAAAGTTCTTCTTTACTATCTTATTATCTTCCATCAGCTTTAATTTTCAAAGATTTTTTATTAGATGGTGATGTAGATTTCATATTGACATGTCGTAATATAATAAAATTCTGTAGTTCGAGTCCTACTCATGCCAATTGACAAAATGTCAGCTAGTAAAATGCCTAAAATCGTGCTAAAAAACCATTTTTTTTAATTCGCAATTCATATTCTAATTTTAAAGATGTTGCATCAAGTTGCAACAATATAGTCATCTAAGTCCTCTATAGTTAATCTCGGAGTTTGAGATTTTTCTTTAGTTTTATCGGGTAAACGTGTCCGTCATATTTGTATTTAGAATAATTCTAATAACACTTACTTCAAAAACGCTGATTGAAATGTGGCAATTTTTCAGCATTACGGGGTGATAATGATCATCATAATCGGCCTACTGTGCAAGGAATTGGCACGATTACGAAACTTTATGAAACTTGCCAGTCCCATTATTAAGTCTCTGCTAAACCTCTAAACAATCTAAGTGTATCCTGGCAAACTTATTTCTGCCAAACATTGAATCGTTTATTTGCTGCTGAATAGCAATAAAAATTTGTTTAAACAAAGTTTATTTGTTTAAATAAAGTTAATGTGCCTGTTGTATTTCTCTGCTGGCATTAATGTAAATATAATGTCAGATTATCATAATAGAACATCATTTTAAAATTTTTGGGACATTTTTACATAAAAGGGGTTAATGTAAAGTCAAAAAGCCACTTGTGCATAAAAAATATATCCTTTATTTGCATAAAATTACTTTAGAATAAAGACGAAATTATGATAAAATATATTGGCTTCAAAGGAAGTCATAGTAGAATTGTGTGGCATGAAAAAAGTTAAAGTAAAGCAAAATGGGATATGTGAGCTGCTTTCAAAAAAGATATTGTGAATTTTTTTTAGTATATAATGGACATTTCAATGATTTTTTTATAAGCAATATCGCTATAGAAACTAATCTTATAACTTAACTAATGCCACCATGTCTTCCCCATAATGTGGTGTTTTTTTTTTTTTTTTTTTTTTTTTTTTTTTTTTTGACGGGCGAGGTAGGGTTGAAAATGCCTTCGCACTTACAGTGACCGTCGTCGACTGCGTTGAGTGGTGTTTTCCACTAAAAAACTCCCTCCTCCGTTTCTGGTTTGGAAAGTTTGGAACTTTTTCTCAGCCAATTCTGTACGTTTACTCGTATACCAAAAAATCTACCCACATTTACATAAAGTTTATTTAATGAGAAATAGGTAAATTGAAAAACTTTTTGCCTTCGTAGACTAAAAGCTTGTGTACTAGTAGTTCGAAGATTGCAGGTTCGCCTTCTGTGGCAGATTCCGTGCATTTTTTTTACAGACAAGCTGAGTAGCTTCGCAGTTTGTGTGTGCTAATTAAAAAAAAAAAAAAGAACTGCTTATATATATATATATATATATATATATATATATATATATATATATATATATATATATATAATCTTTTTAATTTTCATGCTGTTTTTTTGCATGGTGTTGTCTTCCTAAAAAATTATTACTAACCAAAGTTGGCAAATTTAACACTCGAACTTGAGATTGAATAAAATTTGCAATAAAAGAATAACTTAAAAAAATTCAAGTTCACACGTGCGTATACGTTACGTAGAAATTAGCATAATTAAATATCACGTATACGAGTGGCGTTAACCACACTATGTAATAATGGATTTTGAATTTGCTCAGTATAGACATTCATTTATCATTGTAAATTAATTGTATAAGCTGAAAAATAAGCGATATAAGTATTTCACTTATTTTCCATCAAACTTATGTCAGTGTTGTAAAATTGACGGCTGTGTAAATTTTTCATCCGATTCTTTTTGTTTTAGTTAACAATGTGATTAATTATGTAATTTGCTATTTTGGCATAAAGCACTTTGTTTCGTTTGTCAATTATACTGTAAAAAAATCCATATATTTAAAACTTTTTATTCATTTCAAATCTTAATAAAAAAATTTAAGTCTGGGTAAAAAAAATTCAAAAAAGAAACATATGCAACATCAAGCATGTCTTGGACTATGAGAGACTTCTTAATACTCATTCATCTTTTTAATGAATAACAACAAATATTTGCAACAATTGATATGTAGTGACGAATGCTTTAGGTTTTGTGCTTTCACAGCGTATTAGATTTTGTCACTGTAAATCTGACTTTGTGTAATTACAATATTTTGCTGTGCTAGACCCTTTGAAAGTTAAGATCTCTCTTTAAAGTCAAAAAGAAAGGACAAAGCAAATTAAAGCAGTCCGTGGTTATATTTTGTTATTGCTAATCAATGCAAACTGGGCTTTAACAACATAATGTAGCAGTGAAATACATAAAGAATCATACTTATATCATCATACTTATATATTAATTAAATTTAGCGTCTTTCTTAATTAACTAACCACATGTCATCCTTAATTTGTCTGAATAAACTATTACTTTCACTGCCGTTTGAATAATTTTGTCTAAATAATTTAGCTAAATAATCATAATTTTAACGCCACAACTTAACAAATATTAGGCGGTATCTGATTTTTCCAATATAATAAAAATAAAAAGCAAAAATATATGTAAGTGTCACATACATTACAGATGTCTTAAAATGCTTTATTTTACTATTTTTTATAGAACTGATGAATATCCATTTCTTGTCGTACAAGCATTTACAAATTTTCTTCACTTGTTTCCAATAATGGATATTAACTGCTTCGCGATGTCAACCGTTGTTACTTGCTTCAATTAAAAAAAAAATGTCAAAAGATTTATCCAGAAATCAAAAAATAAAAATATACATATAAGCTTATAAATAATATATATTTTGCAAGTGGGTCGTGAGGCAAATGAAGGATAACGTTCTAAGTCATTTATTTATTTTAATATAAAGAAAGCTTATCCAACAATCAATAGCAACTTTTTGAATTGTTATTTGGTTGAATATCCCGAATGATTTTTATAAATATTTTAAATAAAATGTATAAAAAGTGTTAATGCTTGTGGATATTTATATTGCAAAATGTTGATTTATTGGCATATTTCAACGTGACATAATTTTCAAAATATTAATTGTCCTACTGTCCATGTACATAATGTGAAATGCCTAAGTTCTTTTTTATTTCAATGGGCATTATGTCACTAGACATTATGACATACTTTCAAAATTTGTAAAATTATTATAAGTCAACATATTTTGAACATCCTTTTGAACTCTTTAATTTGCTTTAACGAGTATGAAAAAAAACAAAACTCCGTAACTTTTTACGTTTGGTAAAATCGGTAGATCTGGAATCCTTTTTTCTCGAATAAATCGACTGACGCTTTCTCCATGTAAGTTAAGTGGTTTTTAGAAAAAGAAACAAATTTCTTGCTTGAAAAGCTCTAAAGAGTTTTTTTTTTTTAAAGATATTGTACTTAAAGTTAGTCTTTCTATTGAAAATTATGTGTAAGCAAAAAATTTGTTGCTTCCGCTGTAAAAGCTCAGATAATATGTATCACGAATGCAACTTTCAGCTTCCTGGTGTCTTGAAGGATTATGAAAATATTATCTGATATACGAGTATCCCCTCGATTGCATAAAAAAGTCATTTCAAAACTGTTTCACTGAAACACAAACACCAGAAACCAAATGCGCAAAAACTTTAATGCTTTAAGTCTTTTAATGATTTCTTAAACATTCTTTGGATGGCATGTGCTGTTGGGCAAACCATTAAAACAATTTAGTAATTTATTGCTTGGGGCCTAATGCGATCGTCGTTGTTTTCTAACTTGTCTATTATTAAAGACTCTCTTAGGAGTCTTGTTTAATGTTTCTTAAGTTTTTTTTTTTTTTTTTTTTTTTTTTTTTTTTTTTTTTTTGAAAAGTCTGGTTATTTCATTGATATCTGTCACATCGACTGACATCCAGTCAAACTTCGTTTTTCGCCACAGAAAAACAGAAAATAAAAAAAATATATATATTTAACTATCAACATATATAAGTTGAGCAAACATCTGAGGTGAACTTGTGAGTGAGTGAGAGATATGAATACTTTGATCACGTCAGCAAACAGTCATTAGACCTAAAAAAAATAATCAAATATGAAAAAAAAATTATTAGTGGCATTAAAAAATAACATTTATAATGATTTAATTGGGTTTGGTTCTATTTTTATTAACCTGTCTTCAAGTCATATATTTCAGTCTTACTACACCGTACACGAGCGTGAGCATAAACGTACTCGATGTAAAGTACTCGTATGTAGCAGATACACGTAATGTGGCAGTGTATTTGTGTTAAAACAATATATATATATATATATATATATATATATATATATATATATATATATATATATATATATATATATATATATATATATACGATAAAAGTTTTTCATTCATATTAATATTTTGTTTTTTGTGGCACGTTGCTGCTTATTTTTATTCCATGTATATTCTTTTCATTTCAACTCACAACTAAATTATGTTGATTTGTTGAGATAAGGGTTGCAGCTAAGGTTGCCAGATTTAATTATTTCTAATCGTTTGGCGATGCTTGCAACAAATAAATTTTTCTGTTATGATTTTGAATAAAATGATTGTTCGGCTGACCTTTTTTAATACAAATTATAATATGTTATTACTATTAAAAAATATATATCAGGAACTCAATTTTTTCATATGAATACAATTAAATGTTATTAATATGTTTTTATTTAAGATTGTTTAATGTATTATACTATATATTTAATGAATTATATTATATATTTTCTGCAATCGAAAAATATATTTAATCAGTTATTTCAAAGGAGTATCAGCAAAATGAACGTTACCAAAAAAAAAAAAAAAAAAAAAAATTCATTGCTTTTAAATAACGAATCAATTTACTCTGTGTAGTGAAAACCCTTGCTTCAGGATATTAAAAAAATTCATAATTTAGAATGTGGAAAGTTTACTTTAATTAAATGCAAGGCTGTAGTCTAAATTTTTTTTAAAAATATCAAAATTTTATTTAATCTTTCTTTATCTGCACTTTAATGCACTCGAGTAATTTTAGTATTTTCAACTAAAGTTTCTTCATAAAAGTTGATAATCTGCATTTCTGAAACTTCTTGAGAACTCCTAATATCTAATAAAGCTTAAATTAGTATGTGCTTAAAGCTACAAATTTATTTATAATAACAGTGAGAGGTCAAACGCAACCGGAAATAAATCAAAGGTATAGCTAAACTAAGTGATATACCAAAACTTTTTGAAAAATGTATAATGGATTGCCTTATGCATTAAACTTCCGCATTTGTGTCACCACTTCAACATGGATTTCGGAAAGGTTTTTCTGTCATGACTAACGTTCTTCACTTTACAAGTTAGTGAATTGAGCTTTTTCTATTGGGCGCCACACTGACGTTATTTACACTGATTTTAGCAAGGCGTTCGACAAAGTTAGTCATGCGCTGTTGTTGGAAAAATTATACATAATATGGTCTAAATCACATCTGTTATGTAGAACGCAATCACTAAAAGTTAATTCTGCAGTTTAGAAGAAAATTCTTGTCAAACCTTGATCCCATTTTGTTCCTTCTCTTTATTAATGATTCGCCTGAAGCAATTAAACATTGCAATGTATTGATGTACGCAGATGACGTTAAAGTATTTTCGAGTGTTAAACGTCCTTCTGATCAGCCGAATCTTCAGAACGACATGGATAATCTTAACAACTTACAAAATGCTCTCTATGCTTACGTTCTTGGTGAATGTAATTTACAATCGG
Organism: Germaria angustata; assembly: GCA_963681545.1. Lineage (NCBI taxonomy): Eukaryota > Metazoa > Arthropoda > Insecta > Diptera > Tachinidae > Germaria > Germaria angustata. The sequence continues at coordinate 21,137,757 of OY812998.1, read as the reverse complement.
TTGATTATTTTTTAGTTGCAAAACTAAGCTTTACCCAAAATTAAAATTTGATGGTCAATAAATCTCGTACCATCCTGGCTTTTATTAAAAGATAGCCAAAGGAATTAAATAATATTCTCGTAAGACCAATTTTAGAATACGGTTGAGTAATTGGGGACCCCCTCTATAATGTACAAGGTAATCGGATTAAGTCTCTTCAAAAACAATTTCTCATTTTCTGTTTAGGAGTTTTCACTGAACATCAATGTCATTGTATGCAAAGTTATTTTACTTTTAAATCAGGAATATTTATTTTATACTAAATTTATTTTTTCCTTAACACAGGCATTATAAAATATATTATTGTGTTATCACATTTAAATAGTCTAAAAGGAACTCGTCCATAGATTTAATGTGAATAAATAAATAGTACTGCAAGACGCCAGCGCGTCTTTAGGAGTGTTTTATGAAAAGGCACCCATTGTAAATGCCCTTTTTTTTAATAAATAGTGGTGCTGAATAAGTGAATAATATGGAAGACAGTGGGACTCCTTACAGATCTATTTTATGTCAAAAGAAAATGAAAATCCAACAAACAAGATAACCTACTCATAGAGTCAGACAATTTTATGGGAGATTATTTGAACATTTTGTATATTTTGTACAACCAATCGAATAATTATATATTGGCTTAAAAACACTGGTACAAAAGCTTTACGAGATTTTCTTCTTTACTTTGTACGTAAATGTAGGGACATGTAATGGCTTCCTTCTAATGAAATATAACCGATTTTATTATTTATTTTTTTCTTTATTTCATAATTTTGATTCAAACTTTAAGGCCAAATATGATTCATTTGCTACTCAACAAGAGGACGATGCTATAGCTTTTAAAGGATTTCCGGAAACAATTCTTATTGCGAAACAGGTGAGTGATAAGGAAGTAGTAAGTAAGAGTATTCAAGAGAACATTGAAGATGGCACAAAGCCGAAACCGGTCTGTTTACAAACCAAATTTGACGTGGGATGACGGAAAATCGTCCCAAATTAAGGAAGTAGCTTTAAATTTTTTTTATCTCATTTGGAGTGGAGTTTGTCTTCATGGTAGACAACATAATCACAGATTTTTTTCTTTTTTTTGGCACATGTGAACATAATGTAGTTTCTTTGCAAATGGCGAAATTGGTAGAGTATAATATTATGAAATATAAATATGTATCAAAATTTTTACAATCAGACAATAAATAGGATCATATAACTTAACCAATAATGTATGTTCTTATACAAATTGTCCCAAGGCATTAATAAAACGTATTGTACTGTGTATGGGCGCAAGTGTTTCAAGTATTTTACAACCTTTAATACAGATATTTTGTGCGTAAATGTTTTCTTCTTAGTCAATTTCCCTATAAGTATGCCACCAACTTGCCACACTGAAGAAAGAGTTTTTTGCTGTGCACATACGAGTAAAGGTTGTAAATACAAAAATTTCGTATATTTTATTTTTCGAAAATTCAGTAAAAATTTTAATAAAAGTAAACTGACCTTCGTAGACTAGTAGGTAGTATACTAGACTCTAGTGCCAAGGTCCCAGGTTCGAATCCTGCCGCAAAACTCTGGCAGTTTGTGTTTGATAAATAAAGGGAGCGCACAAAAAGCCTTCACTGGCTTAAGTGTATGTCGTATGACATGGGCTATCAAACCCTTCCAATCAACCTAACCTAACCTAACCTAATAAAAGTAAATAGAATTTCTTACTAAGTACAATTTTTTTACTACTAGCGAGTTAATGAATTCCTGTAACAAATGGATTTGACGCCAAACGGCAAACATTTTGAACTGATATTTAGTAAATTTTCCTAAATTTTAGCTCATTATTTTTTTAAATTAAGAAAAACAATAATATTAAATAAGACTATTTTCATTTTATATAATTGGAATATTTTTGAAGTACTTCCTAGTTATTTGGATGGAATATGTGCATAGAAAAAATTGCTGCCAAAAAAAAACTTCTAGCAAACATTTTGTCTAAAGTAGCTTTTTTTCAAGACAAACTTTTTTATTGTCACAGTTAATTATTAGTTTGACTTTTAGAGTACCATCAAACTTTTAAATTCTTTTCGTATAAGTTGCTGCCAAAATTTACAAAATTCTGTGTAGTTTCGTATTAACCCAAAATCTTTACTAATTCAATAAATTTAGTTTCTGAAACTGAAATTCTGTTTTTTCTGTGTGCATGCATGGACAAGTCTAGTTTTCTTTGCAGGATTAAAGCACCAGTCTTTTCAAATTATTTTTTTAAAATACATACCGTGAGTAGCATTAAAAATCATGTGGCATCGATTTGGAGAATAATAAAAAAATAAAAATATATGTGAAATTATGTGGGTTTGGGGAAAATCTTGATAAATTTTTTCTTTACTACGTTTTTTGTATGTCTCCTTTTTAGTTCTGCCCATAAACTATGTTATATTTTACTTGAGTGTTTTTTAAATTGTTTACTTAAAGTCTATTCACATATCTTCCGTTGCGGTTTATTTTCTATTGTCTTTAGGTTTTCCTCAAACTCTATTGAATCTCGTTATAGAAAAACTTTTCCATCTGTTTATTCATTGTTTATAGCAGAAAAAGTATTTATTGTTTATTCTGTTCTTGTAGTTTTATATATCGAAAATATTACATACTCACATACATGTGCCTGCACACATACTCATGTATGTAATTGTGTATATATGTAAATAGTGTATTTGAAATGCCGCAAGAAAAATACGTATAATGATTTATGGTAAGTGTTTGCAGAAAAAAGCTCGTCTAAGTTTATATCATCAAATTTAATTTTATGTATAATAACACTTCATTTTAGTTTATTTAAGTCGTAACCTTCTATGAAAAGCTAAAGGGCTTTTCCATAATCGTTTCTTGTTTGATTTACGTGGCTTATTAATTCAAGTGTGAACATATTATTTTGAAATAATCTGGAAATAGTGGCAGTTTTTTATTCAAAATTTCATTTAAGAAGTTAAAGTAGATATTAGATAATGGGTTATTTTTGCAAGGACTCATAACTTTTAATAAAACAGAAATAAAAATATATAAATATATAATACTGAAATTTATTATTGGGGATATTCTCCCTAACTAATCGTTAAAATAATTAGAGCTTTTGCAAAGTAGACTCACTTTGAGTATAATTGTTTGTTGTGTTGATTTTATAAAAGCTTTTTAAGCCTACTATGATTATGTATTTTGTTATAATTCATATGCAATATTGATTTCTCATATTGTATTTGATTCGTATGGCATAAACATCCGAGGTAGAAAGCTTTCAAACTGCTTAAACTTCACTAACGATTTGGTGTAGCGACCAATGAAATGTCGGCATCTGAAGGGCTAAAGCTACAACAAGCAATGCAATATATATGTAAATATTTTACTTTGATTTTTTTTAACGCATTAAAGCTAGTTTTTCTAAGTTTTCATATAAATATTTATTTTTATTGTTGATATTGTCAGGACACACAAAAACAACTTGTAGTAATAAATATTTACATATTTATATAAAAAATACATAAAGCTTATGAAAACTTATAAAAAATTAATATTTATGACTTTGTTAGAAATATTATTTATGCCATTAATATATAAATGTGATTTCGTTCATATGGCCAATGGAACTGGCACGTCGGTGGTGCATTCAGAGCGTTGAATTTTCACACATTTCTCGCAAAACTTTTAACCACATTTTGTCGATAAATCGACAAATGTTGTTTTCCAAGCCTTCCATTCTCCATGAGTTATCGACATCGCCAAAGAAAATAATGTAATGGACTTAGACAATACGATTTTGATGACCAGTTAACAGAACTGTTATGTAAAATTCTTAAAATTCATGTAATCTAATAAGTTTTAACAATTTGGAAGCGTTACTCTAGTTGGCGCCTCCTCCTTATCAAATGGAAAACCAAGCATACCATAAAGCTTAAATCTGTATCAAACCAAATAGTGTTCGCAATCTGTCCCCTTATTGTTTGACTTAATTTTTTAATATCAGAAGTTTTTTCCTGTTTCTTTTCTTTTACAAATGAATTTAAAAAATGTATGCAATTCTGTGCAAATGTTTTTATTTTGTTCTCGTACACATTTCAAATGTTTAATGTTGTTGTGTGTATGACAATATTGATTTTGGCGCATTGCCAAATGTTATCCTTTTTCCCTTTCCTTTTTTGTATATACAACTTGCCTGCATACACATATACATTCATATTATGAATGTAGTATATGGTTCCATTTTTTTTTTGTATAACTCATTCACAAATTGCCTACGCAAGGACCTTGACTAAAGTTTTTTTTTATTTTTATTTTTTATTTTTTTTTTTTTTTTTTGTAATCCATAGATGGGATGTTAAGCGGATGTAATTGCTTTTGCACATTCTGTGTTCAAACTGGTCGTTAGCGTGTAGAGGGATTTTGGTGTAAATTCATTGTTCTTTAACTATAGTAGAGAGAAAGAAAACGGCATATCCTTTTAAAAAATATAATACAATTGCTATGTCGTTCTGTATGTTATTGTAACCTTCATTGATCAAAGTTAATACTTATGCTTAAAAAATATAAAAGGGACGAACATCGTTAATGGAATAAAAATAAAAGCTTTTTTTTATTGAAATTCTTATTTAAAAGTAAAGTGAGAGATTCATTCATATGCATTTGTACGATATGAGAATACAAGGAGTTTCCAGTTTCCCCATTTGATGACATATTGAAATTTGAGCTTTAAGTTAACAATTACACAATTTTTTCAAAAAATCTCATTTCTTCATATATTTTTTTTTTGATTTCTGTACTTTAATCAATGTACAGAAAATTTAAAATTTATACAAAGTGAAATATTGTGAGTGAATCAGGTAGCACTTATTATTATAATTAAGAAAAAAAATTATAAAAATTATGCTACTGAAAATATCAAAATTACAAATCCTTGTATAAGAGATAAAGAGACAGACACATTATCGTACAGTCATATATTGACAACAAGTCAAAAAATTTAAACGCGTTAAAATATTTGAATTGTGAAAAATTCTGTTAATGAAGTGGGGAGAGTTTTACTTTATTCCTCTGAAACTTGGAAAATAACATACGATTTAATTTTGTGATATACTTTAAGATTGAAACTAAACATGCCTTTAAGTATGATTTTTAATATATTTTGAAGATCCTTTAAACTAAATTTTGAAGTTTATAAAAAACTTAAAAGAAAGTAAACTGATCTTTTAAAGTGGAAACACTTTAGTTTTTTATAATGTTATAGAGAAATTAAAGGCGGAAAAGATGTTTATATTATTTCTAACATATTTCTAGTCATATTACGTATTAAATGAACAATTTCTTATCAGAATGGCTTCACAAATTCTATTTTAGCTATGACACCTCATTTTGGAGAAATTGGCGAAATCCTTCAGTAACGCCCCTGCAGTTTTCAAAAATATCAAATACACCATTGAAAACAATAAATAATTTACACATTCAACATATTATTTTTTTAAGGAACAAAGTGAAACGAGCTTTATTTGCCGTTGTTGAAATATATTTTATAAAATTTAATTAAGCATTCAGAGAAATTCCAAAATCTGCGACGACATGCACTTTGTTTGTACTGTGACCACACCAGACAGAGTGCACGTTAGTGTGAGACAAAGGTACATTTTCATCTTTTAGGGTTAAATTCCATGAAGCATTAAAGTCATAATGTAAAAGAATATGAGGAGCAGAAGTATTGAAAGTTGAAACTATTTAGGCGTCGCCAGCATATAAAATAGTATTTGAGTGTTTAATAGTTTTTGGCTTGTCACAAATAAACACGAAGGACAGCAGTGATGAAGGCGACTTTCTTGCGACACATCAGATGAAATATCGATTTTTTTAGACATAAACTTTTTGAAAACAACTTCTTGCCTTATTTTTGTCAACCACACAAAAGAACACAGTCTAATTAATTTTGTGTAAGACGCATCATATCAAGGTTTCTCGTAAAAAGTTTGTGGTTAAACTTGTCAAACGTTCGGCTAAAGTTGGTGTAAATAACATCAGTTTGTTGTTTTTGTATAAAGACTTTGACTTAGATTAGCGCTATCAAATTTAGAAGATTTGCTACAGGCAAGCAAACGTGTCGAGGAGAGTACAAAGTTAGTGAAATTTGATGGCCAAAATTATATGTAACTTTATTTATAAAAAGTTTTAGTGTCGTAATGAGCTTAGAATTGCTGCTAAAGTCCGCAATGTCGCAATTAGAGTCAGATTTAAATGATTAAACAATTAATCGAAAGATTAAACTAATTTATTACATTGTTACATATTAGCCCTAGTACATCTTAAAAAGGGGAACACGGAGTTCCCTCAGGCCTGAGAATTTCAGCTTTCTATGACTTTCAGAAACCATTTCTTTATCAGAAAGTGAAATACGATCTTAAACCTTCCAGGCATGCATCGGAATAAGTAATAAAAAGAAAACTCTTTAAAAATTTTACGTTTTTGTAAATTTATCACCAGATTCAAAACATGGTACTTCTCAAGTGCTGGATTAGACGTCGAGCGTCTGTTAGATTTGATGCAGGTATAGAATGACTTTGACATCTCAAATCATTTCGAATTTTATTCATGTAAGCAGAATAATATGATAATTATAATGAGTTGTATGGGACAAGAGCAGAAGAGTAGTTGGCATGATCTATTATTCCTGTCGTTGGCTCATTTTATTGAAAAATTTATCAATTGCATTATTAATATTTGTACAACTACTAAGTTTTTTGGAAGACAAAAGTTTGCTAAACCATTTTTTATTATATAAAAGCCCTATCAGTTAGTTATGATCGTTTGTATTGCCCAGTTCTTTATTTAATTATACTGATTTTTATTCCAAAAGTATTTAGAGGAATGGATATTTTTATTATAATTGAAGTATGATTGGACATAATTTTCGTTAGCAAGAATTTTTCTTCTATTCCTATATTATTCTCGTTAAAACTACTGTATGTAAACGTATTCTATAACTAAATTCAAGTGAAAAAAGCTAAACATTTTAATATATATTGAGGTATAAGTTGTTGTAAATAATGTTAAATATTACATTGAAAAGCACAACAAACTTTGTTCAATTGTTTGAGTAAGCAAACAATACAGAATATCTTCACTAATACATACATTAATTAGCATTTCAGCCTTTCAACCTTTTACTATTGAAAAACTATCCTGAAACGATCAATCAAATATGTTTACTAGGTTGTGCAAAATTCGACATTACAATTTGTTTATGACAGATGACACAATGTTTCATCATTCAATTCTATATTAAGAAAATGTTTATTGCGTCCTTCAGTTAAATTTTAGTAAATCGTTTAATTTATTACTTTTATTTTAACTCTTGTTCTCCACAGTTTTTTTTTAATGTGGGGGAGGGAAAACTTTTGCGAACTGCTCCCAGTGGACATGCAAATTGTTTCTCAAATCAAGTATCAAATATCAAAATGAATATAATTGAGTTTAGCTGCGAGAAAAATTGGTTTATATTTAGATGTTATTGTTGTGGTAATAGTTCTTTTCTACAATTTTTTTAAAAATGAATTTATTCCATTCAGGTAAGTAAATTTGAAGCTCAATTTGGTGAGTGTGACTGTATGTCTAAGTAATAAAAATAAAAAAAAACAAATGATTTTTTTATTCACTGACAGGTAATTATTAGAATGAAATAGACGATTGTCTGTATCTGCTTAAGGTTTACAAGTGAGTGAGTGAAGTTATTTTTATCTGTTTCCGGAGTAAATCGATATCGCACTTTTTGCGACAAGCCAAAACGAATAAATAAAATTCATTTGACGATTTTGTTTTTAGTTGAAAAATGCATGCAATCGTTGTAAAAATATATTTAAAAAAATGAAATTTTATGTACTAAATCAAATTTAAAATCTAATTCGCTCTTATTCTAAAGAATCAAAGACAATTGCATTTAAACCATAAAGAGATAAAGTTTCGAAATATTTTTTTCTTTAAATAACTGCAAAAATTATGGTAAAATGTAGATATTTTATAGCTTCGATTATTTTTTGAATTTTGGAAAATTGCTTTGAATGTTGCAATTTTTATCAAATTGTGAGTTTTTGCTTAAGGAATTTTGCTTTGGGAAATTTTCGAATACATTAATTTTTGAATAGTTTCGAAAATTTTTGTCAAATTTGTTTTCTAAAATTCTGTCACTCCTTTAGGCTTTAAAAATTTCATCGTAAATTTTAACTAATTTTTACTGGTTGTATTAATACTAAAATATTTTATAACCGTAACGAAAATAATCGCAAATAATTTTTTATAACTTCGAAAACTCTTGTCAAGCTGAGTTTGATACGAGTTGGAAGTTTTACTAAATTATTTATAAAGATCTAATGCTATCATAATTTTTGGCAGCAAATGCGCAATAAAATAGTTGCTTTCCAATAAAAATATATGATAATGTTGGAAAAGAAATAATGGAAATATTCTAAATAATGGAAATAAGACTTAATTTTTACAGTGTGTGTTATAAGCCCACCGACTTATGACCCATAATGTTTTCAATACTCAAAATTTTAGGTCTAGGCTGCAAATATAGTCTAACGTTCTATAAAGTAGGAGATTATGTATATCCTTTAGAAGCAATGTGTAGATTGCAAGGATATTTAACCTACGAGGCTGCATAGCAGGAGGTTCGAGCTGTACATCTTTTGAAATCACATCACTTAATTCAAAGAATCTAAATTGCTTGATGTCAATATTTACCAGATAGCGATGTTGGTACGTCAGAGCACAACATTCGACAACCCATCCTGTAGATAGTCTCACGATTCCCTTTTTTAGTGGCATTATCCTCTTTCCTATATTCCGAGATAATATTATGAAACGTTTTGATTGTGGGCAGAACACCAGTTTGAAAGGGGAAAAGCTATGACTTATCTCAGGGCAAAGTTTATTTTTGTTAATCATAACGACTGGCCGAGCTGTTTGCCAATAAATCCTTGTGAGGAAGTACCCAGCATAGTGTCAGATTGTTATGGGCCCCAAGAAAACACAACCTTAGCTACAACCAACCCAACAGAACGGAACAATGTCGCTTTCAGAGGCCTCATCTGTTTCAATATTATTTGTGTGATCATCAATTTATACAAATCGTCTATGGGAAAAGGATACGACATATTTTTCTATTCCATAAAATATGAAAATCTCAAACTAACCATCTCTAATTGGTGTTAAATTAAAACTTTTGACTTTAGTTTTGTCTGAAATATTTATCACTTCAAATTCTTATTTAAGTTTTGAAAAAAATAAAATAAAAATATTCTGGGGAAAATATATCGTTAGCTTTAAAGGAGCTAAATTTAGAGGAGAGAAAAACTTTCTATGATCTTATGCTTTCAATGCTTTTTAGATCAATAATTACATTACAAAAGGGCGAATGAAGAAGTTGCATGTGAATATTATGTGATTTATTTATTGCATCGTGCTGCATTAAATATATTTATGTTGAATAAATACGGACTTGGCTCCTTGACAATCTAACGATTTTATGTTAAATGTCATCGATTTTAAGCACTTGGCCTTACGTTTCTTGTGATAATAAATAATTTTTAAGCAGTAATACAAATGCATGGGTATACTAACCCATTCATGTGGCCCATTTGAAGAAAAATATTTCCAATTTTACTTATTTTGTTTCAACGATAAACTACTTCCCCTAAAAAAAATTATTAAACTATTAAATAATGTTCGGGCCCTATTAGTGAGGATAAACTTTTTAATCTAAAATTGATCCTCTAAAAGTTGGTTGACTCAAATTTTGCGGTTTTTGCGGAGTTGTCTTATATTTAACATCTAACAACCCCGTTTGCTGATGTCCTTCACATAAACCTTTTAGAATTATTTTGCTTGTAAATAAGTTTGAAAATTAAATGGCTTATAAAAGTACTTTATCTATTAAATGAGGTCACTTACAAGAGCAATTTGCTGTGCTTTATTTTCCTAACATTGTCTACGTGAACACGTGACTAAACGATTCCTATTTTTCATATTAACTTTTGTATGTGTTTATCCATAGAAAAGGGTCAAAAAGCCACACTAACAAAATTTTATACCTTTTGTATGCCAAAAGGAGATAAAACAAGGCAAATAAGCCTATTAGTTGTAATCTGAAATGATACATAAAAACGAAAAGTTTTGAACTCCAAATATAAAAGTAGGAAACATGAAATGGTGCATAAAATGTACAAAAGGCAGGGAAAAGGTATACAAATTACAAATGTTAAATGTAGTTTGCAAGACAGCTTGGTAATGTATGTAATTATATTAAGGCTAAACGAAAAGAATTAATAGCCAGCGGTTAATCTGGCCAGAAATAAAAGGATGCATATAGAATAAATATGAAAGGCATCAGCAAAGTGTTTGGTCATTTGTGTCACTATCGTTATTAAAATAAAATATATTAGAGCAGCATTCATAGAAAAATGGTTCAGATTATAAAGATATAATAGTAAGAAAGAAACGAATGACTATAAAGCAGAATGTAACTCAGACATTAATTTGTTAATACGGAAACTATTACACCATAAATAGGAAATTACGACTTCTTCCCAAAATGTATCACTACTGTACTAAAGTTAAATAGGAAATATGCCTATGCGTTACAGGGGCTATGAAATCAACCCTAACGTTGGGTATAGAAGCTCTTCTGAACCATGCACCGCTCAATTTGGCTATACAAGAGGAGGCAGCTATAACGGCAATCTCTATCTACGAGAAGGAGAACCTTAAAGCGGGTAACCTTACTGATCATCTGGCTATCCTCAGGGGAATCTGGGATATACTTGTTATGTCTCAGGCGGGCGATCATATGGACCCGGTATACTGTTTCGACAGGAAATACGGTGTAATCTTCTCTACAAAGGAAGAATGGCTAAGAGATGGATCGCAAATATGGTACACGGACGGTTCAAAACTCTCCAAGGAGTTGGGGCCGGAATAGTGGGGCCTACAGCATACAGGTCTATAACATTGAGCAGGGATACGACAATTTTTCAGGCGGAACTTTACGCGATACTGGAAACTGTGGGGATCCTATCGGAGAGAGGACACAGATGGATACGGGTTAAGATATTCTCGGACAGCCAATCGTTCTTAAGGCCCTAAGCGGCTGTACGTACAGGTCCAGACTATTACTGGAATGCCACAGTAGGCTCAACGACCTGGCAACTCAAAATCAGATTACTCTGATATGGGTACCAGGACATCAGGGGCATGTCGGGAATAAGATGGCAAACATCTGTGCGAGAAGTCGGGCTGAGGGGAACTTCATTGGACCCACCCCCTCTTTTGGGTTCAACAAAAGTCTCCTTAAGAGGGAGATTTCGAAATGAACATCGTCCAGGATTGCACAATATTGGAATGACATCAACGGGTTAGGTCACTCCAAGAAATTGCTACGCTTTGACGCTGTGAGGGCGGATCTGGCTCTAAGACTGAACAGGAAAAGCCTACGGATGCTGGTAGGGGCGCTCACAGGCCATTACACCTGCAAAACCCACCTATACAGAATTTGGGGGGTATTGTATCACAGAAGACACAGGTCTCTACATGCATATACACTGAGTGAAGAGAATCTGCTAATGCTCTCATTGAAGGAGCTGATCCTATTTGCGAACGTATTGGACGGTTAGGGATAGGGGAAGCATAATAGATCAACAATGGTCGCAGTGTAAAAGGCCATCCTGGGCCAAACCCCCTTTACATTACATACATTACTTTACAGAATAGAAAATATGAATTTAGTTCTCAAATACCACGTTAATCTGCGTAATCTAATCTAGAACACCGTAACGAAAAAAAATTTACTTTGAAATTGATTTAAATATACAATTTCACTGCTGAATTGCCAAGTAGTACAGAGGGTAGTGTGCTTATCTATTAAACAGAGGTTATTGAATAGACTGTATTTTGGGACAAGTTAAAAAGCTGAGCTTTACACTTTTTTATCGAATTGTGGAATTAAAAATTTTATAAAAACATTGTTCCCTTGATGCGCTCTTCCTACTAATTTATTCGGAATATTAAGAAAATTCATGAAAAAATTTTTAAACAATTGCTAAATACACAAATATCTATCCGTAATTTCATAATTTTACAAATTTTTATATTTTTCCTTTTCGAACAACATTAAGAGCCGGAGGAAGGTCAAAAATTGTTATCATTGTAATACTTAAGATTCATTTTAAATTCATTCATTGAAGCTTGATTTTAAATTCAGTAGACAGGATGTGGAAGTGATGTTAGTTATATCGTCAAACAATCAGAAAAACATTGCGACATGCTGATTATTTCTACTGCCAGAGCGTATTTTTGCCTTGCAACAAACGCAGTGTTTGATGTACGAAATTATTTTTTGTTTATTGGCAGGAGCGTTAAAAGAAAAATTAGGGTGGTTGCACACGTCTTTTATTTTGTTTTATTCTCTATATGTCACTATAATATAAACAATATTTTCAATGTTTTTAGCTTTTAAATAAGACATATTTTTAACAATAAGATTCCATATTGGAAAATTCTAGATTTCTTTATAATAAGTGAGAATAATAATTGTAGCAAATATTTATAAAGAGGAAAAATCAGGAACTGCGAGTATTTAGTTAAGTTTTTTTTTTTTTTTTTTAATTAAACCCCTGAAACAATAATCCCAAAAAAGAGGCATTAAGTTTTCAATGCCATTTGTTTTATAACAAAATATTAAATATTTAAAATATATTTATTTTCAAGAAAGTACAAATCGCTTTTTTAGTGCAAAATACATGAAGTTTTACCCCATAAATTAAAATTTTTGAGTTATTGACAGAGGAGCCGCTTAATATGTAGAAAAAAGTTTAGTTAAGGTAAAGTTATACTAAAAAGTATTGGCTTGGCTTTCAAATTAAGCTAATCTTAAATGCAACATAGTCATATTTTAATAATTCAAAATTTTCAATTGCCTGAGAGACAGGTGTTCCTTAATATCTTTTTTAAATGTATAAATAAATAAGAATCATATTTGAAATTTTTTTTATATGACATCCTAAAAACCTTAAACACATTTTGAAAAGATCGATTTTGTAAGACATGTCTATGTTGCATTGAAGGAACGATATGTGTATGTATAGTATTCTTGCCAGGATATACGCACATTAAAAACGCTTTTATGTTTAGAAGGCATCATGTTTATGTTAAAAAGAACCCTGTGGAGATAATAAAAATAAATTATTGCACCCAAGAAGCAAATTAAACAGCGGTAATAAAAAAATATTGTTCAAGGTTGTAAGAGAATAATAAAAAAATAAATATTTAAGAGTCCTCAAATGCCAATTAAATTTTTTATTAAAGTTCTTATTGCTGCTAAGTTGGTGTATAAATTAAAGGAGCGACAGATTTGTTCGTAAGAAAAAATAATTCAAAAGACAAACATTTTGCGATATTAAACACAGTGCCGATTAAGCGGATTGGGTCTAGGATGTATAAAAATCGTGAGATTATTATAACCATCCCAAGCTGTTTGCAGCTGCAGAGAAAAAACTGCGGCATTTTATGCTCCATGAATGCTTTATAGGGTCATCAAACTTGCTTGAAGTTAAAATTTTCGAAGATGCTACGATGACTGGTAAGGATTTTTCAAAAGAGTCTGGTCAGAAATATTGGTCCATAAAACAGAAAATTTGGTACTTCAGTTGGTCATAAACAGTCAGCTCAAACCAATAAGGCAATTGATCTTTAAAATTTTTAGCTTTATACATCAATTTCAATGTAGTAGGAAGAAATTTTTAGGGTGTATTTAAATTTTCTAATGGTTTCTTTGAAATTTACTGCTGTGATTGCAATACAGCTAATATTTTTGCAATTAATTTCTTATAATTTATTAAACGACATCAATTTCAAAAAAAAAAAAAAAATGTTTTGCTGTTCTTTTACCTTCTGATCCTAATGATTTGTTTAGTTTTTTGTCTCTGACTGTATAAGAAATATTAGAATCATGTTCAAAGTCCTGCCTAAAAGTTTCGGTATGGGTGTAATTTCCATTTTTTTTATAAATTTGGGTTGCATTATAGCACCGAAAATACAAGGGAATTTTAATTGCCACCAAGCTCAAGCATGGCCTTCCCAGTAAAAAGTTTTGAAAATCGTGAAGTTATGCGATAATCAATATTTTGAGCTGCCAAATCGTCTATACGATTTCTATTTATTAGACAATGAGATCTGGCTACAAGTGTAGAATTTTAAATAAAAAAGTATTTCAAAAGTATGAGCATAATTTAGAATGTGAGGTGGGGAAATTATGCGACCGATTTTCGAAAAAAAAAATTATCTGGGCACGAAGTCCGGAGGTTATGATTTCGATTTTAATTGCTTTGGCATGAGTAACTATATTTTCTAAAATTTAATAAATAATTATTAATCAGGAGGAGTTTATGTATTAGTAATAAGAAAGTCCTGGGACCTAATTTTGTGTTTCACCAAGGATAGTACAATTATGTTGAGTTTCACTTTAGAAAAAAACAACAACTCATTTTATAAAATAAAAAATTAGACCCTTAATTAAACTTAGGAAATGATTAAGTCGCGAATACACTCATACAGAATTAAAAATTGTAAGCGGCTGTCTGCAATTTTAGTTCATACCTCCACTACAAATGTAAACCTAAGATAGGAACATTAAAGCTTTAAGGTTTGAGTCTCAGTAATGCTATAGTTATATTTCTAAAATTTAAAGAAGATCACATAACATGTAGCGGTTTGACAAATTTGTGTATACAGTCGAAGATCATAAGCTTACGGTTGGAGATTGTAGATCTGTTCTTATCAACAACCACCCTTTAAATCTTTTTTACAGCTCAATTGCACAAGGATATTTGTATATCCAATTGTGTTCATTAATTACAAAGCTGAGTTTGCTTTCGCATAACCGTCATCCACTACGTTTTTCTAATTGCCTTCGAATCCTACAAAACTACAATATATTACACGATGTTGTTCGAGTTAGTGTTTGAAATGATATAAGAGTGTACTTCGATTTCACCCTCTTCGAGTTAAGGATCTTGATATCCTCTGACATTAGCTCTTCAATTTTCTTTTAAAATTCTGCTCTATGATATGTCTTCGCCTGGTGTATGGTAGATGTCCTATGTAGGGTTATGGAGCCGTCATATTAAGATCTTTAGGGAATATACCCATTATAGTTTCAAAATCCATTTTGAAGCCGCTCGTGAGGACTAAAACTATGTTAGTCTAATTAGTAAATGTAAAGCCCCATGAATACTAACAACTTCATTCATTAGATCGAATTCATGCGGTTAGAAAAAAGGGGACCTTCGTGAATTTTGTACAAAGCAGTAAATATAAGTTATATTAACAAGGGGTGCACTAATTTAAATTTATAATTTTAGTAATTGTGTTTACTAACAATAGGGATTCAGAATCAATGTCTGGATCAGACGGCTAATTATTTCTATAATTTTGTAGCTGCTTCAAAAAATGTGTCCTTTTTCAAAGCTGCGCAAAAGTTGTTCAACAATGAGAAATGTTTGCAAATTGTTTTTAAATGTCAATTTTTTATATGGTAAAAGTTGTGTAGAAAATAATGTAGAGAAGAATACAACTTCTTTTGTTGATGATCAACAAGAGAGTGATTTTTTTTTTATTTTTTCTTAGTCTACAACATAACGAAATAATATTCGTAATCGTAGTATATAGTGAATTATATAGATATAAAATCGCTACAGTTGTATACTTGTACTAATTAGTGGTGAGTGTAATGGGTTCAACAAACATTTAACGATTAACTGAATAAAACATTATCTTAACTTTAATTTTTACATAAGATTTACATATATATTGAAAATTTTCATCTAAGATCTTTAGAAATAAATTTTTTTATTTATTTTTTTTTATAAAGCATTAACCAAAAACATTTAAGACATGATACATATGTAACACAATTATCCGATTTAGAAAATGAAGATTATTTTACAATTATTTTGTAATGCCCAAATTGGTTACATGGCAGTTTATTAAGAACTTTAGAAAAAATAACTTCTTAATGCCTAGTTCCAACTTTAGGAAAAAGTTATGTTAATTTGCCACTTTTTAGTTTTCTGAGAGTCCTGTCAGAACATCCTTGCAGCGGAAGCTCGTTTGCTAAGCGTATATTTAGTTTTTAGAAATAAATCTCTACGAAAGTCTTACTACTGGCCATAGTTTTTGCATGCAGAGAAAATTGATAGTCTTTTAAGCTAAAAAGCTGCTTTAATAGAATTACTTGCCACACGTTATCAAATTGCTTGTGTTAAAATGGCAGTAAGACTAAAGAAATAAAAAAGATAAAGATTAAGGAAATTAATTACGTTTGAAATAAAGTGTTTCAAATACAAATATTTGTTTCATTCGCATTTATCTAACAACATCTTAAATGTTAAACGTAATACTTAAAAGAATTAATTAGTTATAGCAACGAAAAACAAGAAAGGCATCTTTGGGGTCTTACAAAAAGATTTATATCAAGTTTATTTATGTTCAGTGTCATGCTATAAATCCAAAAATTTGTTTGCCAAATTTAAAAATTTATAACACGCAAAATCTGAAAAGCAACTTTAATTTGATTTTATTTAAATAATGTTGCCGCGAAAAAATTAATTGCTGAATCTCAAAAAAATAAATGGGTGTGTAAAGGCTAGATTACATAAATATAAATTATATACATACGCAACTCATGCCTATAGCGTAAAGACACACTGAAATTAAGGACAAGACATGTGACAGCAAGACTTTCTGTTTTTGATGATTTCACACAGTTTTACAAGGAGAGGGGCTGGAGTAGTTTTTTACTACAAAACAGGAGGGAAGTGGTTGACATTTTTACACGATTTTAACACTCAATACTTGAGGAATTTTGGCCAGTAATCAATACTTATATCGTTTCGTTTCGCAAATACTTACTATATCATGATACTAGTCAATTAAATTCGATTTAAATGTGTTTTGTTTTAATTTTGTTGTGTTATGGATATGACACACGAGGATAGAATACGTGTACAAAATGCCACTAACAGTCAAGGATGAACAACGAGGCTGGTGGGAAGGCAACTTAAGTTGTAATTATCTCATTTTATTTGATACTCGTAGAACATTTAGGAATTTTCTTGATTCAATGATAAAATTCTCAGTCCGGGCAATTATGGCGTCTATATATTTTATTTCATTGCGCAACCAACTGTACCTCAGTGGGTGTGTTGGTAGCATAATATAATGCCAAACTCAATCATTTACACTTTTTCCTAATAAATTTAAATTGTCGTTGCAAAAACATGAGAGTGAGTGAGGGTACATTGTGCGTGCTTGTCTGCTTAAAATTTTGAGGTTTCAAATTTGGTTTTTTGTTTTATTCCCTTTCACAAAGCTTTTTAATATTTATTTAAATGTTTACTTAACAAATTATCTAAAGATAAGCTAAAGAGTTGTTAGGATTTGTATATACAAATAGTATGTATGTACGTATATATGTATATACAACCATTGTATGCGAATGATTTCATGTCCTTATTCCTTGGCAGAAACATATAAAACAAAGGCGTACATAAATTGTCTTTTTTTACTTTTCTTAGTGTGTGTGATTTCCCATTAACACGTGTATGATTGTTTAAGATTTTCTTTTTAATATCGAGGAGTTCATATGTGACACGTTTACTTTTATGATGTTATTCTCATTTTTATGTTTTGCGCAAAATTAACATTTAGCAGAAGAAGGAGATTGAATTTAGATTTACATTGATATTACTAGTACAGAATTTAAGTTTATCTTTCATAGAGTTGGACAATTTTTGGCACTTTGGATGGGCAGATTGGTCGCCAACTGAAGCTGTAGAGGTCTGGGGCTTTCTCTAATTGAAACAAGCAGGGCTTAGAGGGAAAAGGTAATGACAGATTTTACCTAAATGACAATGGAATTGTAAATTAATCCTTGATATGTAAAAATAGCTACGAAAAAAACTTGGTAGTCTTAGTTATGACTTGAGCAAATTCTTTACAGTGCATGACATCTGTGAGACAGCAGATCGTGCAGCATTTAAGTGGCAACGGCTTCCAAGATTTTGAAGCGTTTTAGTCCTAAAGAGTAAGCATTTTTAATGAGGCAATAATTAAATCGAAGGAAATGGTGCTTATGTAAATTTGTATGTTTTATTCAATGAGCGTCCTTTGTGGAATTTCGTGGGGTAGTTGGGTAGGACCAGAGAAAATATTTTTTATGCAAAGTGAGCCAAAGCCCAACCTGAGCCGTATATAAAATTCCTAAGTCTATTACATAATTCTCCAATACACCGAAAAATTTTAACTAAAATATTATTTAAGCACAAGGTATTATTAAACGGTGAAAAAAATTAATTTTTAAATATCGATGTTTTAATACTCTTCAGTAAGATAAAACTTTTGAATTGTTGAAAAACTTAAAAAAATATTGAGATATAAGAACACTGCGTATAACGCCTAAACCAAAATATCCTTCAGCGACAACTGACAACAAAAAATGTTTAATTATATTTGAAGCACAGGACATGAAAAAGAGAAAATATTTTGAGGAAGTGGAAGATGGTGTAATCAGTAATATGAGTAATATAACTAAAGGGCAGCTCTTGATGTGTTTTGCATGGGCTCTATTTTCGGTCCATCTAAGGAAGAAATAAGTGCTTAAGTTTTATAAACGGACACTTTACTCCTTCCGCTCTTCTTACTATTTATACTGTCTATATCTGACCGAAAATCACAAACCTCAGTAATGGGTAGCTCGACTGCGTACAGAAGAGAGCAAAAGAGAGCTCACCCGTGACAGTAAAGTGGTGAGTCCTATTAACTAACTGTAGCGTCGATGCAGCATATAATGTGTTTCGGTATTTTGTCGTTTCTGAAATGACATGTCCTTGTATAGAATCAAAAAACCTTTTACCGGAAACCAGTTTTTTTCTACAGCTCATTTTTTCCATCAACATCTGCTACATTTTAAATCGATTTGCTGCTGGTTCGGAAATGGTATTAAGGGAAAAATATGTTATTTAACTGAATGATTCCTATATGGATTAATTTACCTGCAGAGAATTTTTAATATGGAAAGTTTTGAATGAATTGAATATCCACAAGTATGTAATCCTCTACAATGTGATTTTATATCAATATTTTCGTAAGACATATGCTTATTAAAAAAAACCAATAAAATAAAAAAATAAAGAGCTAAAATGTAAGAAAATTGCTTAAAGATGGTACTCGGTGAAAGCCGAAATTGTGATATAAAAACTAATAGAAAGACCTTAAGCCTAATTAATTAAAAGGATAATTAATTAAAAAGGCCAAAATACTATAATAAATCTTAATATATGAAATTTTTTATCTTTCTAATCTTAAATGTTTGGAATTTATTTTCATAATTTTATACTTGCATTCCATTCCGTACACAATAAATTGAAATTTTTTAATTAAATTTTATGTTGAACAAAAACGATTTTTCTAATCAAGTTTATAAATTCATGTGACTTCATTTCAAAATTTTATTGTTTTGCTATGACACCAAAACGATTTTTTTCCCAATGGTTTGAAATAACCATTTGCTTTTCCTCATTTATTAACATTTCCCAGCATGATGTGAAGTGTTTGTTTAAAAAAAAAGAGAGAAAAAATATTAGAAAAACCGAAACTGTGTCATTAAAAACAGACTACGCTTTATTGAATTAAAAACAAAAAAACGAAAAGCCATGACATTTGCTCTTTAATGCTTTTGACAGGATTTTTCACATTCTTTTAGAAAATCGTTACTACAAAATTTAACAGCAGCCTGTGTGAAATTTTTGGCTTGAAATCTGGTTTTTGGTAGAGAAAACGCACATGAATAAATTATTTTATACACTTATTTTTAGGTCAATTGAAAAAGTTTAAATTTAGTCCTATTCACAGTGAATGTTGTTAAAAATATAAAAATAAAAATGAAATTTAATATAGAAATAAGACTAGTTTCTCTTAATGGTGCAAAAATTTAAGACATTTGGTGTTAAAATAGAAGAAAAGAACAAAAATTAGACTGACTCATGTTAAATACAAATTATTTAGTATAGTTTTTTTTTTGTTTTTTTTTTTTTTTTGGAAAAATATTCTAAGCTTTCTATGATTATGCATTTTGCAATATTCATTCATACACAATATAGAATTCTCATATTGTAGTTGATTGTTTTACCATAAGCATATATGGTTAAATAGTTTCTAACGATTTGGTTTAGCGATCAATGAAATGTCGACATATAAACAGCAAATGGAATTTTCTCAAAACTCGTAGATTTTCATAACTTGACGACAGAAAATGCCATACAAATTTAATTTTTCTATCTTTTCCTGCTATTATTATCCAATTTCGTTGAACTTCAAAGAGCTGTGGGACGGAAATAAAAAACGGCAGAACTTTAGAACTTCTCAGGACCACTCAAGCTACGATGTCTGGTAAAAATTATTAGAAAACATTCAATAAATATTTTAGACGAGCTAGTAGATGAACTAAGCAGACCTGAATGATACAAAATGAATGGGAATTGGAGGTATGAAGACAAGATCCTGGAAATTCTGTCTATAATTGATAGGTAACCAGTGGAAAACCATTTTGAAGTAATGCTAAACTTACAGAAAAAGACATTTTGGGTCATTATATTGAAGGGAGCCTGGCGTTTTTTTGTGCTTGCGGTATTTCATTTTTATATCTTTTCAAATTTATAGTATTGGTTGATGCTTAGCATTTACTGAAATTTTTTTGAAATGTTTGCACATCATATTAAAAAGAGTATACAATTACATTAAGTTCAAAGTTGTTATAATCAATCATTTATAATTAAAATACCCTTTCATACCAATTGTGTTTCAGCACTAAAATAAAACAAGAATGATGAAAACTACTTTAAACTCAAAAGCTTTCTATTAAGAACATACCCGTTATATACATGCTTATGTACAATTAAACACGTGTGTGTGTGTGATAAATAAGGTTACAAGAAAGATAATTAATACTTTACTGTACACAAGTTTTCCACGTAAAATACATAAAGGTAAGTTACAAGGTTAAATAGAGAAAATTTAAAAAATTAACTTATTATGTGCCATAATAAATTTTTGAAAATGTCCTACGGATAATTTGGCCTCAAGGTCTTATTCATTTCAGTTTAACATTATCAAGGATATTGATTGTCGCTTATGAGCAAATTTTTCAAATAGAAATTTTTAAAAAAATTTTAATAGAATTTTTCAGACATTTTTGTTTGCAATTTTTAAAAATCTGAGGTCATTATTATAAAATAATTTCTATCTATGAAATTAAGTATAATGTACAATTCTAATTGGTCATAATTCTCTTGTGTAAGTTCTTATTTTATTTCTAAGCTCCAGAGTTCAAAAAGGCTGGTCTATGGCCTGAAATCTGTTCAATTAAAAATATTTGCCATACCCCAAAATTTCAGAGACTGCCAGTGGCACACGAAAATATCTGATTTCTAGACAATTGAAATGTTTTAGCTGTATAGTTTAAATCTGGATAATAAAATGCCATACAGATCAAAAAATTACTTTTTCGAATAGGGATGAACTACTGTGCACCACCAAAAAGAACAAATCTTTTATACAGAACACAAATAATGAAAATCATTTCGAGTTCTTCTCAGAATTTTTTTAATACATATTCCACATGCAATATGTGTAACATAAACACTAAGACTATCAATATGCAAATCAATACACTTCGTAGTCATAGTGATAAATGAATAACTTCTAGGAAAATCCGTTTTGAAGATCTATAATATTTCGTTGTAATAAAACATCATATTCAATTATATTATTCAAAACAAGAGAAAAGATGCTATAAATGCCTTGTTGACATATGTTTCTTGATTTCACGTTATCATTTCGTAATTGATATGCTCAAATAAATGGCGAGGAAGGGACCCATAACAGAAACCAATACTGTTTTATCCATAACAACATAATGAAAATGAAGGAGCAGAAGTACTCTGCTCCTGCATAGTACAAGGACGCATACTAACGAAATATTTAACTGAAATTTCAACACGAATGTAAGTCTTTTATATATTTTATAGGATTTCTTTACGGCACAGAGAAGTGTAATAAAAGCAATTCTTTTCGAATTTTATAAATGAAGTAAATTATATAAGGAACATAAAGAATTGAAATATTGGTGAATGTAACAAGCAGAACAAATATATTTTCCCTCATACTGTTGCTTCAATATTTTAACTAAATGTTCATAAAATTTTTACTTAATGAATAGAAAACAAATATTGTGACTACAAACTAACTTAAAGGAAAGGATAATTATTGCAATGGGAATGAGCTGCTGGTGTATTGATTTCGAGGATTCTTATACCATGCACAGTGGCCTGGAATGGAACACGTTATAACATATATATAGAAAACATATAGTTTAAGGTGGTATGGGAGTTATCATTATAAGGGGACTTATCCTCTCCTGTAATTATAATCCAATATTTAAAGTGAAAAAATATAAGTTATTATCCAAAAATTCTAAGACAATTCTGTATGAAAGGAGAAAAATATTATATTCTTTTATTACAATATATAATTGAGACAGTAAAACTATAGTGAATAAATCAATTGTTGAGCATAAGTTTTTTAACTTGAGCGTTTTAATATATATTCTCTTATCATTATTATATCATTACCGCTAGAATATTAAACATGATTGTTCTAACAATAATATAAAGAAATAAAGTTTTATTTCAACGTAGTACGTATTATTCGTTCAATTATACACAGACTACTGGTATATAAATAAATAAATAAATATATATATATATATATATATATATATATATATATATATATATATATATATATATATATATATATATATATATATATATATACATAATGAAATTCCGAAAAAATATATGAATCAATATTTAAATAAATTTATTAGAGCATATGAAATTAAACAGTTATTTTGTTTATATAAACAAAAGCTTTTATTGTGGTACAGTTATTAACAAAAATTATACTGTTTCATATTTGCAGGTCAAGAGGCTTATGAAATGAATGATTAGTTCTGTAAAAACAGTCAACAAATACAAAAATAATTCGGTCATTCATCAAATATGGGTATTGAATTGAAAACAAAAATTAACAAACAGTGGCAGAATTCCTTGATTCCACTTTAAATATTTCAGAAATGCAGTTACTAGTCTAGCAAAGAAATGTTTCAATCATTAATGATTTTATCTTGATGTTAAGAAAAATTTATTGCGTTTTTATATAAAAACATATTTTCAAAATTGAGTCTAAATTTTCATGGATATGTTGAACTAAATCAAATTTAAATTATAATTTGCCAACTTGACCTCTTCTGAAATAAACAAATATATGCTCATAGAGAATATCATTCAGATGTCGCCAATTTTTTTTTATAGGGTGTACATTTTTTTAGTTTTCGAACATAATGTTTAGAGATCTACTAATGAGATCGCATTAGTTCTAATGAAATGCAGGTTTAAAACTTAATTTGCATCAGAACTATTATAATTGGATTAATTAACTCAGAGAAAATCTTAAACATTTTTTATAACTTCTAGATGTAATTTTTTTAAATATATTTTTATAAAAAATGGGAATTATAAAGCAAAAACAGGATGACTAGTAATTGAGATATTTTTCTTTTACATGTAACCCATAACTATAACACAATACTATTAAAGATTAGAAGGTTTTATATAAAAGATAAAGATTATAAGATTCTCGTAATATACTTTTATAAATTTATTTTACCCAAACGGATTTGGGTCTCCTATTTGGGATAAGACATGGCAAAATAATTTTCTGGTTCTATAGCAATTTAAAATTGCTCAAAACTCTTTAAGTGAAATTTGAAGTTTCGAGTTTGAAGTTTTCAACCTGTAGTAGTTCAACATGTGTATGGTATGTTTTTCAAATATACGCCATCCTATTTTAGCCTTTTTATCATGATAGTAACTATAACTTTGGTAAACCTTGTAATTTCATTATTTATACGCATCTTCTATTGTTAAAAAAAAATTCTAAAGTTTTTTTGTGTTAGTTTTTGCAAAAAACCAATATAATTGTCTTATAATTTATAGCAGTTTTACTTACCTTTACACTGTTTTTCTTTTTATTTTTACTTTTGTTTGTTATTTTTTGTTTTGCGTTTATTAATTTTTAATTATCTCAACATATTTAAAAATTCTTAAATCTTATTATTCACTTAATTTAAATTATTTTGTTGAACTATTTTCAAATTTAATTTCTTTTTTAATATCTTGAAAAAACATACACATATTTTAATGGAATTTTTATTTATTTACTTTTATTAGACCTGTTTTATTTACTTATCTTGCAATGTATGTATATGTACGATATAAGTATATATTTTTTTTACAAATGTATGTGTATACATATTCGTGTGTATGTGCATACGACCATATTTTTTATATGTATTTATAATTTCCTGGCATTGCATGTCTAAACGCCGATTCCTTGAGAATACTTACGTCTGCGTGGATGTATGTATGTATGTATGTATGTGTATACAATATGTGTGTTGTCAGTCACTCGTATATTATTTTTTACTTTAAATTAACCTTTTATTATTGTTCTAATTTTAGAAAAAATCGAAAGAAATTAAATTTGTTATTAACACTGAACTTCATAAAAAACAAACATATACATACATATGTATGTATGTATAAGTATATACAAAGCCACACATACGTGCACGCATCCCAGGCATTCATCGTATGTGCATGTATGCGTATACACGAACAGGCATGCATGCTCGAAGGAGTACCAAACAAGAAAAAAACAACCCACAAAACAACGATTTAATAGAGCACAAAGCGCACAATGTTAGTGGTAATGGCCACAGAAAATTTGTCGTTCTTTGTTTTCATATACAAAGCAACAACAATAATAACTACACACGGTACAAATTGTTTTCATTCATGTGCAGCCGTACTCAGTTTTACTCTTTCTCAATTACTCGTATTGCATGTTCAGGCATGGAAAACAAAAATTTTAAAATGGTACAGAGAGTCACTTTAAAAAGTACTTTTTAACATTAAAGTATATGGGAAGCATTAAAATTACGATCTGTTTTATTGACTTTATTTTTGTTAATACTATTTTTATAAAATAAGTAGTCATGAGTATGTAGTACAATATTAAGAGCCTCTAAAACACTTTATCAATAAAGTGTTTATTAAGAGTATTCTAGTATTTAAAGAGATAATAGTAAATAAAATATTTTATTTCTTTTTTTTATTTGATACCTTCTATAACAAAACATATACATATATTATAGTATACAGAAGACTATTAAGATTACATATATGTAGATATAATATGTTTAATTAATTAATTGTAAATGATTATATTGTTAGAAGCATGAAAATAGAAAATATTATTGAAGAATTAAAAAAAAAACACTTTTTGATTTTTAATGGATATATTAATGTTTTTTCCTGCTTAAGTTTCATTTGACTTTCTCACTTCTGCTAATGCTTGAGACATTAATTAAAAAAATTTTTTGAGATCTTTTCAACTGCACTGGCCCTAATAGTCAATCTCTAGTCTAAGAAAATAGTATTAATTAGCGCAAATTTTGTTAAAGTCAATTGATTCGATCGAAAATTTTCGATGGAAATTATTACACGTATTTAAATAACACTACAATTCTCGCAAAATGGAATGTTTTACACGGAATAATATTTTGAAAACTTAAAAACTTTTGCAAATGTCGTAAAGTTGTTCATAATCGAGAGATATCGTCGACTTTGAGGGATATTTTTGGAGAAAGTTTTCAAAAAGAGTGCTTTTCCTAAATAACTCCGAATAGCCTTGTTAAATCAATATTCCAAACTTAGAAGTTGTCTTGAGCTTTTAAAACTACCATGAGTGGTAAAACTGTTATTTGGTACTTTGTTTGCTGCATCCAGAACTCTTCACAAATCAATCTTGGTAGTATGAGAAGTTTTTGGGGTGGACGGCTGCAATATCAACAATATTTTTTTAACTTCGTTTTTAAAATTATAATAAATTTTTCACTTAAATTTATAAGTCAAAATGTTTAAATCAACTCAATAATATTATAAGATGGTGAGACATAATATTCGAAGAAATATGTACATATGAAAAGAAAAAATATTTCGGATAAAGTCCTTAAAATTTTATCCCGCTGCTATTGATAAATTTTTATTAAATATAATACAGTGAGGCACTAGAAATATGGCTAATCAACTGAGGGAGAACTGAGACCATGATTTAAGAACTAAGACCATAATATATTTCAACCGAGGAGATCTACAAAATATTGACTACCCTTTCCGGAAAATTCGAACGAACATTTGAATAAAATAAAGCCCAATTTAGGTTTTTTAATGTCTTACATATAACCAATTGGAAGATATTTTTGTTTGCATTTAGAGCAACAGGCGATTATTTCTATTGAATACTATACTTGAGTTCTTAGAACAAACAAGGTTTAATACGAAAATACAAATTTAAACAACTTTCTTTTAAATATTGTAACAGTCCTTCCCCTCAGCTTGGATCAGTATTTGTGACTTTGCAAAAGACTTTATACTTTTTAACAAAAAACATTTTTCTAAGCTTACGGACTAAGAATGATAACAGAGCTGGTGTGTCTCCCTATACGTTCTTTAAGTTTATCAAACATTTCATACCAAATAATTGATAGTACGATCAGAATTTATCGTTATTTTTAGAAGTCAAAAGCGGTATTTTGACAGTTACTTAGCCATTCGTTGACAGTATTATTAGTTTAATATTCAAAGTAGAAGATAAAAAAAAAATAAGTGAAATAATGGCTAAATACCATTTTATAAAATATTATTTTAAAATAAATATAAAATAGTTCCTGACTTTATTAATTCCTCAAATATACAGCTTTAGTTTCAACATTATGATGGAACGATGGATATATTTAGGTTAGGTTAGGTTAGGTTGATTGGAGGGGTGTGATACCCCATGTCATAAGACATACACTTAAGCCAGTGAAGGCTTGTTGTGTGCTCTCTTTAATTATCAGACACAAACTGCCAGAGTTCTGCGGCAGGATTCGAACCTGGGACCTTCGCACTACGAGTCTAGTACACTACCTACTAGTCTACGAAGGTCAGTCATGGATATATTTATTCATTAAAAAATTATCTTTATGCCTCAGTGGAAATATCCTGGAGGAAGTCATTAAAATTTTAATCATTTCTAATTATTGCAAAATGTTTTCTTATCGGATTTACATTCTATGAAGTGGAGCCTGTAATCAGTACTTTTGATGAAGTAAATTATTAAACAAATTTATTAATAAAATCGTTTTATATTAAATTTCAATGGCTCATTAGTCTCTTAATATTGAAAATCGCATAAACTTTGCCATCGTCACAATACAATCTTTTTAATGGCATAATTATAATCACAAATTGATGAAAAATAATATTTTCATAGTAAAGTGAAACTTTTAACTTTTTTTTGGTCAAATAAAAGTATATCCAAATATGCCACTATTAACTCATCCTTTGGAAGAAGTGAAAAAACATTTTTCTCTACAAATTCCTGCCACTTATTTTCAGTGCCCGCAGAATTTCGCTTTGAATTTCAGATGCATATTTATGCCACACTTTTCACATCGAACCGCTACTGAAAACTCTGGTGGTATTATAATTAAGTTACTGTAAGCCATTTTTAATTTTTTTCTATTATATTGTGAGTTTGCAAAAAATGTGATATAAAAATCATTATACCATTTTATTAAAAACGGATTAAATTAATAAGACCTTAAAATATAAATACTATGGAAATTAATCTGCCAAGATTTTTAATGCGCAAATGAATTTCAATTTTAAAGCCTACACTTTAATTCAACAGCTTACAATTTTATTGCTGATTGAGCGTATATATAATATGTATTTATAATTTCTAAAATATATAGTATTCTTTGATATTTAGAAAAAGCTGATTACATTTTAATTTAAATGTTAGTCATCTATTGTCAACGTTAAGGTTTCAAGGACACTTTGAAAGTGTAAGAAGTGTGTTTTAGTTCAGAAAGAACGTATCTTGCAATATTCTACAATTATTTCCTTGGTAGAAGATCAAGTTGTAAGTTTTCTATTCGTACAAGAAAAAAACTGGAATTAAGTTCGTCAAAAATAAGACAATAAGTAATTTTTAACATAGTAGTGTTCAGTAAATTTGGGCTATTGTCAGTGAATTTTTAGTAATAAATAAAGATTTTCAATTCAAAAAATATAAATTAGTGCAGCTAAACAAAAAATTAGAAATATTTAATTAAAAAAGGTGTCTAGTTATTTTTAAATTTTCTCACAATTAACTAAAAAAGTTGCTATTTTTATGACCTAGACTAGATTTTTATTTATACATGGTGCTTGAAGGTCTACTTGTGTGTTGGCATGAGCATCTAGGATATGCACCCATAAATACTGCTTTAAACCAAAACAAACAAATAATTATTGTTTTAATTTTTATTATAAAATTAAAGAATGAAATTTGAGATGGATAAAATTTCGTATATATTACAAGGCCCAACTCTCTGTTTTTTGAAGATAAACATTATTGATGGGATCATAAAGTCCTCATCATCCGTGGAAAGAACTCTTTCATGAACATTGAAATCTGTGTATATCTTTAAAAAATAATATTTTGTATATAATCAAGAAAAATATTTTTTTAGTAAAATTTTCGACAATACAATAAATAATTAATAATTCTCCAACACGTAACCAACATTAGTTTTAAAATTTAAATTGTATTTATATTATATTTATTTTTTAAAGAAATATGTTTTATTATTTTATGTATATTAAGAAAAAAACACATTTTAATAATAATTATTTGAAAGTAAATAATATGAATAAACAAACAGTTATGATAACAATATTATGATTAGAAAAATGTTTCGCATTTTTTAATATTCTCGGATGCGCACGCAAGAAAATGTTAAATTATTTTTGAACGTTTGCCAAAAGGAAACAGAGAGAAGAAATATGTTATTAAATTATTTTCATTTGCTTCATATACATTTTAAATTATCAATTGAGTTTAATATATTTTCATGAATATGTTTGATTAACAAATTAAACTTTTTTATGTGCTTGAGCTTAGAATTATATTGTATTGAACTTCATGAAACAAAGTCATAGAAAATTATATTGAATCGATTTAATGTTTGACTGTAACAGGAACTGATTACAATGATCTAATGAATAGAAGTCTACTTGAACTATCGTCGTAATATATTCATGATGCTGCAGAATAAGGACGACAATTAAAATCTTCTTCCATATCATCATAATGTTTTGGATTTGTTTTAATGCACAAAATACAAAACAAATCATATTGACAGATAGATGCAAAAGGATCAAAAAGAACATCAGCATAACCATTGTTACGAGGACTACCTTTGGCTGCATTATATTTTTTTTTTAGTTCTGTTAATATAATTAATTTATTTCCTTAATTTTGTTTTTATATTTTTGAAAAAGAAGTTACTGCTGTCATTTTTGAGCATACAACAAAACTTATTTATTTATTTAATACTAATCGCCCTAAAGTCAAATTTATCTCCCTTAAAAAATTAAACTTGAAAAATAGTGGAATTAGTATATATTTTTAATCGAAGAACTTTCACTTCCAAAGTAGTAAAACGAATATTTATTCATTTATCCTAAAAGTATGCAAATAATAGCAAAAATATTTTTAATGATTTCTTTTCAAATATTTTCAAAGTATTACGTCCGCTTTTGAATTTCAAAATGCAAATGCTGTATTCTGTTACCATTTTACCTGTTTTTTTTTTTTTGCAAAGGACAAACCTTTGCATTATTTATTAATCTACAATCTATAATTTGTATATTTCCTTTTTCATTTATTTATGTTTAACCAATTTCCAATAAGAAATGGCAGCTAAATTTGATACTTTTAAGGTTTTATTTTTAAGAGGATTTTGTTTATACTTCGTACCTTATTTTTGCTAAATTTATGCGATTT
Organism: Germaria angustata; assembly: GCA_963681545.1. Taxonomy (NCBI): domain Eukaryota; kingdom Metazoa; phylum Arthropoda; class Insecta; order Diptera; family Tachinidae; genus Germaria; species Germaria angustata. Next base: position 21,107,607 of record OY812998.1, on the reverse strand, counting down.
AAGTTAAACCATTTAGAAATTAAGCTTTAACTTCATACGTATCTTACGATAAAGTGAGGATTACCTGACTCGTTGTAAACGGTTTCTGCATGCTGCGGTACAACAATGTTTTAATTTTGATGGGCTTTACGGGTTTACAAACTTTAAAAAAATTTTACAAACAGAACTTGAAATGAAAATGATACTCAATGAGTATCGGAATATTGATAATTACAAATAAAATTGTTTAACGACTAAATAAGACCTTGAGCTTATATAATATTTTATTCAAAATTGTTATAAAAATGTCAGAGAAAAATATATGGAGATGTTATTAAATTTTACTTATATTTCAGCCTGGCTTGACACGGCTACTCGAGAAGAAAGGTCATTTTGGGTAAAACATTGTTCTCTCTAACATTTCTGTTGTCCACACTATAGTTTATAGCCCTTCTACCCAATAGATAATTTCCTGTTCCACTAATACATATCGCAAGGACCTTTCCTGCGCTGTTTATAGATATAGTGACATTATTATAGAACAAATTACGTAAATTTTGACCCAGTAATCGATTGTTGCTATTAAACAGGGACTCTTGCAGCACATTAATGGTCTGTCATAGAAGAAGCCATTTGTGCGCAGAAAAGCTAAAGAGAGCAGCTGATTAAAGCGTTGCGAACATCTTTTGAAAGTGTCCGACTTTTTCATATACAATGCATAGTTTTTTACTATCAGAGACATAATTGTACCTCGGATGTATAATATTAGATTTTTCGATGTTAAAATAAATTTCTTTAGTGTTGAAAAAGCATCGAAATATTAATGTAAAATCTGAAAGCGCTGTAAAACTTAATTATTTATAAAAGAGATGTGTGCGCATGTTCCCCCAGCTTGAAGTCAAATGTACATTTTCTCTCATTTCTAAAAAAGAAACACATCAAAAATCAATAAACCTCGTCACCTAATGGAGTCCGACGATTAGTCAACAGAAGCCCATCATGTTCAATTGGGTAGAAACTAATGATATCAAAAAATGAATATAAAAAATGTGGTTGTTCTTAAAAGCTGTCCTTGGAAATTGCTTCCAATATCAAACTTGATTTGAGATAAATTTGGGGTTGAAAAACGCAATTTTTAAAGTTTAAACAATTTTTTGAATATAATATTTTTTCCAACGAATAAGCATAGTATATATTTCAATATATATGGTTCCTTAAAGCCATTCAAATAACTATTGCAATTGTTACTGGAAGCAAAAAAAAAAATTAATTACATAATCCGCCTACATGATTACGCTTTTTATATCGGTATAAAATGATTGACGTGTCAAATTATTTGTAATAAAGAGGGAGAAAAATATTATTTTTCTGTTTATAAATTGTAGCATTAGGAATTTAGGCAATTTATGGCCCTGTTTAATTACGAGGGAAAGGAATTGGTTTGCGAGAAATATGTCGAACTATTTTCACTCTGTTGTAAGTGTTTTTGTATTCGAGTTTTCGGACTTAGTTTAATGTTCATGTTATTAAATATTAAAAAAGTATATAAAAAAATCAAAAAAGTAAACAAAAGTATTTTGTTAATTTTAAGTTAAAATTATTGTTCTTTTATTATTGCTTTTAATCCATATGACATCGAAAAAGTTCACTTTTTGAAGTTCTTTATTGTCATTAATGAATGTATCACTGCTGCATTTGTAATCATAGATGCAACACAGTATTACATAAACGTACTTCGATGTGAATTGCTGCAAAGGAGACATGATAACTGTCTGGGTAGTCATGCACCAAAACACATGTTTTGGGAAAAATATTTTTCTTACTATTTCATTGAATTTAACTGTTTAGAATTTAAAACTATTTTTTTATTTAAACAGATATTATTTATTGTAAGATGCCCTAAGGATTTATTTTTCCTAAGACCATTTTTTTGGTACAATTTTTTTAATGCAAATAGTACTTTTTATGTAGTTTGCAATGCCCATCCCTGTTGTGTTTTCATAAGTATACGTGTGTTATACATAGAAAGGAGGAGTGAGTATATACCTGCATTTATGCGCCTGTAAATATTTGAAAATTTAAGCCCTAAATTGTAACACATTTATTTATTTTCTTTAACTTGATTCAATATTGATTTTGACATATATTTGTTTTTTGTTCCTTCAAAAATATTTACATTTTTAGCAACATTTTCTTTGGTAGAATATATAACTATTCTTCCACTATTTTATTTCCAGCACTTGAATTACTTAATTGATTTTCTCCATACGTATTAAGTATTTTATTTTAAATGTTATTTATGTTTGTATGACATTAATCCTTAATTACAAACTAAGTATTTATTTAAAATTTAGTTGAATTCATTTATGGTTTTGTTTATATTAATATTGTTTTGTTCACTTATTTTCTTTTCTATTTTGTAATATAATTTTCCCGTTGAACGTTTTCTCTTGGATTTTTAATACAACCGTTTTCGCCGCTATCCTTCGAATTACTGAATGTGTCATACTTTAGGCCTCTGGCTCTAAGACTCACTTGCCCTGTTTCAACTCATACTTTTACAAGTTCTATTGAACTCTGTAACTTACACAGGCCGTCAAGCACATGTGTGTTCTGTTGGCAGAGTTCTCTCTAGTTGTTGTGAAATAGCGGTCTCCTAAAAATTTTCCGACACACTTCTTTAAAGGATTATTTATATTATACAAAAGGAAAATTTTGAAGCGAATTGGCTGTTGGAGAGAGAGAGAGAGAGTTTGTTGAAAGACATGCGCCTTAATGTGAGTGTAAGAATTTGAATAAAGCCGTTATTGCTTGTTGTTGTACAGAGTTGTATGAAAATTTGTCCGTTATTTTTCGTTCAGAGTTGTATTTTAATAGTATAATATATAAAAGGTATTAATTTAAAGTTTAATTCAAATCTTAAAATGCGTCAAAGAAACTGAGAATCAATAAATCTTCGTTTTTTATTCCATTAGGGAAATAGAAAAATGAGCATGTATTTGAAATATATAGATTAACAAATACAGCATTAATTGACTTTTATATTGACGTTTAGATCATAATTTTTAAAGTAAGTTTAAGAAAAGGTTGATTTTAAACGAATTTCTTTAGAGGGTAATTTTTTGTGGAAAAATTTTGTGTAAGCAGTGTGAACCTTAATGAGATATAATCAAAACGTCCCGTAGAAAACATTTTTGTATATCCACTTCTGCAACACGGCTGAAGAAATTAATTAATTTAATTTTTAATCTAAAAAACTATTGTAATAATTTACCAATAGTTGCCATTTTACGGTCTGGTTCTTATAAACTTGGAATAGTTTTATAATTCATTCTTAAATAAAATTGAGCTAAAGTTATTTTAAGTGCATATTTTAAAAATATAATTTTTTGAATCAGATATCTGTGTTAATATAAAACAAAAATGCAAATTAAAATAAAGCTTAAGATCTTGGGTCATGGAGACAAAGCTTAGTATTACTTTCATGTAATTGAAATTTTACTAAATTATACAATTGAATGAAAATAAATGATATGATTCATATAACAAAACAAAGATTCTATACTTGTTACACATTTATGGTTTTATTTCATAGAAAAATGTATATAAACTTAACCATTTTGATGGAAACTCATAATTTGTAAAAGTAAAATACTTAACCTGAAGAAATCTATTGCAATCGTAATCATTTTTGTACATCATGAATTACATTGGACTTGTGAACTGACTTGTGATGCCAATAAAATATATAATGTTTTTTATCAAAGATTTCTTAGCCTTAGAGAGATTAATAACTAATTTGATTTTTAAGGATATAATAGTTTATATTATATATTAAAAACTAGACGCTTAGTATTATTAGTCAATTTAGGAATGTAGACTAGTGACAATGGTTGTGGTCTGCTCTTTATTCTATTATTTTCTTATAAATTACTTATATATGGAACAGGATAGAAAATAATTATGTATGAAAAAATTACCTTTTTAATCTTTGATGAGATATTCACACCATTTTTCAAGAAATTTTTAATATCCCACAAGTCTAATTTTAAAATGATTTTCCGACATTCTAATTTAAATTTGGTTTTAAACAGATCTGTTTCGGCTACACGTAATCTTCGGTGTTTTGTAAAAATAAGAACAAACAAACCTCGTAAAAATACAACACTTGCTAAATTTAACTGATGCCATTGGCATTGTTTCCAATTTGTTGTAGGCAAATTGATGCTCCAGAATTTTGTTAATATTCTCGACAACAGTTTTAGGATTTTCATTTCACAGTCTTTTGTTGGACACGCAGTGAGTTCATTACCGTCGATGAATATAATCTTACTGAAGCTTAGTAATACTTTCTTTAGCATTTTGTTTATATGCATTTCTTTATTTTAAAACTAAATTTCTATCAATAAAATTGTTTGTGTTTATCTCTGAATGCTTATATCTTTTTACTCCTGAGCCGCTGAATGCCATGTTTCTTTAAAATCTCGTCAGTGTGTCGTCAGATCGACATCGTGTGAGGAAATTAGGACATTCCTTCAAAAAAAATTTTATGAACATTAATTTTATTTAATTTATACACCGTATTGTTATTAGCTATTCTCGGAACTATTAAGCGAAGAATATTGCATTTCACAATCAAGAGACGCCAAAGGGATCTTACATTATTGTTTCGAAAACATAACTGCCACACGTTACTACCACAAAAGTATATTTAAAATAATCAGAGAGTCTATATGATTTTAAGCTCTATTGTAATAATAAAATTTTTTAATAATAAAATTTTTATGTATAAATTCTAACAAAAATTTTTTTTAATTTTAATTTGCATTACTATTGTGTGATATCACGGAAAATTTTTATAAGATTGTTAGACTTTTTCTTTTTTTTTATAATGAATTGCATTTAAATTTAAATCCAAAATTTTACTAATGCAAAGAGTTTTTATAATACTAATTTCCGTTCATACATTCACTTCCGTTCATACATCCACCTTTCAAATAAAACGCATTTAACGGTCGTTGAAAACAAATTCCCCAAATTTAAATGCAACACTAATAATTTGTTCCGTCATATGGAATAAAAGTCTCCAAGCATGTTTTCTTTGAAAGCCACCCCTATAGTCCTTTCATAGTTCATACTCTACAAAATAAATGAAATGAGGTGGCAAGAGAACAGCAAGAAAATATTTTCGTTTGTCTCGTTGTCAAAAACTATATTTTTAAAATTATTGTGGAATTGGCTCGAAGGACTTCAAAACACACATTCAAGAATAAAAAGAACTAATGAAATTTGCTTTTATAACGACATTTTTTAATTTGCCTTAATATTATCAACAACATTTCAAATTATAAGCCACCAAATTGATCTCCTATTATTATTTATTGAATCTTCTATAAAATTATTAATATTATAATTCAGCCAATGCCGAGAAAAATCAAATAGTTTCAGCAGCTTCTGTTATCTTAAACTCTCACGTGTTCCACCAAGAGCACGTGTGTTCTTCCTTTTCATCCGAGTGTAGCCTCTAGAGCTTAGAATGTTGCAGGTCCGTATGATTTTCAATATTTTTTCTTAAGTACGTGTATATCATCACGTATTTTGTAATAACTTTTTTGAACAAATAGAACATCTAGATTTTTATGAATGTGCAAGGTTTGGCATTTATCGTATTGTGAGGATTTTATTTTGGAGTCTTTAAATTTTTTATATATTAGATGACGAGTCGTGACCCCATAACTGTATACCATAGTAATATATTGATTTTAAAATCGAGTTGTATAATATAAGTTTTTAATCTGGGTTTCTTTCCAGTTTAACTGCTTTCAATATTATTTGGATCAATTTTGCATCTATGAGACTCTTCAAGTAAGAAGACTATCAATACGTATGTATATCAAGGCATTCAATCTCCGAGTATTGCGATTAGAGTTGGTCATTGATATAAATAGACGGACATCTTTCTGAATAATCCAAACGTATTTTAGGAAAACCTTTTGCTCTTTTAACTATTCCAGCACTTTGTTTTTGTCGATCTTCATTGTTTCTAACGAAAGCTTTATCATTAGCAAATGTTGATGTATAAACAACATTTCGTGTTAGACTGTCGAAGGACTATTTAAAATGCAATAAAAGAATTAAAATGTTTCTTAACGCATGAGCTCCACAAAGGCTTTTTCCTATGTACTCAGATAATATCCTTTAACGATTAAAAATTTTTGTCTAACCATACAAAATTAAAGAAGCTGATCGCCCATAAAATCACGGATGCTCCAAGTCGGAGAATTATTTTTTTATGAGCCCCTACGATATGGGCATTAAATAAAAGGAATTTCTGGGAAGAAAAATCACTCTAAGCGCCATATGGTGCACGCCACAAAATGACGAATCACTATATTTTATTCGTCCATGTGATTTATATGTCAAATAAAAGGGGATTCTGAGATAAGAACTCTAAATAATGTTCAAATTCACAGACGGCAAAACAATCACTAGCTGCGGGTAAAGCACGCTCAGCCAGGTACTATTTTTTAACACTCTACGAGCATAAAAAGAAGTTGAGAACTAAACTTTAGGTACTTTTGACAGAACGTTAAAAAATTACCATCGTGTAAATTTTGCACTACAATCGTTGTTTGTCTACAAGTCGTATAAACATTTCCCATACACCCTAAATTATAATCTAGCCGTTTTTTTGTGCTGCCACAATGAACTTGATATAATTTGAGACGTTACTAAATGTAAACCTTTTTATAGCACTACTTACGGATTGTAATTATATATATAATATATATAATATAATTATATATATTTTGAAGTTTAGTTAAGTCTTCAACAAATAAGTTTTGAGAGATTTTCTTAATATATTTTAAAAGGAAATTTTTTTCAGGAAAAGTATGAAAACATCTTGATGGAATTCTGGTGTTAGTAAAAACATTACTAAAAGGTAAAATTTTATAATGCCAAAAACCTAAAGTCCTTTAGAAAGAACAAAAGGAAAATTTAATATCAAGTATTATGCTGTTTCAATAACTTTTGTCTCTAGAATAATTGGTATAGTGTAGTATTTGTGCAAAAGTAATTGCTGGCGCTTCTGACTTACATATTTAATTTAAGTTCGAATATAATCTTGATTTGATTTTGCTACTCTTGAGGCCTCTTCTTGTCACTATTTTTGGCAAAGACGAACTACATAGTGTTTTAGACATGACAGGCTGTCCAATCGTTTAAAATGATTAATATCTACAAAAACTTGACACTCTGCATCCATGCTTTTTTTTCACAATTGTTATTATGAAATTGGTGACATGTGTTGCATAGTTTGAGACGATTCACATAATGTTTCCTTCTTTTTATGGTATATTAAAGAAGAAAAATGTATTAAGCTGCCAACTGTATATTTAACATAACAAAAGTTTTGCTGACATTAGCAATTTATTGTTATGTGGCATTACAAAACATCAACGTTTTATATTACGTCCTTAATGTAGAAATAAGGAAGAAATTACTTAATACAACAAGGAGCAAACTGAAAGGAAATGATGTCTTTTGCCAGAATAATGAAATTGCTTGAATTTTATTTAAATGTAACAAAAAATATTTTCTCAACAAAGAGTTGACGTTATTTATAAAATTTATTATTGTAGTTATTTTCCAAAATAATTATTAAAAAAAAATATTGTCTGTTGTTGGCTTAGCTGAGAACGAGACCTACATTGTTTGTTGTATTGTGTTGGTATAAAAGTTTTCTTATATGTACTTAATATTGAAATTTATTATTTGGGATATTCTCCCCAACTAATCGTTAGAAACAATTACACCTTTAGCTCTTCATATGCCGACATTTCATTGATTGCTAAAACCAAATCGTCTTATATGTTTTGTAGTTTACAAGTAGAAAGTTTTAATTAAATTTTATGGAATTCTTAAATAATATTTGTTGGTTTTTATTTATGTTTATGACTCTGCTTTTAATGCTTTTCAAATACAATTTGGCTGAAGAGTACTGATAATTTGGGTAACGCCACTGAAATGCAGGCTTCTACTCTGCAATTCTTATAAAATAATGATGTGTCCCTATTCAATTACTTATTTTTAATGAGTTTATTTGTCCCCATTGAAAATAAGTTGTAACCAAAATTTTATACGAACAGTTTCCTATATCCACATCAATAGTTTTTTTTATAATAGAAAAGCTTCTTTTTTATTTTTTATTTACCAATTTGTCCTTGAAGTACAAATTGTTCCTTTGACTATTTGAAATTGTGTAAATAAGGGTCGCGAGGATAGGGTCGGTTTTAATGGTCATAAGACCCAGTATGGTTGCATATGACATGACCGAGGATGCTTATCTAATGCCCAATGGACAGAGAACATTTTTCGTGCTGTTCAAAAAGCCTTTACAACGTTGCAACAGGTACTTCTCTCGATCCAAAAACAGAATAAAACTCTCTTATATTGGCCGCTGCTTCGGAGAACAAGGTATTCGACCACCTACAGGAGGGGGCAAAGAGATTTATTGGTGACACAACTCACAATAGAGTTGGGGCATTGAATCAGCTTAAGGCACTTTGTTATTGTTTTATTGGTGCTGAAATGGAAAGTGTTTTAAGGAAATTGTTCCCGAAGCCCGTTCATCTTTAGGAACTGAATTAAAGAGATGCTGAAGTGATATTTCGTTTTACTAAAGCTCCTTCTGCCACTTTTTTAATTAAAACTTCTTGTTTTGATTTCCTTTAACAGTATTTTTATTTTATTGATTTTCTTTATTTGTTTTATTTGTTTAATTTGATTAATTTTCTATTTGTTATATTTTTCATTGTATGTAGTCAAATATTACATTTATTTTTTTAACAAACTAAAGTTGTAATTATTGTAAACTGTTTTCATTTTTCAATTTATTTTATAAATTACATGTAGATCTTTTTTTAAATTAGATTAGTTGGTAGTTATTTTTCTATTGCCATAAAAATATTATTTATCTCTTATATATTCGAATATTTTGATTATTTATCTTCCTTTGTTTTGTCTTATTTTATATTAATTAAATTTTTCTTAAGAACTATTTAGTACATTTATGTCAAGACTTAAGTTAAGGGTCTTCTTAATCACAAACAACTTTTAAAATTAAAGTTGAGGGGTAAACAAAAAATTTGCCTCAACTTTAAATTTAATGGTTGTTTATGAACATGGAACTTAGATATAATTTTATTATTTTTACTCTTAAGTAATCGAAGACGAATAAGTATTTTAATTCTTAAATTGTTATTATTAGTTTCTTATAATGCGATGTTTTGATACCTTTTCGGTATTTTCTTTAAATAAAAATTATAAATTAATAATTATTAAGAATTTATATGTATTACAAATCAAAACTTTTCAACAATTAGGCAAATGAAAATACTTTAAATATATCAAAAATTTATAAGTTAGACGAACTCATAACAGGTGGAAATGATAGCGCAGCTTTCAAATTTTTTCCTAAATTTTTTCGTGGCTCAATGTCAATATATTTTCATATGTTTTGTTTTTTTTTTCGACGTTCAAAAATATGCCAAATGCTTGAATGACTTTTTAGGGAAAATTTTCATGAACGAGTTGGTAAATAAATCAGACCCCTTGAAGAAATTCTTTTAAAATCTTTTTTTAATCTATATCCTTGTTGAAATTTGATATTTTTTCTTCAAATATTTGTTTCAGAAAACTGTTCGGTTTTAGTTTTTGACATATTGAAGAGAAGCTGTATTTAATAAAATATCAGCTAATTTACGGCAAGTGGCTGAAAAGGCCTAAACAGTTATATAACATAAAATGTTAGAAAATTATTATATTGAAATACATGTATGAAAATTGTTAGAAGTTTTTTCTTACGTGTATGAAATTTTTTTATTTGTGTCTCACTTGCATTTTTCAAACTTAATTATTTATATAAGAATTTTTTTTAATGTTTTTTGAATTATTTGGGATGCCTTATTGTCTCTACCTTTGATATTTCCTTGTTACTTATAACGGCAAAAAGCTGCCGTTTTTGTTTCCTTTAAAAAATTAACATTAAATTTTTTTTTGTTTATTTGGCATTTGGCAAGTAGACGCAGTGCCAACTGTTTGCAAATGATATAAGATTTAAGATATAAGAGGAAAGAGTTCTTAAATTGTATGAGCAAAGTAGCAGATAATATTTGTTTTTGCTCAGTTTATATCGAACTTTTATTACCAATAATTTTTGGTGTAAATATATCTCACAAAATAATAACAAAAATACAAATAAAACTTTTCATGAAAATGAATTTTAAATGGCTTTAAAATTGACTGAAAGCAAATATAAACAGGGAGGCGAATTTGAAAAGAACAGAGTTTTAGTGGTTTTGTTGCGCGGCAAAGGAAATTCTATGCTCGTAAATAAAATATCGAAAGAATTTTATTGAAAATACGATTCATAAAATATGGTTTTTTCTCTGCTATCTTTTTTTTACAAAAATGATTCATATTTATTTAGAAAAGTATTTGCAATAGTGTAAAAGAACAAAATAATTCTTGCTAAATGTCAAATATTTTTTAGACCCAAATTTGTTTCAGGGCCAACACTTTCCTTTAAACCAATGAGAGTTTTGTAGTTTATTTTCCTTTAGGTACACACGTATTTACTTTATCAAAATATGGTTATATAAATGCTGAGGAAGTAACGCACTTTATAAGATTAATGAAGTGCTCGACCAACCAACAGGAGAAAACTGAAAAAATCAAGTTGTTACCATCCATTAGAAAGAGTATTTGGTTTTACTTCTTATTTATATTGAAACAGTGATGTTAATCGAAAATCTGACTTTGAGGTGGATATTGTTTGTAAAATATTTAGTTTCCAACAAACATTTTTTTAAAGATTTTAGATCTACTACTGGTAATTTTTGTTCATTTGAAACATATGAAAAATATTATTTTATATCCTTAATTGATGGTTTATTTGGCTGAAAGAGATTATAATAGAGACTTTGATAGATCTTAATGACAAACCGCCAATGCTCCAAATTTGGAAAAGAGAAAAATTAGTAAGAAAAAGTACTCGTCATAAACGTAATAAGTCATACATATTCTGTGAGGAAAAACATAAATTAATAAGTATATAGCAATTTTTTTATAATTGTAATATTTAAGGGAATTATTAGATAAATTGTAATAATCCTTTACATGTGGTATGCTGCTCAGCGCAAACTCTTATAAACTGTTGAGCAGCACTTGCAGAGTATCACCAAATAGTTTGTGTCTTCTAAAGATTTTTAATAAATTAATTTGCTGAAGAACTCTTCCAACATTCACTACATAAAAGAATGACCATATAAATTTTTTTCATTATAGCTTTTTTCCATTTGAGAAATATGATTTTAAAAAATGTGAACATTGAAACTCTGATATTTTCTTCAGGCAGAAAATTTTAAGTTTTATTGCTTAGGAGTCTTCATTCTGGATTAAACTTGAAATGCTCCTCTTTCCCTCCTCTTGATTATGTTATTGATGATAGAATTGCTTTTAACTTCAAGAAATGTTTTTGTCTCTTTTTTAACTGGAAAATAGAAACACTTGTTTGTTAGAGCTTTAATAAAAAAATATATTGATCGGTGCAACTTTTTAGACGTTATTTACACTAATTGGAAATAAATCCATTTTGTTCGTACTTCCAGAATGGATGTTTCGTTTAACAATAATTTTGTACTATTAAAAAAAAATAGAAGAGGAAATTTTTTAGAAGGTGTTAGAGAAAAAGAAGTTACCCAAAAGTAGTAGATCTTCCAGAAAATTAGTAGAGCTGTGAACGCTGAAATAATATAATAACTCTTACTAATTTTGATAATATATACTTCTTATTTTACTGTTTGTTGTTGGCTTAGGAGAGTATATGCCTGCATTTCATTGGCGCTAACCAAATCATCAGTACCCTTTAGCCAAATCATGATTAAAGAGCATTCAAGCTCGTATACTTATGCCACAGACTACAAATATTATATGAGAATCCAAACAGAACTCAATCACAAAAATAACTTTATAGAAAAATTAGGTTTTTCTATATTTCGAATTCTTGTTTCAAATATTTTTTTCTCGTGCAGCTCGCAACAATGGTCCCTAAAATACAGGGTCATCCCATGCTTCTTTTAAAAAATCATGATCTCAAATTCTCTTTTCTCGGTTGTACAATGTGGCGGTTCACAAAATAATATAGAGTCAGTATCATAAAATAGGTTTTTTGTTTATATGCTTGTTTAAAAACTTAGAATTAAGCCTAGATTATAAACTTATTCCAAACAACCTGGTCCTAACAGCAATAAGGTGCTATAGAAATCGTGTATGGGGCACCGGCTCAGCAACTAATATAGACAAAATTCTGAAATTTTCCGTAGTATATGTTCAATCTTCGCTAACTTCTAGAGATCTACACTTTGTATTGGATTAAAAGCGTAGTTTTAAGAGCTGTGGCAACATACATTATGAAATCTGAGTTTTACCAAATATTCGAAAATATAGGAGCCATACTCCGCTGAGAAGGAGGGATATTTTTGCTCTTAGCCGAACAGAAAAGTTGTGAAGTCATCACAAAAGAATGCTATTGAAACTGATTTATTTCTTTTTATTTGAGCTGGACTTAAATAATGAATACTTTCTGATCTTAGAGCTGAGTAATTATTGTTCGTTTAAATTTTATTAAGGATCCAACAGATAACAATACTTAAAAAAATATGTTGACGTTAAATGAAAATCAAAGAAGGATATATCGATCTGACTCCTTTCCTTAATTTAAGAACGTTGACGTTGCAACTACATATTTATACACTGAGCAACGCTTAAACTCTATAAAATTTGCTAGAAGTTTAAAATTTTATTTAGTATTCGAAATGCTGTATAGTATATTCATCAATACTGAACAGTTTATTTTCCATCGGAAGCTTGGAAAGAGCAGAACAACAAACACAAAGTTTTGTTTTTCAAAAAAGGAAACGCCATACATACATATGTATGTACAGGCATTTTACTTAAATCATGTCATTTCACTTAAAACACATTCCAAGTTGTTTTTGTTTTGACTTTCGTTCCTTAAAAACACACCTGATATATGGCGGTTGAATTATAAAATAATTATCTGGAAAGCATTTTTGAAAAAGAATTAAGATTTTTGCTTTTATGGAAACAGAACTAATGACACCTCTCCAAATCACAAATAGCATTCAGTTGGAACCAAGAAAATTTCTTATAAGATAAGAAGGATATAATTTTCCTATGATGAAAATGTTTTTAATGATTATAATACAATCGCAATTTAAAAATATAAAATAAACTTAATATAACAAAGAAATAAATTTCAAAAATTCGATTTCCTAAGTTAAACAAAACTAAAAATTAAATCCTTAAAGGAATCATTCAATAGCTTGCATATATTTTCTTAAAGTGTCTGAGTTTAATTTTTTCTTTAGTTTTTTCTTTATTTTTTTATAAAATTATCATCAGAGTAGAAAAGTGCTTAGTTTTGTATATTTCTTTTTCTTTTACTAAAAAACTTCTGAATGTTTCTTAGTTTATTTGTATATATTTTATATTTCTGCCATTAATTTTTTGCTATTGATAAATTTTTTTTATATCAAACAGTTTTTTTCTACTTTGGAATATCCTATATCTATTTTTTTGTTATTGATTTTAGTAAATATTTACTTGTGTATCAAACACATAGACAACAGCAGGCCACCGACCACACAAGTTTATATAAACATGATTATAATTGCGCCATCACAACGACTACCGTTGTCGCTGTCGCTAATTTGGGACATTTTCTTTTTGTTGTCAAAGAGTAAATGAAAGCTTAGAAGTATTTTATCTCATTTACCAGCAAAGAAAATTTCTATACTTTAGTATGTGAAATAAGTAGTTATATTTTATATAAGAAATTTTATTTTTATAAAATTTAAAGATTTAAAATTGGCATCAATGGAATATGTCTTTGCATAATAAACAGCTTTCATCTTTTTAAAAAGTTCTTTATTGTGTAGGTTTGCATTTATTGCTGCTTGTAAATATTTGATTGTTACTACTTGTTGGCTCCACGATGTAAAGCACATTGACTCGTGAAAGGGTTATTTGTGTAGAGACTGGCGATTAACCCAACCTAATGGCAACTCATCTGTGAAAATTTTCTAAATTAATAAGACTTTGCAAACAATATTTTATAAAATTAGATAGAGATAGAAAAGGCTAGCAAATACAGAAAACCTTAAAAAGGAAATAGGAAATATTTGTGTTTTTATTGTGAAAGTCGTGAAAAAGTGTTTGCACGACTTACTGCCTCAGCAGTTCCTTTTTTTGAACCATTGGAGCATATCTCGGCAATCTTTTACTTGCAGCCTGTAATTACTAGCGCTGATAATGGAAAACATATATTTTATGTAAAATCACTTGTACATGAAGAACTACGAGTATAAAAATTCGAATGTGTATGGAAACGATGCTGCTGCCATTTTCATTGTAATTAAGCAGCGACACGACATCGATTAAAGTCAATGTTGCTTGTAGTCATGTCACTGTGAAGCCGCAGTCATCTATGTGCTTAAAGAATTACACTTTAATTATACACACTCTATCTATGATTTTATATACAATTTATTAAATGAAAAAAAAAAAAAAATTAAAGCACATGTTTATATTTTCACATATTTGTACAATTTAAATTTTGGTTCTTTGAGAACTCATTTTATTACTTTAACTAAAAGTAAAAATATTTTATAAAAATGAAAAAAATAAAATTTAAGAAATGATTAATCAATTTGTAAATTTGAGCTGATATGGGATGAGATGAGTGATAGAAAAGTAAAGCGTTGTACACGTTTTTGTATTTTTCTTTTTTTTTCCGCGGCAATGTCACATTTGTGATAAAAATTACCTTAAATAACGAAGATTTTTTAATCAGACTTTTAAAGGAGAAAATTAATTTGTAACAATTATATAAATGCATTTACAAGAAAACAATTATTCATGGAAGTTGTTTCAACGTTACATGGTTGTAATTTTAAAGGTATTTTAGTGAAAAATTCGCGATCAAATTCTTGTAGTTTCTAATTTTTATTTGCATTATATTGAATAAAGTTGAAAATAAGAAAAATTTTCTTTCATATACATAGATCATGAAATTTGTGACAAGTTTGAAACAAGCGACTTTGGGGTATCTAGTTTATGAAACTTATTTTTTATTTACGCATTTATATATGATAATAAACGTTAATTTAAAAATATTACATATGTTTCGTTATAATTATCATATTGATTTTAATTTCTATCACAAAAATTGTCTAACTGTTCTAAGCGAATCTCGCCTCAGGATCTGAAAAAGTGATAAAACAATGGAAATTCCTTTGAATTGCATATGTCAAAGTCCGCATTGGCTATATTTGAGATTCATTTAATTACATTAACGAATATCAAAATATTGCTATAAGATATTTATATATTTTTATACGAGATCAAATGATAATTGCAGCCAAAAAAATAATAAGATTTCAACAAATTGGCTTATAGATTAGAAGATTATTTCTAAAATATTCGAATCTCTCCGTTTTATAACGAAAAGAAATCTTTTCGAAAAATAAACATTTCTATCACTCATACGTACCCAATAAATTATTAACAAGAAACAAGCCAAAAAGTATACCACGTTTCTTAACAACTAATGTACCGCATATAATTGTTGCAATGCATTATTGCAAATATTAATCATTCGCACCGAATTTAAACCGCTTTATTGAAAACGCACTAAAGTATGCAATGGTTTTTGGGAAAGATTTTACGTATACGCGATATCTTAATAAATCATTGTATTGCTTATACAAAAACGAATTGAAAAATTTAGACACTATGTATTTAAATCTTTTTAATGAAAATTTATAACAAATATGTTTTTGATTTGCTCAGACCTTCATACAATAAAGTCAGCCAAAGTTTGAATTTTTTTTTTTGTATAAGTTTTTATACATTTTTAATTTGATGAATTGACTGCCCATTTTTATATATTTAAAGACAATTTTTCTTCTTGTATTCAGATTGAAAACGAAAATCAATTTGGGTTTATTATTTTTGTTATCAATACAAATGCCTTAATAAAATTTGATTTTGAGCTGATAAAAAATAAATTGCAATTAATGATTTAAACCAATGATATACTTGTATTTGTATATAGTCCCCTCCAAGCATATCTAAGTTCAAAAATTTATTTTTCGGAAAATTATTTCGAATTTCGTATGTTTAATGGGGGAAAAAATATTATCCATTTAGGAGGTGTATATATTTTTATCAGATAATATGTAGAACCAAATACCAATTAATTCTGTTTGTCTAGTTAAAAAAATCTTGTTTAAAGATTATGCCTTTCTGGATGAATAAAAAGAAATGTAAAATATCCTTATATTTTCTATAAAGATCGGGTTAACTCAAGCTGTAATTTTTACAGTATTTACATTAGTAGTTAAGAAAATATTTCAAATTCAATTTAGTTAACAATCCAGAGAAGAATTCCACAGTTCTTTTCAAATACTGTCAACAAAATATCTTCAACGAATATATTTATAAGCAGATGCTATTAATTTTACATTTATTTTTATATACATAATTTTTTTATTAATGTATTCGTATATTTACGTTTAAATTGTTATAACTACGGGATATATGCACTGGGTTTTATATAAATATAATTTGTTTATCTACGATATCATGTATCCTTTATTGCTTTATATTTGTTTTTGTATATTCCCTTATATATACAAATGGAAGATGGTATGTATATGTGTGTGTGTGTGTGTGTGTGTCTGTGTGTTGATATTAAATATAAAACGTTTCTATATGAGAATATTAATGTATCCCACGTTGACTGTGTGTTCATCGCAATTGCTGGAATCAAGTTGCTGACTTAATATGCTGAGCTGAAGCCATGCTTAAAAAGGCTGCACAGTCAACTTAATTCCAGGTACTGCAATACACAATTGTAAAACTTTTTGTTCGCTATTTTCTATTTAAGATGTATTTGCTCTTTTGTTTTTATAATTTTATGGTATTTTATGTTTTAATTGTTCTACTATTCACTCATTAAATCGTTGATTGCTGTTGTTTAATTTTTTTATTGTTTAAGTTTTTTTCTCTTTTTTTTATAAAACAACATTTTAATTTATTGTATGGCGGGTTGCTTGTTTTAATTATACTCTACTTTCATATTTTCGACATTATTTTATATTATTGATTTGGGTAATTTTTGAGTAAATGTATTATATTTATGATTTTTGTTTAAATTTATTTATATTGCTTTACGTTTCTTTTCTAACACTAAAGCAAAGAATCGAAAATTACACAAATTCTATAAAAATTGAATGTTTGGTTATTAAAATTTGAAATGTTTTTTATAAAGATGTTAAACTTTTGGGAGAAGTTTTTTTCAAACAAAAAAATTTTTATATTAAAAAAGAAGATTTAAATTTGCAACTTGTTTTTTCTTCTTATCAACATTTTACTTATTCAGTGACGTACAAGTAGATGTTATAATTACTTACGATACAATTACTTTAGAAATGAACGTCTATTTAAAATGTATTAATTAAGCCTCCCTTGTGTCTTTTAGAATAATTACGGATACAATTTTATTTAACAGGTAAAGAAACACGTTGTAATGGAAAATAAAATTACGTAGTGGATATTTATCTTCAATTAGTTTAAAATAAAAATAAAAAAAAAAAAAAAAAAAAAAAAAAAAAAACGTAAAAACGTATTTTATTAATAGAATATTGGTATTGAAATTTGTTATGAAATTATGTACCTTAAAGACAACCCAAGATTCCTTAAGAGAAACTGATTTTATTTGATATATCATTTTATCCTATTTTTGAAATTATTTAAGGCTTTTTTCTTCTTTAAATCCTGTTTTCTAATTTTTTAATAGTTGCATAGTTTTTACTTTTCTGTTCAATCGATCGTTAAATCACTCTGCATTGGAGTACATCTTTCCCCACACCTTATTAAGTAATATTTTTAGCTGATTACCTTACACGAAATTACAAAATTCTTATCATTCAAGATATAGGATTTACAGAGCAAATGCCTCTACTGTTTCAAATATTAATATTGATATTTCTAATTTATACGCTAAAGACTACTAAAGCTTAGACACATGAACGCTAATGACCATCGAAACGAGCACTGTTCCGTTCTGCTAGTGTAACTGAAAACCTTTAATCCTTTTTTAATAAAAAAATAACTTAAAGCATATATTTGAAGAGAATATTTATCTTCTTAATACAAACCAAATTTAACGTAGGATGACGGAAATTAATTCCAAGTTCATACAAAGACGAATGAACTAAGTTAATTTCCCTTAAAGAAAAGAGAAAACTAGCAGGCAGTTGCAGGATACTCCTGCCTCATTTAAAAATACCACTGCATAAGTAGTTCCATAGTGGTTTGAACCTGATTTATATTTCTTTGGGATAATTCAATTTCTTTGAAGGAAAAATATTAATCTCCTTTAAAAATACACCCGCTTTCATATTAACGCTACGGGATGGTTTTCAGCCTACAAGGAGAATATTAGTGGTTTGTTTGACAAATTTTTTCGCTGCCTTATTACTTTGATGTTTTTTGATGGAAACTTTGCTTTTTATTAATAGCTTCTGTGCAGTCCCATAATTAATAAGAAATCTGGATTGTAATTATCAGGAAAGGAGAGTTTTTAGAGCAGCTACAGTAATAAAAAAAATAACTGCACTAGAACCTTAAATCAATTTTTTAAATAATAACGATAAACATTATGAATTTTTAAATTTTTGCCTGATATAACGTGGAACTTTTACCCAGAGACTTTTACATTAGTTCGAAACACCAAAAAGAAGAAACATCATAATCAGTTTTAATACCATCCATTATTCACCCTTAATGCCTAATAAGCCTAATAAGACCACAATTTTCCCAGTTAGCACCTAAATATAATAAGTGCATTTAATTTCCTGTCTATTTTTTGTTGGTCTGGGCAACAATTGCATTAAATAAGCAGAGTTTGCATAATCCATCCTCTGCGCAGTCATTGCTTCTGATGACTTAAGCAATTTAGGTCTTATTTAAATCACGTTGAGGTGTTTGCAAGCGAAAATAAACAAAACTGTAAGTGTTTGCTTTATTGATACAGAGCAGAAACTTCGCATCTCTGAAATTTAATTTTAGCAAATGTATTACAATATATTACCAGTCTTATATCAACTTCCTGGTATTTAATTTATAACTTATGTTGCAAGTCAAACATATTTAACATACTATCTTTACTATATTTATTTGTTGTAAACTTTTATCACAACAAGTATTCATTTGTCGCTTTATGAAAATGACTTGATTTCAGTATCAATTTTTTAGAAATATTTTTAATTTTATTTACCAGATGTGTTAAGCAAATATATGTTTTAAATATACTGTTTCTTAAGTAGTTTTAATTTATTTGTTTTGTTTTTGCTTTATGAGCTTTTGCGATAATTAATGTCTATTTTTTTCTAATTTATTGTTCGTTAATTAACTATTTTCCTAATTTTTTATTGCTTGCGATTGTCGTTTTTTTATTTACTATTTATAATTTTTTACTTCATTTCAAACTGTTTACATCTGTTGTTTCATACAAACAAAAAAAGTTTTTTACAAATAATTTATCTAAACTAATTACAACTGATTTTCTATTTCATTTTCTATTGGCACCATTTCATGAAGCATTTATGTTCTTTTGTTTAATTTTTTACAACCAAAATTTTTTTAAAATATTTAAGTAACGAATAATAACATCTTTATAAATAATAATAAAAAACATATAATAAAAGACAAAAAAATAAATACAAATATCATGTAGTTATCCTTAATGTATAACTTAATAATTATTTCCTCAAAATAAAAAAAATTATTATATTAAAATCTTAATTCACATGGCTAAAATTGGGGTCCTTAAATTAGCAACTCAGAAAATAATTTCTTAAAATAAGAAGAAGCCAATAACACTAGCACAATGGAGCAGTAATGTATTCAATGGTCGCTACACCATCATCATCAGCTTTCACGTTTCTCTATTTCTATCACTTTTCAGGCGGCTTCTAGAATTTTCAAATATCAACAATTCTTAATAAAAATAATTTGAGAAGATTTTTAATCTAAAATTATAAATTCAGGATTTCAACTCAAAATACACTGAAACATATGCAAATCGGTCAATTAAAAACCATTTATAATAAAAAAAGGTTAGAAACTTTTTTTTTCGCTTAAATTAAATTGTTCTAATATTTTTATAAATAAAATGAATCTTTGGTTATACGATTGAGCTTAAAGCTCGATTTTTTTTAGTTTTATTAAATTATCACTGAAATTTTTAGTTTTTTAAAGGAATAAATATTATTATAGGATTATTAAAATTATGGCTATTTCGAGAACTGTTATTTATGGCTATAATTTTGAAATCCCCATATGATAATTGGGAGTTTCTATGTTGCTGAACGTTATTTGGACATGATAAGGTGGCATCAACAGCAACAAAATGCAGCCACTATTCACCTGGGGCCACTACAAATAACAATTTTTTTATTATTAATTCTTCAAGTTTGTTAGAAATTTTGTATATCCTGATTTAATATATATATTTTTTATTTATTAAAAGTATATTAAATGGACATATATTTTATTACGTCTTAAATATTTCTTATGAAAAATTTCTTATTAAAATTTAGATTTTCAATTTAATGTGAAAATCTTTATTAAAAATAGAAATAAAAGCCCAAAGGATATATTGGACATACTTATTACAATCTTTGGTATCTTCGATACTAAATATCATTTAATTAGTCACGTAAGTGATTTTCGCTTTCTCACTAGACTTGTCGTGAGCTTTGCCTGTTTTGTACTATCCTTTATTTGCTATTTAATTTAATTATTAAAATATTTTTTCCTATTGTTCTATTGACGTCATTTCATGCCCAGTAAGTGACACAGCCATTTGATATTTTCAAATAATTCTACTATTGCAGCAATCGGCATAATATATACCGTCTTTTTTGTGTTAAATCGATGCCATTTTAAAAAGTTTTATATTCACCATTTGATTTTTTGATAATTATGTAAAGGATCATTACGGTTTATTTTGAGGTCCTTGGCACAAATTTTTCACATTTTTTGTGCGTTTACACTGTCGGTGATAAAAGTCTGGGCCCATAGTGCGACCTTGCCACAAAAAGTATTTTGAGCTAGACGTTGCTGTACGCAACGAGTACGCAAGCGGCAAAGTTTTGTTGTCGGCTTCACATGACTCTAACATTTACCGTTATAATAAAGCATAGGACTTCCTTTTTTGGTACTAAATTTATAAAAGGAAACTTTCAACAAATTTTTTTTCTAATAAAAATAAAGAATAGCACGGAATTGTGCATCAACTTCACATTTGCAATTTTGTGTTTACTTTTTTAGGCAACATTAATATTGAAGGCGGATGTCTGTTGAGAAATTTATTTATATAAATATAAATTTATTATTTTTATTACAACATTAAAAAAATAATATTTAGGTTAATTTTAAATCACTGGAAAATTTTCAGCGAAAATTGGTTTTTGTTTTGATTGGCAGAAAATAATTTCCAATAATGGGTACCACCCTCTGTAATAGATGTTAAATGTTAAAAACTCTACGAATTTTTCTTTTTAAAGTACGTAATAGTAAACGGAAAATTGTTTAAGAAGCTTAACGACCTCAACTTAAAACTCAGGCAGAAGTCCTTACAATAGTTCAAATATGAAATACCAAATATTCCTGGTATATGAACAGATTAATGGAGAGGACTTTTTTGCTTAAGTTGAACAAACTTTTGCCATAAAAGAATCCTCTTATTTGGTTAATTATTATCTTCTTTGGTTTTAAGTTGTTGAAAATTACATTTTCTTATTTGTAAGTCGTAGTAAACGTATACATTCGAAAAAAGAACTCTCGTTTATTTGCTCAATTCAATATTATTTATTAAATTTCTTATTAAATGTTTCCAACACCTTACGGGCTCATGTTTAGAAAACTTTAGTTAGAATTTTTATTTAACTCGTTCTCTATAAGCAGATTGTCATGCTAATTGTTATTCTCTTAAAGATTATGGTCGAATATATTGGACACAAACCTTTGGTCCAAACCAAAGACTCCTTTTCCTTCACTGAGTTGTTACCAGAAGATGAAAACTATCTATCAAGGAAGTGTCTTTGAGGAATATTTTATTAGTGATTAATTTGTACTATGTGTTATGCCTCTGTTGTTGCACAGAGAACTTGACTGTAATTGTCAACACAAGCATTTATTAAAATCTAAAAACCAAAAAATCCTATTAATATAAAAGGACAGAAGATAAACAAGTTTCAAAGGAAATATTTCCGGCAAAAAACTAACTTCAATATATAGATTTAAAAAACGGACGCAATTACGAAAATCGGTTCATAAAATTTGGAATTATGTAAAATTCGATATTTTGGACAACCACTTTGTTTGTCCTACTTTCACTTAAATTTTCATTGGACCGAACTGCAAAAAATACACATTCAAATGAAAATGTACTTATATTGGAAATCGGTGCATAATTGGGGGTGTTATAAGGTAATCAATACATTTTTTTTAAATCCGTTCAAAAATAATGGAGTTATGCATGTACAAACACCGGACAATAAAGTCGGTTCAAAGAGAGAAAAAATTATGCAGCCGTGTAACATTCACACTTCAAAACAAGAAAGAAATGAAGCAGCACCTTGTTATATATCGGGAACAGCGCCTAGTCTGAAAATTTTATGTATATATTTATTTATTTATTTATTTATTTACTTATTGTCAAATTAACTTATAATTAAAATTATAAGATAATATAGTTGAGACAATGGCAGCGTTGGCCTTTATGTATATATGAATACAAGAATGATTGAAATTAGATTAAAAGCTGTCAAGTGTAAAGACGTGCCAGACGCACGCAATGAAAGATATCAGCCATCTCTTGCGAACCAAAAACTCGAAAATGGGCAAAGCTAGAGCTTGGTGTCGTTCAAAACTGAGATCGCTAAACCTAAATTGCTTGCCAGTAGACTGGTTTATAACATCTCATATTATATGTCCACATTTTTGTTTAAATCAAAGGACAAGTATCCTTTCATGCAAGAAGAAGAATGGAGGAGTCTTTAAAAAAAATGCTAACAGCCACGGCAACAAATAATTTTTTATGCTTTAAATCAGGCTTTAGTAGTAATTGCCTCCTGACCCGCATTCCTTATTGACAACTGCACTTCAGCTAGAGCTGTTGTTACAACAAGGAGGTTCATCTTATATAGAGACCTTGTCTAGACATTAATGTGAACAGTTTAGTCGCAGTTATGGACCTTGACTAGAAGGAGGTGAAATGCAGTTGGGTACTGCCTTATATTTAATAACTGACACAGTTGAAAGAGCCTTGTAACAGAATAGTCTAATTCCCGGAAAAATAAGGCGTTTTGGCAAATAAATTTGACACTACCTCATCTGTATTCATCCTTTAGTTCTTATAATGAAAGTGTCATATGAGATTTAAGATTATTCTATAGGATCTTCCATAAGGTTTGGGCAAAAAATAATTTAGATTTTCATCGGCGCCACTATTACAAAAGCTGTTCCAATAGAAAAGAGTATCACTTGGTTTTAAGATCTACTGACAATTAAAATAAGTTTCTCAGATGAGGAACATTATCAGATGAATTTATTGTAAATGTAAACAACTACGAGTTAAAACGGTGACCACTTGGAAAAAATCTCAAGGTAGAGTTCAACAGCGATTATTTTAACAAGTCTATAATCCAAATCTCTATATAACAAACACCGCAGGCACAGCAGGATAGTGAATGCTTTTTCAATTTTTTTCTTAACCAATTTGTGTGGGCGTAAGCAAAAATAAAAAATATATGCCTGTATATATTTTGTGGATCTATTGATTTTTCCAAGAGTGACGGTGTAACACAATGTCAACCTCTTACTGTCTATACAGAGATTTTTATTTTTATACGGTTGGAATTTTCTACGAATTCGTAATGTCCTATAACTTATTGAAGGGGTGCGAAATATATACACCAACAAAATGCCAGTTGTTTTTATTGTGTTTGTTTTAGAACTGCCTGTACCTTATTGATGCATCTTGTTTTATCAAATATAATTTTTATTGCAAATGTCCTATTTTCAATGTTGGAAAATTTCTTTATTCTTTTTTAAACGAGAATTTATTTTCTAAAGATTATTTTATAAAATTTCCAATTATTCTATTTTCTAATTCTTTCTGAGGGTTAAAATCCAACAATGAAGGATGTAGTTTTTAGAAAACATTTCAAACTTAAAAAACTCTTTTAAGATGGTCAATATGAAACTGCTGCAAATTGAAGAGCCATTGAACATGAATAAGACCCATTAAAAATAAAATGTAAAAATTAAATACAATTTTAAAAATGAAAATCTATACCGGTTGGAAGCTTTAGCACTTTTCTCATAAATGATATTTGTTTTTCCTTTGACCTTTGACACACACATACACGCACACAAAACGATTTCAATACTAAAATCAATTTAAGTTCAGTTTATTTTTGCTTCAATTTTTAACTAAAAACTACAATGAATTTTACTTATGCCATTAAGCTTATGTGTACAATTTGTTTTTTTTTTAGTTTCAGAAGTCTAATGTTTTGTTTTTAGCTTATCAAATAGTAGTAAGTGGTACTTATTTACAAAAATTTTTAAAAATTTCATACAAAAAAGTGTACTCGTAACAAGTACGAATTTAGACAAAAAAATCGAAATAGAAAAACTACAACCTCACAATTTTCACTATGGTTTTGTTTGTTTTTTGGTTTGATTGTTCATTATTTGATTTAGTAGTATTAGAAACATGGCCTGTTGGGAGGGGAATGAGAATGGGGAAGGGAGGAGAGGTGTAGTATTTATGGGGAGAACATTTGTTAGTATTCCTTAGAGGAGTTGTTTTCACTACTTGTTCATGTGAAGTTCATGTTGTTACTGCTGCTGTGATGTTTATTTTATAATGTTGAGCTAAAGCTTTATATACACACACATACACACACATACATACATGTATACATAAATACTCTTTCAGCACAAAAGTTAACTGGATAAATTTGTTACAGTTTTTGTAGCTCTTTACGTGCATGTTGCTATTATTTGTATTTTTTGTGTGTTTCTATTTGTATGCGTTTGTATGCGTTTGTTTGCATATGAATTGGTGAAAGCAATACAGGAGTCTGTCATGCACACCAATGCGTGCAGCTGCATGCACATTCATACATACGAGTGGGAGGAGAATGCCTCGCTTGTACATTAAACCATTGTCTGTGAAAATGTGGGCGTCATTTGTTGTTGTTGCTGTTGCTGCTGTATTGCGGCCGTTGTATTCGTTTTATTGTTATTTTTGTTCCATTTGTTGACATATGCCAATGGTATTTCAATTTGTATTTCCTGAATATTATCGTCATTGTCATCATCATCCTCGTCAGTATCGATTGTGACAGGACCATCGTCATTTTTATTTTTGCCCTTTTTACAACTCGTTCTTTTACCGCTATTGCCCTTTTGATCTTTCTTGTCCAGCAGTGATTTCTTTTCCTTGTTTTTTACACTTTCACCGCGCCATGTTTCCAAATGTATAGTGTGCGAAGGTGTACTCAGTAGGGTCATGGTTTTCGGTGGTGATCCAGAGCCACCCGTGCCAAGTAGATGTAAGTTTTGCATTGATGCTGATGTGGGAGCGGGGGTTGGCGCCAAGAGCGCCTCATCCCTGCATTATAAACTCTCAACTAGTTGACTAGTGCGACGCTGTGGATTAACGTTGAGGTAACTTTCAGAGTAAACGCTTTTCGCACGATTTTCATAACGCAGACTACTGCGTCTGATGTCAATATCGAGGGGCATGTGGCGATCCTTCCACCAGTTGCAAAACAAACACTGGAGAGTATTGCGAAAAGCCTCTCGAAAGTCTCGATTAAAATAAGCGTAAATAAGCGGATTTAAGGTAGAATTGAAGTATCCAATCCAAAACATGATAGCTACAACGATGTCGGGTACCGTACAGGCATCGCATAAGGTGGTTATTGTATACCTGCAAAAAGGAGTTTAATTTTTGGTTAAATAATTTTTGTTTTGTTTTGGCAGTTAAAAGACTTTTATAAAAAGTAATTATTTTTTACACATAATCAGAAAATTATTCGGAATATTACAATATAATTTAATCATATGCACAGTCTTACCCAAAACAAAATGTAATTCTGTCTAATTATTTATTAAAAAAAACATACAAATATTAAATGTTTTAATTTATAATTTTAGACAACCGATAAAGTGATGTTAAAAATATATTTGAAGTTCTATTTGTTGGCCCAGCAGAATGATTTAACTAATAAATTGTGAAACAAGTCCCAACCGAATTCAATGAAATAGATCCCAAAGAAAATCAAGTTGTTGCAAAATCTGAAAATGACTTTTACGAGTATAATTTTATTACAACTTTTGCTTGTTAATATATTAAAAATGTTACAAATGAATGTAAGTAAATAAAAAAATATTTATGCTCTTAAATGTTTCATAAAAATTGTGGTATTTTTATTTCCTTCTTAACGGAACGGATATGAAAGAGGAACTGGACCATATGCTGTAGGAACTCTACATAAAAATTTCGTACAAAATAAAAAGAAAGTGTTTTTATAAACTCGATGTAATTTTTGTATAAAACCTGCCAGCTCTACTATTAAATATACAACAATAATTTGTCTAATATACACTGCCATTCACCTGAATAAGTAGCTTATTTTCTTTACAAATTTTATTATCCTATTTTTAAAATCTTTAAGTTTTTAAAGTTTATAAAGAGATCGAAACCAATATAGTTTTTGTTGCTCTATAAGCCAAGTTGAAATTTTTAAACATATAGTTACTTTATATAGAAATTATTGTTCTTTTTTTTGGCTCATTAGAATAAAACACTTTTTGGTTTATCCCATTATTAACAGAGAAGCTACTGAAAATTGCGTTTTTATTGATTTAAATCAATTTCAAATTATACCAAAAATAATATTTTTTCAAAATGAGAAGAAATAAAATATTGTCTAATGGAGAAATTAAAAAAAAATTAAATGGAAAGGTTATTAGCCAAATATTTAATATAATTGGGTAATAAATAACTGGGCCATACATCCATTTATAAAACAAATAAACTTATGATGTTACTATCGGAAGAACTGACCTTCGTAGACTAGTAGGTAGTGTACTAGTCTCGTAGTGCGAAGGTCCCAGGTTCGAATCCTACCGCAGAACTCTGGCAGTTGTGTTTCATAATTAAAGGGAGCGCACAACAAGCCATCACTGGCTTAAGTGTATGTCGTATGACATGGGCTATCACACCCCTCCAATCAACCTAACCTAACCTAACCCATCGGAAGTACTCGTACATCATAATTGCAGGATTCTGCAGCAAGAACTAAATGAAGCGTCTTAAGGTTAAGTTCTCAAATAGAAAGCACGTCGTAAAAAAGTTTAAAAACTTATAAAGCTAAAAATTAAAAAAAAAATACAACTCTTAACCTGGCTGGAAAACAAACTAGTCAGAATCACATGAAATGGAAGAGCGTGTGGTATGGAGACGTCTTTTTCCACGAAAAATTGATCAATATAAAAGTAACAGCTGGCTATAAATACTAATTCTATGCGCTGGAGGAATGATGGTTTGTGAAATAATAAAATTAGAAACATAGATTCTATTTTTATACATACATATCTAATTTGAAAAGAAACATCCTAAGCTGTCCAATATTTTTTACGAACTACTGTGGTCACACCAATATGATAATACGCCTGTGGCAGAAATAAGTATTTTTTGGTGATAGTCTCTGAGCCTAAAAAGTGCCTTATGAACTTAAAAATTCTAGAGAATCTTTCAGCCGTTGTTTTCCGTTTAAGCGAGATTTTTCTTTAAGTTGCCTTTGCATAAGAGAAAACCACTTCACTTAAGTGAATTCAACACTTGTTTTTTGAACTAAAAATACAAAACATGATACCTGCTGAAAATATAACAGATGTGTTCTGATTTTAAATAAACACTAATTTGGAAAACTGAAATTATATGTTGAAATTATATGGGTTATAGATTAAATTGATCAAAACTTTAATTAAATTAAAATAATCAAAAACAATGGCTAAACTTTTTTTTATTCATTTTGAGCGATTTTTCTCTTAAACGACATTAGCCAAATTCAACTGTACAGCAAATTTATTGGTTTCGAATATATAAATTTAAGCAGAAAAAAATTCTGGCAAACTCTCGATGTACGTACATTTTTATTTAGTCGTATAAGTTCACGTTATTTAATTAATGTAAAAATTTAAATCTGAAAAGCTAAAGAAAAAGTTCGAATTGAAGACTATAACAGTACGCACATTTTTTAAGAAATAGTTTCTATAAAGTTTAAATGGATAGAAAAACAATTAAAAAAAGTATAACAAGTTTTAGACCGCAAATCACACATATATTTACAACAATTAAATTTTTTTAAGGATTATTGCTTTTGGTTAGCAGCAAAAAGGATTGAAACTTAAAATGTAAAATTTTTCATATGGCTTCTTAATTTCAACCACAAAAGTACATAAAAAAAACATTCTTGAATTCCAAACATTTGTACGAGTTTTTTTTCTTCATATTTAGGATTATGTGCTTAAAAAGTTTTCATTGGTTTCCTTTTGATTCACATCCAATTTTCTTTTGCTACAGAAAATGTTCTCCCTATCTTAATATCTAAACCACTGTGTATTCAGTTTGTTGGCAATAAAAAGCATTAGTTTATACGACCAAGTTCTTAGTGAGAGAGCTGGATACTAGTAGCTAAATGAAATTTATTTACTTGGTTGGAATTTATTATACAGATGTATTCATCTATTAAATGTTAAAAAAAAATTAATTAAATAAAGAACCCCATACAAATTTACTATCAATGCGTTAATGTGGTAAAACTTTATAAACATATTTTTTTTTTTGATTTGCAATAAAATGCTAATGAGTAAAACTTTGTGGCAATAGCTCTTAAAAATGGTTTAATAATAAAATTAAATACATTACATAATTAAAACTAACATAATTATTCACAACTACTGACCTAAAAAATATTTAAAAAAATTTTTTTGCTAAAATTTATTTAAATTTCCATTAAATTTCACTTGTTTTGCTTTTGGAAATTTTTTAAATAAAGTTTCCTTAAGCATGAATATAAATATAGATGGTGAAAGGCAATAATTTAGAAAGGCAATAATTTTTTATTGCAGGAAATAATTTTGAAACTGTAACTCTCAATTGCAGATAAATCTTTAAAACATTTTTTTATATGGGATACTTACCACAAAAAGAAAGGCAGCCAACAGAGTATGAATGTGCCCATTATTATACCTAAAGTTCGTGCAGCCTTGTGTTCTCGTTTCATTTTTATTAAATGTTTATCTTTCGTTGGTGTATGATCCTGTTCCACTTCATGTAGAGTTAAAGTTTTCGATGAGCCAGAGCCGCTTAACGCTTCACCTAAAAAAGTTTATAAGAATTTCTCAAATTATATGTATCTGGTAAAGTAAATTATAATATGGTATGCATGTATATGAACCATTCAAGTTACTAAATTAAAACACCGAGAGAAAAGTCCCCAGTGTAATGTGAAACTAAAAACATGCCCAGTATAAGAAAGTGGAAATATTTTTCCAGGAATGGGATTTTTATTCCTTTACAGTAGTAATCAGTAAATTTTTTAATTTCTAAGAAAGTTAAGTCTATTAAATCATGATAAAATGATTTATATGAAATAAAGTTATAATAAATTTAAAGTTATATTAAATTTTCAAAACCAATTTTTCTTATAAGGAATTTATTGATTACCCTGAACTTGTATTCACACATTAATTGAGAAAATGTTAAAATACATCCGTGCATCAATATAAAATTTTAAATGAAACTTGACTATAAAAACTTAGGTTTTTTTAACAAAAGCTTAAAATATTATTATATGTTCAATTATTAACGAACGCTAACGAACATAAGAAAAAAAATAAAAACTGCTTAACAAACCACTGTTATGAAGAAATTTCGTAAATAAAATTTATTATAAAATGTTTAAACAAACGCTGGCCCCCTTTAAATTGATATTTTTAAAATGCAATTTCATACTTTAAATATCTCTAAAAATGCAACAAATTAGCGCTAATGAAGCTCTGAAGTCTCAATCTCTTAGCAAAAGTTTATTATTTCTTGCATTTTATATATATACAATTAATTATTTAATTATAATAAATAAAAAATACTTAAAACATTTAATATGATTATCGATATTTATTGGGTTTATACCAAAAATTTTAACTTGAAAACATTCAACCTCGATATTTAAAGAATAAAAATATAAAAAATAAACATAAAATTGAAACAAATTCGAATACTCCTGTAATTCAAATACAAAGAGTATTTCTAAATTTTTCTTTCTTATTTATTATATTTGCATTGGTTTTATTTAATAATTTACGTTTCGATACTGGAGGTGTTTTGAAAAATTTCGCATTTGATTAAAAAAAGCACATAAAATTTAAATAAATGTATTAAATCTTTCTTTCAGCCGATAGAACTATAAATATTTAAAGATGATTTCATATAAATATCGATTGCGTCTACGCCTCAAATGGTTCATCCGCTGGGTCCAATTTTGGCAGACTCTTTCCAACATATCGGCCGGTATCACACGAATAATTTTTCAATATTGGCTTCCAGTGCATCAAACGTTGCTGAAAATTCTTTGGCGTGGTGTGTGGCATGTACTACCGTCTTATTGAAACGACATGTCAGTCAAGTCCAACTCTACTTTTTTGGGGGAAAAAATGTATAGTCATCGGACGGTAGCGCTCGCCATTCTTTGAATAAGTACGGTCCAATGATGCTGCCAGCCCATAATCCACACCAAACATTGCATTTTTTGAGATGTATTGGCAGTTCTACCAATGCTTCTGGCTGCTCTTCACACTAAAAACGGCAATTTTTATTGTGCACTTTTTATTGTTCACTTTTAAATAAGTGGATCTTCATCAAACTATACCTGCGCCCTTTCACCAAAGGTCAGACATTGTGGTAGGTCATGTGGCTTTAATTCTTTTTTAATGTTTTACAACCAAATCCTTCCGAGAAAATTTACACGTAGTAGAGTAACAGAAGCTCAAATGCTGCGAACGGCGCCGAATCGACAATTCACTGTCATCAACAACACTGTCAGATACAGAGGCGATATTTTCCTCTGTTGGGGGTCTAATGTCATAGAAACTCATATATTTGGCAAATAGTTTACTTTGCTTCAAAACAACAAACAATTTGTCATATATTTGACTATTCGATTTAAATTTTGATCGGTTTTTATACATCATAAACCATAAAGAAGGTCTTCGTTGGCAATAGTTAAAGTAGTGTTTTGCATACGATTTGTTAGCAAATGTTCATTGGATCTAAGGTGATTGTTAGCTAATGCAAACTTTAAGGCTAAAATAAAGTACTTTATTTACGTGTGGCCCATATATTTCCTAAAGTAGTTTATGTATTATATGAAAACAATATTTATAAGAAACATTTTATGGTTGCTGAACGGAAACCACATAAGTATCTATTGCAGTTAGTCTGATATCTAAATATTAATTAAAGTCTACTGTAATGGTTGTTTTGATCATTTTTGCGTGCATTCTTACGAAGTATGAACATGTACCCCCGAGGCGTATACTGAACATTTTTAGCTTCAATAGTATAATAATAAATATTGCTCATACGTGTACTGCATTTTTATCATTTTGTATGTCAGTGTTTTTTTTTTATACCTTTTTTTATATTTATTTTAAAGGCATAAAGAACATCTTATTCTTTTTAATGCCTTATCATAGAATGTTATATGTTCTGCGTATACATACTTGTATACAATATTCTGCATTCGTTCCCTTATCAGTATTTTACACCTTATCTTATGGCCCATAAACATGCTAAGTACACCTGTAGGCTAAAGTAAAACAAGCTCATTGTGTTCAAACATAAATCACCTATACATGTTCTTATTGTTATTGCTGCTTTAACGGACAAACACACACAAGAAAGGGTACATCCTTTCTTGTCAAATACAAATAAACTTTAGTTTAAATCAAAATATGCTTTAAAATCTTTACTTTTATACAATATTCGCATATCGAAAGCTCCTTTATGTTAAACAAGTGCTCCAGAATACCGCCGTTTGTATTCTCTAAAGATTATGTTTCCTAAGCCAACCATTATTGCTGTCTGTGCTTAAGATCCCCCTTTAGGGAACTTTTCTATGGATACAGCAAGTTTCAAACAATGAAAAATAACATTATATAGTAAAATATTGGAACCTTGAGTATAAGAATGTTTACTTGTAACTAACACTTTATGTCAAAATTGCCTTTATGTTTCAAAATTTACTTCTAACCCTTTGTGCCAAAGCTGGCTTCATGTTTCAAAATGTTGGAATAAACTAATTTGAATATTAAATATTTAAAATGTCATTGAAGGTAAACACAAAATGCTTCTTGAAATATATTTGAAATTATATTTTCAGCAAAATAAAGCTTCAGAAAAGGTAAAAGAAATACAAATACAGTAATGGCGGTATAAATTCAATTAAAATCATTTCAGAAGTTCATCACTGCAAGATGTTCTCCTATTTAAATTTTTAAACCAAAAATTTTTCCTCAATATGTTGTATTGTTTTTTTTTTTGGCAAAGAGAATAATTGTTTGTTATATTCTAATCAGTTTAGCAGTGAATATAATAAAAAGACTAGAAAACGCCAATTTTTGTCTCCCACAAGCTTTTTATTGCTAATCGAGGTTAGGTTAGGTGGATTGGAGGGGTGTTATAGCCCATGTCATACGATATACACTTAAGCCAGTGAAGGCTTGTTGTGCGCTCCCTTTAATTATCAGACACAAACTGCCAAAGTTCTGCGGCAGGATTCGAACCGGGACCTTCGCAGTACGAGTCTAGTACACTACCTACTAGTCTACCAAGGTCAGTCCTAATCAAAATAGGCCGAATATAATTATAATTTATTAAGTGTTCCAGATGAAATTTTTTTTATATACGAGTAAAACTAGATTTTCTTCTGTTAGAAGTTTTTTTGCTTCTTTGTCTAATGTCTTAGATGAAGTTTTCTATTTTTGTCGAATATTGAACACATATGGATCTGCAGCGCACAACAAAGTAGTGATAAGTCATCATTAATGCAAGATCTAGACACGTTTCTTGTGTTGTACTCGCTGAAGTTTTTATTCCGTTCTTGCTCTTCCTTGGATAGGTCTCCTCACATTGTCTTGTTTTCCATGGTACAAAATTGTATGGACGGAGGATGGCACTTATCTCCAAGGATATTTTTCGTTAAAAAGTGCAACTATTTGTTGCCATACTCCCAATTTTTTGCATTTTAAATCTTTCTGCTGCATTCCAGAATTGGCAATATGATTTTGAATCATCTAATTCGTGATCTAATGCTACAGTTTGTGGATCGAAAAAAATCTCCTTAGAGTATTTAAGTTTCTTTCGCCTTTTTTGGTTGGTCGAAATGAGCGTAGTGGACAAAATTCAAAATCATAACAATGTGTTCGAGAGTATCAATACAATCAATGATACCGAGGTGCAATGCAAATTCATAAGCGATTAGTTGGAAATTCCTTATGTACAATTATGTAAAATTAATGACAATTTTCCATCTAAAAAGTTAGATTTTTATAAAACTGAAATTAAAATAACTATAATATCCTTAAAGTATAACAAATCTGTCTTTTACGGTCATGAAAGAAGGAGCCCTTTTACAGATACAAGTCATTAGCTTCTTATGTCTCTTTCTTTGGCAAAACTTTGACTTGGTATTGCTCAAGAGATATTTATAGCCAATCTAAGGCCAACCTGAAGTGTTAAAGGAATAATTTATTGTAAGGCAATGCATTATATTTTTTTCGTATTTGAAGGATTCAAAATATCCTTAATATTTTCCTATATTAGAGGCTAAGTTGTGAGTTTGCCAAAACGATAACTTGCAGCGTCATTGGAAATTATAAAGAATAATTTTATTAGAAGTTTTTTGAAAAGAGACTTTTCTTTAACGAACAAAAAAAAATATAAATAATAATACGTGAGATAATTTCATAATAATCGCTAGTGTATTTTTCTTAGGTACACCATAGTTATTATTTATTTTGCAGAACCATGGTACTGCCTGCTTTTCTAATAATAATTTTAGTAAATGTGAATTTTATCTTTTTTATTAAACTTTTCCTGACAGCACTGGAAATAATAAATAATTATAATTGTACATGCTTAATATTGGCAGTTGTTATTTGAGATATGACTCCAACTAATCGTTTAAATGATAAAAGTTTTAATAATTTATTGCTTGTGGTGGCTTTAGCTGTTCATTCCACGACATTTCATTGGTTGCTAAGCCAAATCGTGTCAGTTAGAAAACATTTAACATTCAGTCTACTACTACTATGTAATTTGTGTTATTCCTATACGATAGAGATTTTTCATATTGTATTTGAATTTTAAAGTATAAATATTTGAAGATGAAAAATTGCAAACTGCTTGAGGTTTATTGGTTCTTTGGTTTGGCGACCAATGAAATGTCAGCAAAAAATAAACTTTTGAAATTCTAATAATTTTATATGTCTTTTTTATGAGAACGCATATTGGGCTTGAGCTAATATATTTCAGTATTAAATAAAATTCAAATATTAAATGAAAATTTCAATATTTTTCATTCACACTTGGAGATAATTGCAACTACTGGCGTTTTAAATTTTAATCCGCATATATTTTCCAATTAGTCCTAAAAATATTTTTATAACTTTTTCAAAAAGAAAAAAATAATAACATTCAATTTAATTTCAATTTGCAATTTCTGTACAGTTTTCAACACCTCACAATTTAAGCGCATAAAAATGTCGTTTTTTTTTCGTTTTCAGACAATTTGCATTTTGTGCGAATTAATAATTCCAGCCATTTGACTTTCCAACTTTATGGCACAACAAGTGAACTTTGCATGCAACAGATTTTGCAGCAAGTTTGGTTTTTTAACACCTCAATTTTAATTACAAAATGTCACAGAATGGCCAAAGAAAAAAAAAAAAAAAGAAAGACAAAATGTGGAATAAAAAATGAAGAGAATTCCTGAATTTTCAATTGTTTCTACTTACTTCCGGTTCCGGCCACCGCTGAATGTCGATGCATTAACATTGCATTACCGTGACGCATCAGCATCTGCTTCTCTTGCCGATTAGCCTCACGAAATATTGCCAAATAGGTGAAAATCATAATGGTGCATGGTATCCAAAATGATATTGAACTAGAGATGACACAGTATGGCTTATTTACAATGAACTCACAGCGGTCCGGATGTAATTTTACGAAATTCTTATGATCATCTGTGGTATACCAACCAATAAAGATGGGCAGAAAGGATAGTAAGGCTGGCGAAATCCATGTATTGAGTATCATAATGCCAACAACGCGTTTTGTCATGCTAATCGGATACTTCAACGGCTTAACGATGGCATAGTATCTGCAACATAAAAAAACACACACACATACACACAATTAAAACAGAAATACTAAAAGAGGAATTAAATGGAGGAAGAAGAATAAATATTAAGTGCAGAGGAGATTTTATTTTCCACATTGAGCAGGCAAACTTGAACAGATTGTGACATAAATACTGTATACATATATATTCGGAATGCAAATGTATGCGTGAGTTAAAAGTATTTTAATGTTTATATATGAGTGCACATTTGTCAGGGCAGGTGTGTTGATTTAAGATTTTTATTTTCCTTCAGTATTAAAGGCGATTTTATTGATTCATGTTATTTCATGGACCTTCTCAGTTACCTTTTCTTTACCAGCATGATGGTCCATTTCTTCGATGCATGTTGTTGTACAGCCATTTCTGTTTTTTTTTTCTATTTTACTTAACATTCGTTCTTTTTAATGGTAAAATGATATTAAAGAACGAATATTTGCTTTACTTAATGTTTACTTGGGCATGTGTCGGAGTGATTGTTTGTTTTTTGTGCACTTATTAGAGTTCGATGACGACAATTTCAATGTGAATGAAAGTCAAGAAGTTGCTCTTGCGTATATTATCTTTTCATCTCAATGCTTTAACAACAATATCTTTAAAAGGAATTCTTAAATAGCAATTCAGAAATAAAAGTCAAAATTAATATTAAAGTCCAATATACTTAACAATACTTTAATGAAATTAGAGTCTTGAAATTTTGTTTTTAAGTTTTTATATTAGCTTTTAAAAAGAGCTTTAAATAAAGCTCTTTGTTAAATAAATACTTTTCTTAAAAAGAAATATTCTTTGCAATTTCAGAAAAAAATTCTAAAACATTTGTGAACAGTTTATTTAAAGCTTAATGAAATTAATAGATTTGGAAAAGCAAATTCTAGAAAGCATTAAAATTCTTTTTAAGGCTTTCAGGAAAAAAGAGTCCTGTTAGAGGTTTAGATATCATAATCGTGACTACTTTGTTACAGTTTCGGCGACAGTATTTTTTTGTAATAAGCAAAAAACAGATGTTTTAATAGCATTACAAAAGTCCAGAAAAAATCTTGACTTTAACCATTAAATATATGCCATCCCTTGGTTTGTCAATATAGCCTGAGTAGAGCTTTCTGATCTTTTCATCAAAATGTAACTCAAATCTAAAGGAAAAACACTCCTCCTATATTCATAGTGATATGCACTCCAAGTTAATGTTTTAGAACTCCACTCTGCTTTTATTAAAACTCTATATAGTTCCCATTCGTTACATAGATTATTTAATTAAGGTTCGATTAAATTAGGTCCATGAGTTTTAAAAATATACTTGAAAACCAAAATGTAAATCAAAAAGCCTTCAGTAAAGCAGGACTAAGGAATCATGTGGGAAAAAACCATAATTAATGTGAGGCAAAATTAAAAGTTTAAAAAAATAATCCTGATGAGAATTTTGTACACGTTAATAGCATGTAAAATTTAATATTTTACTTCAACAAGTGATTGTTAATCATCACCCCCTAAAAAAGGGAATAAACATGAAAGTCCCTGGAGGGGACAACACTGGGTAGCAGTGGAATGTGAGTTTAATTATTACCCCATTTAGAATCCTTTTTTTTAATTTAAAACGTTACGGTTAATGTTAAGCTGTTAACAAACAAATCTGCAATAATGGCATTTAAAATTTTAAAAAGGGTGTACAAATTGATGCTTTTCGAAGATAAAAAGGAGATTTATTGCGTTTCATAAGGGCTTACTTTTGTAAAAAAAAAAACGTATATCTTTGTTAGGGATTTAAGTTTCTTAAATAGGATGCATAGATTTTTTTTCCAATAAATTCATTAAGAAAATGTTACTTTTATTTTAAAAAACGAATTTCCCATAAGAAATATATATTTAAAATGACTGCTTATTCCCTTAAAAGATTTTATTTACATTTTTATATGTAACTGATTTACATTGTTCCTGCAATTCTTATTGACAGAGCAAGATAAGTTTCATTATCATATTTGATTATACTATGATAGTGTTGGACCATTTTATTATTTTTATGCTGTTATATGATGATCTCATGGTGATAATGTTGTTATTAAGAGTACAGCCAACTTATGTGGCCAATAAGTTAATTGGAATAAAGTTTTTTTTTTTTAAATTAGTCACAATAGGTTATTCTCTTATTATGGGCTACTGAATCAATATTTAAAATATTTGAAAAGTGTACATTAGTACGCATACGCAACCTAAAATCATAATTGTATGTAACGTATACGCGATGGTGTTATACTAGTGCATCA
This sequence comes from Germaria angustata, assembly GCA_963681545.1. Classification (NCBI taxonomy): domain Eukaryota; kingdom Metazoa; phylum Arthropoda; class Insecta; order Diptera; family Tachinidae; genus Germaria; species Germaria angustata. Next base: position 21,069,668 of record OY812998.1, on the reverse strand, counting down.
TGCAAGTTGAAAAAGTACATGTATGTACATAAATATATTCATATTATAAAAAATTAAGCACTTCATTGAAAAATTAAACATTTGTTGTCAGTTAAATAATGAAAGATTGAAAATATCAGGTTTTACAACGTTGGTTATATAGGATTCTGCTATTTTTAGCTCTAACAACTCTACTGTAAACAGCCGGTAAGTCTTCTTCTCAATTATGTACCCAAGTACTTTTTGGTTTTCATTATCTTTGCACATTTTAATACTTTAAATCTTTGCCTTAAGTACTTGAAAGCAAAATGACTTCGTAAGAGATGCTTTTTAACAATTGTTTTCTTAACATTTATCTTATTTCAAATGAAACGAAATGTTTCTTTAGTTTTGCTTTCATATGCTGCACATTCTTTGGATTTGTAGGAAGCAAATACAGTAAGAGCTTGATAAACGGTGCAACCGATTTGAAAATTTGGTATTTTACTCATATCCAGTTTTAATAACAGCCACAATTTCATAGACGTATTATTGTAGAACTTGATTTTTTTTCTTAAAATGTATTTATTCCTACTACTCAGACGATTTTTAGCAAACTCTAGTTGATTATTTTTGCATTTCAATGCAAAATGATATCCACCTCGCCAGTAGATTTGACCAAAACCCGCTCAAATTATGGTAGTAATTAGTGATGCAATTATGCCATTCTCGAAAATATACTAAATTTACTACGCTGGCCGGACGAATTCATAACACGTAAAGTCAACAGTAGAGCAAATACAATCCAATCTTGACACAATGTCAGAGTACAAATAGAAATCAAAGGAAAATATTCCAATGTAATCAAAACATATTAAAAAAGATTTGACATTGAGCAAAGAAAATTGTTAGAAAAAAGTTATCACCTCTTATGAATTTGTCTTGGTGTTTAACATTCTAAATATATAATTTAGAATGTAGTTGTAGTTTGACATTTTTAAAGCTAAAATGCCAATAAGTGATTTTTTCGAAAATTAAATCTTGTTAAATACCAAAAAACAATACGGTATGGATTTTGATGAATATTTCAATTCTAATCTACTCGATTCCTGTCAAGTTTAAATTTACTACTGCAACATAATTAAAACATGCAGTGTTTCTTAATTTTTTCAGTCACGTGGTTTTAGCCCAGGTTTTTAATATTTCTGACGTCGCTGGTCCTTTGCACCAGGCATGGGATAATGTATGTACCAATGCAGCTAAAAAAGTGTCTAAATGCTTTAATGTCCAGTTACAATCTGTGGACTGGTCTTAAATTTGTACATAACCAAGACTCACCTGTAACATCATTTTAAATTTCCTTCAAAATAAAGCCATTGACGAAATAATCAAAAGGTAAATATTGAACCGGAAAGTGAAGACAAAAGTCACCTTCGATAAATTAAATTCTTTTGGTATATTAATTGAGGAAATGTCGAAATTAAATGTCGATGATGTCAACAAATTTCTTTTCATTAATATAAAATAGGCAATGGAAAATAACATTGATTTGGAAATATTGACTTTTATTGAAAACATTAAGGATATTGCAACACAAAGAAAACCGAAAATGTTTGAAATCAAATGAAAATCTCTAAGCACGTAATTTATTTTATATTTGGTTTTGTGAGTGAGTGAGTGTCGATTATAATCGTATATATCGAATGTCTTTATATCTCATGTATAAATTAGCTTCACCTGCATACTGGTATGTACGTAATGGAATAGTTTTAAGAAATTTCCTTCCGAATTTATTAGATCGAGGCTTTGAGCACTTGCTGAAGAACTATGACAGTACAAAAATTTGAAAAGTCTATCCTACTAATACAAAAAATTATTTGATACTAACACATAATTCGATGATAACTCGACAACTAAGGCGAGAATTTTTAGTTTGTGAGAAGGGGTAAAAAATACAATACGAATCATGGTGAAGTCATCTACCAGATGATTTCATAATTTGATAGTCGTAAGTCAAAATCTATTTGTGTGATTAAATGAAGATTTTTTTATACGTTAGATATTAATTTAAAAAAATAGGAGAAATTTTAAATAAAGTGCAATAATAAAGTGGGACATAAATTTGATACTGTAATTACTTATAAAAAAATGTAAGTAAAATTTATTTGAATTAAAAATAAACCGGCCTACGAGCAATCCAAAAAGCAATAATGTTCTATTTTTTACTAAATAAAAGCCATCCCATAGTCAAGTTGCCTTAGAACAAGGCGAATTTAAATGTGGTGAACTCAAGAGTAAAACAAATAAAACTTTCTTATTGCTCAATGTCAAAAACAGCAGATAATCACAAATAATATTCAAAATAAATAAGCAAATAAGCAAAACCAATGAACAGATTTTGGCATTGAAATAGTAAAAAAATTAAGAAAGAAATTTATCAGCTGGGCTGCCAATTTCATGTGTTATAAATTCATGTTGCTTTAACACGGATCGCAAATTTAAGGGAACTTTTGACATTTATCTTTTTGCGGTTTTCATAGTTTCAGTAACATTTTCCACCAGAGATGACAGTACTGGTGCACCTTTACTGTTTTTTTCAGCCAATTAAATTCCAAAAGAGCAATGCTTTAAAATTAAAACACGCTTCTGTTAAAAAGTATTTCCAATATTATTAATTGCACATATTGATTTCACAGCTGTTGCCTTTTGTCTATAAACCTATGCAGATGGCTCAGCTTCAAATTTTTTTGGGCTTAAGGTTCTTAAAATAAACCTTTCGGAAAGTACATCGAGTCTCATTCTAGATATAGAATGCTTGGAAATATTTTTTCTTATAAAACATTCACTACTTTTAATTTAAAATTATATAAAGACAAACAGTGCACTAAATTGACTGGGTGTTTCCTTCAGGGACTGTTGAACGATCAATATCTTTGTTGATAGAAAATTCGTATAATGCGATACAGTGAAGCGAGAAAATTGTTATAATGTGCGAAAGCGAAATTCAAAACTCTAGAAGACCGATCAACGAGCAAACAGCTGATCCCACTAAGGACGTAGTTGTCATGATGCAGGCCGTTTATAAACAAAATTTGGCTTGATGATTGAAAAACCTTCCAAATTCATACGTGACCATAATCCATGCATTTTCAATTACGCATGTAATTGCGAGTGCCAGTGCAGCTGCTTTGTAATGTATGTATGTATTTTGCTACAATCAAATGTGAAAAAAGGAAAACTTTAGTGGCCCATTGGTACAATTTTAATTTCAGTTCGTTTCAGAAAACCATGTCAAAAAAGCATGAGGAAAAAATAGTGATATAAGTGATCGTGGCTCTAAAAGAAAATTTTTAAAAATTATTCTTACAAAAAAGAGACGAAATGGTAAACTGATATGTATAATATACAGTGCTTGGGTACGAAACTTTTCATTAAATACAACGACTTCAAAGTTCTAAGGACATAAAATACGAGGTTGCACTGTACTTTATTTTATCACAATATCAAACAAAACTGGCATCAACTGAAGTTGGATTAAAAAAAGAAATGAAGAAACAAAAGTGTTCACAAAATTTTTCTTTAAGAATGAGTAAGAAATCACTTTTAAAAGTAAATGCAGTGAAAAATCAAAGAGACAAATTCAACCAGATCTGTTGCTGTATTACATAGTACGATAAAAGCTAAATATAGTTTTAAATATTTTAATATTATATTTTTTTTTCATTATCATACATATATATACGAGTAAATATACATGTTTCCAGACGCTTTTAAGCGTCTTGAAGTAGACACCATTTTTGAAATGCAAATGTAAAGCGGTAAATATTTATTCGCCGCTACCAAAAAAAAACGTACAAAATGATTTTTAGTGTTTCTTTTATACATTATGATGCAAGATTTATTATTTTTTATCTAAAAGCATGAAAAACAAATCTTTTTATTGTTTGTATTTAATTAAATTTCATAATTTTTTATGGAATACAAATTTTAAATCTACAATACAACACTCTTTGCTTGAAAAGTGATGTGTAAAAAAATATTGATATTAATTCCACTTTTAAGTAAACAAAGATAAAAAGAAAAATACTTTGGCTATATGTTAACAAGGTGGCGCAAGAGTAGTGTCATATCTTGAACTGGCGGCCATTTTGTTATAAATGAAAAAACTGAAAATTTTCCATAAAAAGTTTATTCGAAAGTGTAAAGTTTTTTCCCAAGATAATGAATAACTGCATTTGTTTTATTGAATCTTGAATTGTTGGTAGTAAAAAAATGGCTGCAGCATATTAGAACATTACTTTTTCGCCACCTTGTTAAATATGCTAAAATTATTTTTATCACCTTTTTTTTAATTAAAAGTGGATTTAAGAACACAATTTTTTATTAATTAAAATTTTTATGTAAGATTTTAAATTTGTATGTGAATATAAACGAACAGAAAAATAAATATTTTTTAATTTTATATTCTATAGAAATTTATGAATTTTATATTCTATAGAAAATTATGAATTTTAATAAAATAGAAACAATAAAAAAATTTATTTTCATGTTTTTAGATACAACTAATAAATATTTGTTCATTTAATTTAATGGACAAAATTGTGTTGTTTCGCCTGAAGGCAGAAATGTTTTATATTGGGGAACTTTTTTTTATTAAATTTGCCAAACCAAAATAGTACTAAGAATGAACATAAACGATTTTCTTACATTCCTTTCAATTTTGCCATACGTAGTTGATGATTTTGCTCTTGCTTTCATAAGAATTGTACAATACGTCGGAGTGTGAATTTTCTTCTAAAAAAAAGGAATGGAAATTTATTGAAGAAAATAAATTGCATAGAAAATGACCTGTTCATAATAATTTGTCTCAAAGTTATAAAAGCTTTATAAAACTAATTTGCAACCGAAATTCGTAATTTGCATGGAAAATTCTAGAAAAATGGGTGGCAAGAATCCTTTGCCTCTAAGTTTTAGTAAAAATTATTTGAAAATTATTTCATAAAATTATTTGATACAAATTATTTGAAGTAAATTATTTGGTAATATATGCATTCAGTTTTAAAAGAAAACGACAGTAGCCTCGACGCTTTTTTATATTTTTAAAAGATGGACTAGAAATATAACTGCTTGTCTTTTTTTTAATTATTCTGCAACAATATGCTTCAACCCATTAAATATGTAACATTCTTAGCAGTTTTAAAGAAAAAGGAAAAAAAGGGACCAAGTCTAGATTAACGATTCGAAATCATTTAGAAAGAAAAAACTTCTTTTTCGCAAAATTTTGATAGCGATATGTTCCAATCAATTGAATGAATTTATAAAATTGGATTAAAATGTATATTTTGAGTATTTTTATCAGGTATTTCCTTTTACAATACCCCCAAATGAATCAATTGATTTTAAAAAACATTTTCTACAGTTGGCGCTAGTTCTTTATGTTAAGAGCTGATTAAGTTTTGGAATCGATCGAAGCGATTACTTTAAAATATTTTTAGAAATGTTTTTTTTTTTGCAAAAATTTGTATCCTCGAAGGATCTTGAGACTTGCCATCCAATATCATAATATCGAAGCGAATCTAAAGTTTTCTGATTTTATTTCTGCCAAATCTCAAAGTCTACCACATGACATCTAAGAGATTTGAAAACCTTCAGAATACTACAATCAAAAAATCGAATCGCTTAAGCATTCAGAAGCAACGAGAGGTTCTTATACATAAGAATAGCTTCATATGCAATGCAAATATGATCGAAAAAATATTCACAATATCTTTCTAGTTCTTGAAAAAACCAAGATCTGATAAATATATTAATTTCAGAAATCGGAGCGAAATCCGAGAGTGATTTTCGATATTTTAGTGTGAAAAGTTATAAAAATTTTTTCATTTGAAAATAAGGCATATAATATTGGTAAAATATTTTAACATATGCCCTCCGTTTTCTATGACGACATTAATCAGAGGTTTTAGTAGCCAATGAGCCGATCGAATTGATCTGTATAATTTTTATAGTTTCCTTAAAGATTTTCCTTAAAAGATTTTCATGAATGTGATATATAAAGTTGTTGCACAATCCACTTCACTATTTTTTGTATGGGAAGCAGCATGTGCCACTTGGCATATGCCCTCAATGCCATTCTGCCTCGGATTTTGCTTCAATCACTCTATACTTTATAATTAGTTTGTTTTCACTTAGATGTTAGTTAATTAGAGTCTGTTGTTGCCAATTGTATACATGCCATGAAATGATGTAAACACTTGAGGAGTGTGTACTGCCACAACAAAGTGTAACATGTGCGTAACATGTACTTCTTAGTTGTGCTTCTCTTCAAGTGATGCCTTTAGATTATTAATTAAATGATATCCTAGATCAGAGGTGTCCTTCGAATATTATAAATGCAACGGCATACCAATATGGAACTATTCTCTCTAGGAATTCTGCTTGTTATATCACTGCTACTTTGTTAATTTTTAAAGTACTGTTTTCTATATCGTTTACAGTCTTTGCAAGCTTTTTGTGTTACTTATTTTGTTAAAATTTTGTATCACCCTTTCCACAATTCCATCGAAAGGAATTAACAGTTCTTGCAACAATTTTCTCTTCATATGAGAATTTTTTCGGAAAACATTTTCCTCATTTTACACGGATATGAACACTAACTGATTAACTCCTTTGCTGTATATTTTTCCATTTCATACAGATGTGTGTTGCACTTGAACACAACTTGTTGTTCCTAATACCTCTTTACCATACAATCTGCATCAGCTTATCAATTGTTGTTTTATACGAACTTGTATTAAGTTTATGCACTTGTGGCAAAATTAGAAAAAGGAAACACATTTCATCATAATTACGTGGTGGTTGCAATTTCAAATGAATTGGCATTGGAAGTGTAAGCGGATTGAAAAAATCTATCTAATGTTTAATAAGCAATTTTCTGGTAATCTTCAGCACAACCAATTCACTTCCTTATAATCTTCAGAATAAATCCAAATATCTCTTGTAACCAAAATTTTTTCTTGCATCATCAAATTAAGCTGAAAAATATTTAAAAAATTGCTGCCATATTTTATAAATAGTTTTTGAAAAAAATTTTCAACTTATTTTTACTATTCTCTATTTATTGCATTCAATTTCGCAATTAAATGCACTTAAGGACACTTGTGCAGGAAATCTATATGGACTGTTAAATGGAATGAAAATTGCTTGAATATGTAAAAGTATGAATATTCTATTTGTGAAAATTTCAAGTGCCATGGATTTATTTGTTGGAGTTTATCAATATGAATGTGTTAGAACTGCATTTGATATTTACCTATCGACTGATATGCAGCATAAATGCAAAATACTCGCCGTTGAGAAGTAGACATCCAAACTATTCCATAAATCGCACAGGAATGGACTAAAAAGCCATCTGGAAAGAATCAAAAATAAGTAAAAATATTTATCAAATTTGTTATTCGAGATATTCTCCAAAAGAACTATTTAAGATTTTATTGTTTGCTGTTGGTTTTGCTGAGTATATGCCTGCATTTCAGTCATGATTTGGCTAAAGGATACTGATGATTTGGTTATCGCCAATGAAATGCAGGCATATATTCAGTTAAGCCAACAATAAACAATAAAATATTGATTAAGTAAAAACTTTATGCTAAAAATTTTTATATTGTTTCCTTCTAATTTCATAAATTGGTGCAGTAAAATAAAGATTTATCATTTTCTTTCTTTTTTACTTTCTACACAAAATTACAGTGTGACTATAAATCATAATATTTCATATAAATAGAATTTTGTGAGCAACAGGCAAGAAAAAATATAACACACCCATTTGTCTGAAAACTCCCGATATTTTTCATGATGAGTTTCAATCAGTCAAAAATGTATTTGCAAAAATTCGATTTCAAGACATTGAATACCGTCTACCATGTCAGAAATACTTTGCTTAACCCCTTACGGACCATTGTAAGAATTTTATACTAATGTTGTCTGCTTAATTAGGCATAAATGGATGAACGGATTTGTATAGAATCTGACCTTTTAGCTTCAATTCCCAAAGAAAACATTATTAACGCATTTTGGGAGACCACCCTGATTCTAAAGAATTTTTCGGACCCAAATAAAGAAATTTTATTGTATACACAATTTTTTAATATTTAGAAACTGATGGGAAATTCGACCACGGGGCTGCAACGACAGCGACAACGTGTCTGAAAGCGCTGTCTCTGTGGTCAGAAGGATGAAAGCTTCAACTTCCGTTCAACACTCATATTTAATTTATCAATGATTTGAAATCAATCATCACATCGCCTGCAAATTGGAAATTTTGTAATCTAGAAACAAACTCAAATCACAATATTAAATTTACCATCAAGTGGAAAAATCGGTTCAAAATTTTAGCACGATTTTACAAACGAACAAAGCCTAAAAATGAATTTGTAATTAACATCAACAAAACATGTCCATGAATGTATTAATTAGTTAAAATTATTCCTTAACTCCTAGAAAATTTTATATTTTACTCTATTCTCAGAAAATATTTGCAATGGTTAAGAAAGTTTTTTTTGTTGAAATATTTCAAAATTGTTTTTAAATCTGCAGCATGTACTCAAGCTTAGAAAATTTTCCAAGATTCAAATCCGCGAATTTTCTTAATTTTTTAACCAGTTAACTTATATTGGCAACATGGAAGGTTAACTCACTCATCAAAATTTCTATAAATTACGACTTGCATTCACAAATTCAGTAATTTTTCCTAAACTGTACACAATTGAATTATTTCTGTATAGGGAGCAGCTACAGTATTTGTAAGTCCACAGTACGGCAAGGAATTTATCTTATATCTTCCTTAATTTACCACGTAAGGGGCTCGAATTAGCAACCTTTTATTTAATAGTTCAGTCCTTTTCCCAATTATCTATTGGGACATTACATGTTTGAGTTTCTTCTGTTTCGTAACTATAACGTAACAATTAATTACATTATGAACTAAGAAATCCTCGTTGCTTCCAGGGAATTTTCTTCTGCATTCTAGGAAAGTTTTATTTACTTAGTAATGGGAAATTTAATTCGAAAATCACAATTTTAAATTATTAAAAATGTAAAACTGTGTACACTATTCGCGAGTAAATCATAGCCTAAACATAATTTATTCTACTTAATAAAAAATTACTTATTTATATAACCTACATTTTATATAAAAAAATATTTTTAAATCAACAAATTTCGCGTTTAATATAATAACTCTCATAAGTCCAAAATTCCTTACTCGTATATTTTATTCCTAGAGAAATTTTATTAAAATTAAGCAAAGTTTTGAAGTAAATTTTAGGAAAATTTATTACTTCAATATATCGAGTGATCTTTAGCCTTTTGTTTTTTGGAAATTAAAAAAAAAACAGAAATTTTTTAAAGTTAATGAAATATTTATTTGGGGCAACTACTATAAGTGATGAAATCGTAACCTCCAATTTTGAAGCCTTTTTCTAGCATTTCGGCTGGTATCTCACCAATGGCAGCTGTAATATTCTCTTTCAGGGCTGGAATTGTTGCAGACTTGTACCTGTATATGAAGAATTCTCATATTCCGACAAAAAGTAATCTAGTGGGGACACATTGTATGATCTTGGCGGCCAATAGATTGACTTACTTCTAAAAAAAAGTTCGCTGTACTGCGAGCCGTATAGCAATCATCACACGGTACCTTGCCCCATTGACTGCAATGTTGTAATTTTAAGCGCTCTTGAAGATGTACGGTTCAATGATGCCGCCGTCCCATAAACTGCACCAAGCAGCTCATATTTTAGGGTGTATTGGCAGTTTTTGAACTACTTCTGGCTGCTCTTCACACAAAAATTGGCAATTCTGTTTGTTTTTATGTACCAATTGAGCCAAAAATAGCTTCGTTGCTGAAGATAATTTTCCGATAAAAAATGGATCTTCATCCAACGTCCCTACGGCCCATCCACCAAGCAATCATCGTTGTGGCACGTTACTTGGCCTCTGTTCTTGCAAAAGCCGTACCTTTTATGGTTTCAGATCGAGGTCCTTATGTAAAATATTCCAAGTAATCGACTACCTGGTTGTCAATGGCCACGAATCGATATATCGCTATCTTCATTGATACTGGCCGCTACAGCAGCAATATTGAAATTAGTACTTAATGTCCCTAAATGTGAGTGTCCTTACCTTGTTATTATAAAGTTAGCCATTAATTATTTATATTTTTTTATAATATTGATAAAAGTCTCTAATTTTAAATAATTTTCAAATAAGAAGGCTTCTTAGCCACTGTGTGTGTGCATGTCTCTATAAATATTTTATATCGACTTAGTGCGCAAAGTTTGTGGCAAAACAATTTCTATAGCATTTTTAAAAAAAATTTATCTTCTATTATAAATGCAAAGGAGTTTTAAGTTTCGAATAAAACTTTTACAATCATCTCGAAAAAAATGTATTTTATGGGAAAAATTTTTTTATGAATATTTGACAACATTTTTCTAACGTTAAAGTTTTGAATTAAAAAAAATGTATTTATTGTGTTCAAAACTTCTATTAAAGTTTAGGAAAGACCTTTGTTATATGCATATACGTAATCTAAAAATTACAAAACCACAGGTGTTGTTCTACTTAGACAAACGAAAATTTAAATCATAATAAAATAAATGCTCTGGGATTATTATGCAGTGTGTTTAGTTTGCACTTTTCTATTTTATTATTTATTAGAATAGTTTTTTTAATTTAATTTTGCTTATACTAATAATTTAGAGTTACGTTTTAATTAGGATACTAGTATTTGTTTGTTTTGCTATCATTTTCATTAAGTACACAGAAATTTCCATTTTTTTCTCAATGATGGTGCAATTAGTTAATTATTAAAGATATTATATGAAAACATAAAAACTATACACTAATAAACTTGATTACTTTCCAAAATAAATAGATTCTCGCTTCTAGAAATTATTCCTTTTGTAGGGGATTTTCATTAGCATAATTATGTTGCAATGAGTTTTACTTGGCATGTGAACAACTTTTATTCATCCTCAGTTGAGAATGACGGCGAATTGTAAATGAAAGCACATTTTGATAACAAACTCCATTACAGTAAATACAATATGTATTATAATTATAATAAAATCACTAGTATAATGTATTATTTATGCATGTTGTAACGCGGTAACAGCCTCTGTCCAATTCTTAGGCACAACTAATTCTTTAGGTTAGTCCAAGAACAATTTTAATTATAATTACAAGAATAATTATAATTATAATTATTATGGAAAAACTTACTGTATGTTGTTGGATTAGATGAGTGTATGTGTGCAGTTCACTGGCGCTAAAAACGTCACTTTATTAGAATAATGTTAAACAAAAACCCAGATATTCTATAAGAGAATTATCTATGATATTTTCTCATTTTGTATCAATATAACATTGTTATGCTTGCGATGCTCGGACCAATATTTGTTAAAAAAATAGTCACACCAAAATTGTTTTGACTTTCATGTAGTGTGTTACTGTCATTATCACTTTTCATCTTATTCTAAAATGTTGCTCTACAAAATGACACAAAAAAATTTTGTGTGACAAAATCATATCAAAGAACTTTTACATGCAAAAAGCTGTATCGTTCATTAACGGAATTGTGAAATGTGAAAACCAAAGAGTGTGGTGACAGAAATATAAAAAAATATGTTATATAATATTTTATTAGAAAAAATTTAATAAAAACAGATTGCCGACAGGAAAGCTTGTTTGCTAAAAAAAAAACAGAAGGAAATTTTGTAGCAGATAATTTCTCATTTATCTCATTTTTTTTTTGCTAAACGCAAAGGAATAACACAAACAACATTCTTTTTTTTAATCATCACTTTTTATTTTTTTAACATTTAATAGACAAAAAATGCAAGACGCCCTAGACAAGATGCATGAATGGTGCACTTCGGAAGGGCTATCTGTTAACCCAGCAAAGACGACCATTGTACCATTTACCAGGAAAGAGTTGATTAATTTACCCAGTCTCTGGATGGGTGGCATCGAGATAGTTCCCAAGGAGAGGGTAAAATATCTGGGTCTCGTCTTGGATATGAAACTCACCTGAGAACCGCACCTCGAGTCAGTACTGGGAAAGGCCACGAGGAGCCTTTGGACAGCGAGGCAACTACTTGGTAGATCCTGGGGTCCGAGCCCCAAAATGACCTTCTGGATATATATCCAGATGGTGAGACCAACCATACTGTATGGGGCTCTGGTATTGTGGAGGAAGACTGAGCAACGGACAACTATATCGAGACTGTGCAGGTTACCAAGAATTGCATTCCTATGCATCACAGGGGCCATGAAAACAACCCCAACGTTGGGTATGGAAGCTCTTCTGAACCTTGCACCGCTCCATCTGGCTATACAAGAGGAGGCAGCTATAAGGGCAATCTCTATCTACGGGAAGGAGAACCTTAGGGCGGGCAACCTTACTGATCATCTGGCAATCCTCAGGGAATCTGTGATATAGTTGATATGTCTCAGGCGGGCGACCATATGGACCCAGTATACTGTTTCGACAGGAAATACGGGGTCCTCTTCCCCACAAGAGAAGATTGGTGCGCAAACCCAGGATGGCTAAGAGATGGATCGCAAATGTGGTACACGGACGGCTCAAAAACGCTCCAAGGAGTTGGGGCGGGAATAGTGGAGCCTAGAGCATACAGGATACGACAATTTTCCAAGCGGAACTTTACGCGATACTGGAAACTGTGGAGATCCTATCCGAGAGAGGACACAGGGGAATACAGGTTAAGATATTCTCGGACAGCCAATCGGTTCTTAAGGCCCTGAGAGGCTGTACGTACATGTCCAGATTATTACTGGAATGTCAAAACAGGCTCAATGACCTGGCGACTCATAATCAGATTACTCTGATATGGGTACCAGGGCATCAGGGGCATGCCGGGAATGAGATAGCGGACATCTGTGCGAGAAGAGGGGCTGAGGGGAACTTCATTGAACCCACCCCTTCTTTTGCTTTCAACAAAAGTCTCCTTAAAGGGGAGATTTCGAAATGGACATCGTCCAGGATTGCACAACATTGGAATGACATCAATGGATTATGTCACTCTAAGAAATTCCTACGCTTTGACGCTGGGAGGGCGGATCTGGCTCTAAGACTGGACAGGAAAAGCCTACGGACGCTGGTAGGGGCGCTCACAGGCCATTACACCTGCAAAGCCCACCTATACAGAATGGGCTTATCTGACACGGACATCTGCAGATTTTGCGGTGAAGATGAGGAGTCGATGGAACACTTGATAACAAACTGTGGGGCATTGTGCCACAGGGGACACAGGACTCTACATGCATATACGCTGAGTGAAGAGGATCTGCTAATGCTCCCACTGAAGGAGCTGATCCTATTTGTGAACGTATTAAACTGTTAAGGACAGGGGAAGCACAATAGATCAGCAATGGTCGCAGTGCAAAGGGCATTCCTGGGCCAAACCCCCATTACATTACTTACTTACTTACATAGACAAAAAAAATTTGCCAACGAAAATTGTGTGTCTGTACAGATTTTCCGACGATAGATTGTCTTTGCGTTATAAAAATCACATAGAAATTAAAATTGTTGGCGTAATATTGAAGTCATCTCTCATACAACTTCAATGTTGTTATTAACGCAAACATTACAACTGAAGCCAAATAAATTTAATATATATTTTCAAGCTTCTTCTTCGTTTTTTTTTACTTTTATTAATCCGTATTTCAGTACTTGTCTAGTACCGTCTTCAGGATATTTTAAATTTATACAAAATAAACACACATTCGATGAGTACCGAAATATTGATTAAGAAAATTAAGAAAAAGAAACCTTAAATTTGAGAAAATAAATTTAATTTATAAATTAAAAGAAAACGGTAAGAAAACTAGAATATATATTGAAGCCCAATATTGATCTGTGTAGCACACGCTTCAAAAAACTTTTATACAAGCAATGAAATGAAGGCATATACACAGCTAATTCCAACAAAAAACAATAAATTTTTTAACAAATATTATTATTATTATTATAATTATTATTGAAATTCATTATTTGGGATATTCTCCCCAACTAATCGTTAGAAACAATTAGAGCTTTTGCAAAATGCATAGAAAAAAAAAAATCAAAAGTTTGTTGTAATTCATATGCAATATTGAAATTTTCATATTGTATTTGATTTATGTGGCATAAACATCCGAGGTTGAATGTTTTCAAACTGCTTAAACTTCACTGACGATTTGGTTTTAGCAACCAATGAAATATTGGCATATGAAGAGCTAAGCCACAACAAACTTTTGATTTTTATTATAATAATAATAATAATAATAATAATAATAATAATAATAATAATAATAATAATAATAATAATTATTATTATTATTATTATTATTATTATTATTATTATTATTATTATTATTATTATTATTATTATTATTATTATTATTATTATTATTATTATTATTATTATTATTATTATTATTACTATTATTATTATGATTTCATTAGTAAAATATTATCTTTCCAGGACTTATTCTCGATTGTATTCCCAAATAAAACTCTTTCATAGTCTTATTGTAGTGGTTTTATGCAGTTCGCACAACTGCATTTGTTTTTCCTATTTATAATGATTTTATTAATACAGAGTTAAACTGTTTCCTCTTCCCTTTTTGGTTTTTATTATGCAAACAACTTTCTCTATATTTTCTAAACATAATAACAAAATATACATTAGAAGGCCTGAAATAATAATCTCTTGTAGATTTTTTTAAACTTTATCATTAATTAAATGGAAAGCTGGAAAATGACAACATTTGAAAGAGAAATATGATTTGATATGAAACTTTCTTTTAAAATAATTTGAAATATAGACTCAAATTAACTAATTTTGTATTCCAATATATTACTTTATGCTTTTAAGTAAAAAATATAAATTAGATGTTATTAAAAGAGTTTAAAAAAGTTCTAAAGAGTAGGTTGACGTCAAAATAAATTAATTTAATATTAAAAATATAAATACATGCAGGATATTAGATCAAAAACATATTTTTTACTTCACCATTCTACATTATGGTTGATATACAGGCAGATATTGCGATTAAATTCATTGAATCATAATCTAGTTTTTTGAATACAATTTTGAATACGATTAAATAACAAAATCTCGTTAACTAATTTGACCCCTAAGGCCAAAGTAAAATATTTTTTCTAATGCGGCTGTTAACATTTAATATTTGAAAATACCAATTCAGTTTTTCACCAAGATGACTGGATATATATGAGCACACAAAGCAAAGATTTTTTAGATTTATAGGTCAAAGTTAATTTTATATATTTGGTAACATGGAATGCTAAAGTATTAAGAAGTCTAAAAAGTGTTAAGAAGGCATTAATTGAAGCATTCAAAAGCAGCTGCATCCCAGTGCAGCTGATTAATCATCAGTTGAAGAATTTTTACATGAAAATTATAAACTTTTTCAAAGTTTGGCCTCAATCCGAAGAAAAGTACCTTTTCTTCAAAAGTATATGTTGGAACTACACAATGAAAATTAAAGACAAAACCGGCATCCCATAAATCGGACATAAAAATAATTACAAATTCTGCAATACCAAAAACAGCACTTGCCGCCCATTGTGCAGCAACGGGACACAAACCCGACTTTAACAATGTAAAAATATTACAAAGGGAAAACAACTACAAAAAGAGATATACTCCTGAAATGCTACATATTATTAATGTACCAAATGAAAAGGGATTAAACTATAATAAATAAACATAGATCAAAATAAAAAAGAAAAAAGCTTTTAATCCCCAGATGATGGTTTATTTTATAAAACTTTTTCAAAATTTTACCTCAAGCCGAAGAAAAATACCTTTTAGACAAAAACTTTTAATTTTATTTGAAGTCTTGAAAATAATTATTTAAAACTATTCTTCTTATCGCAAGTAACTCGCTACACATTGCCGACGCTGCTAAATTTGAAATTTATTATCAGTCTTAAATCTTTATTATTTTTTATTAAAAAAAGAACATCTGCAAATTTATACTACCACAACAAATGAGTAAATATTTGTATTGTTTTTAACAAACTGTGTGGAATAGGATTTCGTTAATTGAAGTTTTTAGTGCAACCGTAGTGAAGTAGTATAAAATAAACGGTAAGCGATACGAACTAGTTTATGTGAACAAGTAATTGCTAAATATGCAAAAACAACAATAACATGCAAGCCATACAGTATACGAACAAAAGTTTAAACTTTCCAAAGTATTCGGTAGAATGAAGAAACTTAAATTTAACTAAAAGTAGATCATCAGAGCATGTAAATTTTAATAACACAACGACCATGAGTTGCAAATATACAGCAGTGGTGAAAATGTTGCATCTATTCATATTCTTTACTGCACTCCATTTTGTAACATTTGTGCTTCAGCTTCATAATACTTTTGTTCTATTGAAGCAGAGAATTTATATCGAAGTGATTTCTTTCTTAATTATCATTAGTGGAACTTTGGGCCGATGTTGAACAGGAGATATCTAGAGCCAACAGTAACTCCTAAGGGATTTGATTTTCTTTAGCCCCCATTGGTTCGACATTTCATTTCTGGGCGACCGAATAACTTATGGCGATTATATAACAAAATTTATATCCATTTATAAACAATATATATATATATATATATATATATATATATATATATATATATATATATATATATATATATATATCGCCCTTTAAAAAAATTAGTTCCCTTAAAGGAATGAATGGTTTCCGCTTATTAAAAAGCACTCAATACAATTTTATTCTCAAGGGGAAAAAACGACTGTTAGAAATGTAAGCACCATTAATATCGCCGTCTGGATGCTACATTCAGATAAGGATACTGCGTAAGAATACTACGTAAAACAACTTTTTCTATTCTCCTCATGCCTACGACCATACAATTATTATTCAGTTATAAAATACTGGTCTGCTGAATTAGTTAACCATCCGTGAAGTGAATTATTAAAACGAGGAATTCTACAACTCTTTAAACTAATTTTATTCAATTAATTTTATTATGGTGTAGAATAAGACGGTCTGGGATATGCTAAAAAAATAATGGCTTTGCGTATCGTTTACGCGACAGTAAATCATTGTTATTACTTTTTTTTATTCGCAAATGAAAAATAAATCCTCTTTAAAGAATATAATTATGCTTTCAACTAAAAATTTCAAGTTTTATTTTATTTTTGCATCAGACAATTATTTTTTGCAGTTGCAATTTCAGTTGCAAGTGTTTTGAGCATCACTGTGCATTAAAAATTAATCTGCTTGATAAGCTCAACTTATATAAAAAGAAACTACAAATTATTATCCTGGTATTACTTTTTCCTAGAGACCAAAAGGCAGGAAAGTTCAAAAGGGTTGTTGTTTTTAACATTTTATAATTCAAGGTTTTATATTCTTTTTTGAATAAAACGTTTATGACAAATTGTAACACCGGAAATCCTGCATTTTAGCTGGAAGTAGGTTTGATACCGGAAATAAGCCGCTTTAAAAATAATGAAAAACTTAATATTGAAATTTATTATTTGGGAAATTCTCCCCAACTAATCGTTGGAAACAATTAGAGTTTTTCGTGTTGAGAGAAAAATAAAATAGACTCACGTTGAGTAAATTGTTTGTTGTGTTGGTTTGTATAGAAACATTCTAAGCCTACTATGATTATATATTTGTTGTAATTCACATGCAATATTGAAATTATCATATTGTATTTGATTTATGTGGCATAAACATCCGAGGTTGAATGTTTTCAAACTGCTTAAACTTCACTGACGACAAAATTTTTTTGGTTTTTTCTATGAATAATTAAAAACTTTTGATAACACAGTTTGGAATATCTTATATTAGAAACAATAAAATATCAATTTGAAGCAATTTTCTTAACAATCATAATAATTGTTCAAAGATTCTGTTATAAAAATGTTCAAATAAAATATTTATTTTGTTATTTCAAATTAATGTTTTATGTAAAATAAAAATTTGCAACAAAGCAAAATTTTATTCCATGATCAAGATTTTTACCACTGAGAGTTCTTTGTTTCTCAGTATCACATTTAATTTGTAAAT